>VWZT01001377.1:161352-249848 GCA_013397055.1 Pachycephala philippinensis | reverse complement strand
GGGTGCCCGGGGCTGAGGAGTCTCTGCTGTCTGGGGTTTCTGGTGCTGAGGGGTCTCTGTGAGGGCTGTGTGGGGTGCCTGGTGCTGAGTGGTCTCTGAAGGCTGTGTGGGGTGCCTGGGGCTGAGGGATATCTCTGGTATCTGTGGGGTGTCTCAGGAGGCTGAGAGGTGTCTGGGGTTGAAGGGTCTCTGATCTCTGTGAGGTATTTGGGATTGAGGAGTCTCTGTGTAGGGTGCCCAGAGGATGAGGGGTCTCAGTGTGTACTGTCTGGGTCTAAGGGGTCTCTGAGCAGAGTTTGATCCTGGATAAAGGGTTGTGTTAGGGGGAAGTGTTCATTTCAACCTGTGTCTTGATATTACCTACTTTAATTGGCAGTAGATCAACTTTCCCTTAGTCTAGTCTGTTAAGCCTGTGAGGAGCGATGACTGATCTCCCTGCCTTTATCCTTTTATCCTGCATCCTCCAATCCTGTTTCTGAGGAGTGAGGGAGCAGCTGGCTGGGCAGCTGGCCCCAGTCAATCCACCACAGCTAAATGTACTTAAATCCAGTCAGAGCTTATGTGCTGGTGCAAAAACACTGGCTGTGTTGGGAAGTCACACATCGCGTCCCTTGGACAGCAGGTTTCTGGTCAGGGCATGGTTTTGCCCTGAGTCTCCTTTACTTTGCAAACAGCTGGTGTGAAGGGGAAGGAGAAGGGGAGGACAGAAGGGGACTTGGTAATTGAGGATCGAAGTACTGTTTAGGAGAGACCAAATTCTAACAGATTGAGTACAGGAGCAGTAATGAGGGAAAGATGGATAAATGGAGCCCTTCATCATGTTTGAGGTGGGTGGCTTGGGTTGCTGTGGCTGCTCGGGGAAACTCGCAACAATTGTCATCACTGAGATTTCAGCCTGGAGGTTTTAGGATAGCCACTTTTAGAGCCAGGAAAGACATTCAGTGTTTCATGCAGTGAAAGTCAGGATAGAGAGGAAAATAACTGTTGCTTCTTGGAAAAGGTGAGCTGCTTTACATCAGACTTAAGGCAGCCTCATTTAAAGGAGGCCCCTCATGATTTTCAAAATAGATGTTGCCAGGGACACTCGTAAACGTGTCTCTTATATGCTTCACTTCTAATAAGACATTTTTACGCAGAGAATGCTCTGTTTTTCACAAAAGCTCTGCAGTACTTGCTGCACTGGTACTCCAGGTAATGAGTTAGCAGCTTGTTTTACTTGGGTTCTAGAGTAAGGTGTTCACCTTTTTTCATGCTTGGGGTGGGGTTTTTTTTCTGGACAACCTCTTTTCTGATTTTATTTTGGGTTTGGAGACTCAATCTCCTAAAGTTGTTAGCGTTGCATCATTGATAATTACATACCTGGAGAACAGGAGTGCTCCCTCTTTTCCCATTAGAGCACTCACTGGTAGTTAAAAGGTTGATTTTTTCCAGCAAGGCTTTGATTAACTTTGTCACCATTAGGACCTATAGAGATGCTGTTACTTTTACCTTTGGGTTGTCTAGTATAGACCTGGACAAGGCTGGAGGAAGCATTTGCTTTAGAGAGAGGACTGGCACTTTTTTTCCTCTTGCTCCTTTAATCATTCTGGGAGTGCAGCTGCTGCATAACCCTGAGCCTCTTAACATGCATCTTACTGCAGATAAGGCAGGAAATGAATAGATGTGGAAAGTGAATTCCTGTGTGTGTTCTTGTGAGACCCAGAAAGTTATCCTAGCGCTTAAAGCTTCTCATTTCAGTGGTCTGGCTTTGGTTCTTTTCACACTCCCAAGTATTGCTTATTTTGGGAGAAGTGGACAAGTCTGTCTCAACTGAAATTTGGATGCAGCTATTCCACACTTCATTGCTGAAGAAGGGGTGAGCTGTTGGCTGTTTGCCTGAGGGACAGATCTGGTCAGTAAAGCTTGAAACGAGTTCCTCTCTCTGCCCTGCACCTCTCCAATCCCCAGCTTCAGCCTTCTGACATCTTTCTGTATGAAGCTGTTGAACTGCAGATATTGGATAACGGGTTCAAACATTTCTCTCCATCTCAATTTTAAAACAACAGTCTCCCTTCAGGAATAAAAATGATGGATGACTCCTTAAGCTCTTGCTAACCTTGGATGACATAGCGTGACATTTCGGTCTGTGCTCGGTTTTGAGTTCGTTTGTTCTTTTTTTCCCCCCTTCCTACCCAGTAGAGACTGTTTCTGTAGATAAGGAATTGTAGCAGCAGCACATATCGCATGGCACAGTTCAGAGCTGCAGGAGGGACAGATCCGTGTGTTTCAACAGCATCTCTCCTGTAAAATGTGCTGGCAGCACACTGCTGGGGAGGGGGGTGTTAATGAAACAGAGGGGTTCGGCCCATATTGGGATGCAAGAATTGTCCAAGGGGTTAAATCCAGGGACACCTCAGCTTTTTGATGAGTCACCTAACATGCCCTGGTTTTTTCAACCTGTTTTGCCTTTTCCCTGTTCTTGTTGTATGAGGGCAGGAGGCTTCTGGAGTGAGCTTGTATCTGTCAGATACTCATAGCCTTAAGGTAAAGTCTTTGCATGTGCTTCCTGATAATATCTCCCAGTTACATGGTTATTTTGCAGTGGGGTAATGCAGTGGGGTTTAGGATTTTCTGAGAACTGCGTTTTTGGGCTGCCTTTCACATCTGGTAGAAAGGCAGAGTCCTGCTGTGCAGTGTTTGAAAAATGGATGATTAATGTTGTGTAGAGGGGGAGAGTGAAGCAGTAAAAACCTCCTATCAGTGCTAGCTGTGCCGTGGGATCAGGTAAAACAGGTCTATAAACAGTCCTTGGGGTAGTGCTCTGTGACTGAGGAGGGTTTGTGTCTCACTCTGTGAATTCTACCCACTTGTTATTGTATCTGATACTATTTTTAGAAGGATTAAAATTCCCCTCCTTAGGTAAAAATTGGTTCTGAAAATCCATTTGCATATGGTCCCACTTCTGATCCTTGAAGCTTCTGACTTTGCTAGTAATACAATAGTAATGCCAAGACAACAGAGCTGGATTAGTACAGGATGTGGGGCTGTAGCTGTGTTTTTCTCAGATAGTTTTGAGTCTAAAACCTGTTTTTCTTCAGGTGGGAGGGGTGGTCCTGATTGCTCAACAGTAGCACGTGGTGTCAGATAGTCAAGAAGACCTGCTTACTTCACTTGCAGAAAGGCAAATTTGCCCTTTGGTTCCCAACACAGGCGTTTTTTACAGCATTACTTCTGCTGAAACACGCAACTTCCCACTTGAGTTACAGCTGTTTAGTGCCCACTTCTTTTCCTCCGAGCTGACTGTCTGATTTGACCCTGGGAAACTGAAAATGCAGTTGAAAGGAGGCAAATTGAAAATGACTGATTTTCATTGTCAAAACTGATAGAGATGAAGTGTAAATACAGCACACATCACAGTGAATTTCTAGAGCTGTCAGTGCAGTGACCATCAGGGCCAAAGGTCCCGCTTTCAAGAAAGATTAGTGGAAACTATCCTTGGCTTGGATATCAGGCTTCAAAGGACAAATGAAGTAGCAATTAAAGCCATTTTAAGTAGATTATCAAAGGCAACCTCATGAAACACAGAGGTTTGGGCAATTTGGCAGAGAAGTAATCAACAACCTAGGTTTTGTTTGCAAACTTCATTTGAAATGTACTTAAACAGTCCTCTCTGTGAGATACCTTTATAGAAATACAGGTTTGGCAGCTGTGTTTTAGCAATCAGCAAAGAAGAACTATCCCAGACCATAGGAATGTCCAAACTGGACAACAGCTGTTGAAAAATCTGAGGCTAGCCACTGAAATATAAACCACCAGAGACAGGTGAGAGCTGGTGTGTTATGCCTTATTCTGGTTTGCAGTTGGGCTGTTTTGTGCCAGAGTTGTAAGCTCCGTGTTGGGGAAGGATTAGTGTATAACCAGTGTAATATAATCAAAATATAGACTTTAAATCAGTCTGATTCTAGATTTTCATGGGCAAATGAGTCTCTTGCTAACATACAACCCATTCATGTGTTTTTCCTTATTGGGCTGTTGTAGTTTTTTATTTTTATAGCTTAGTATTACAGTTATTGCTTTTTATGTTGGCACAATTTGTTCTTCTATGCACAGGCGTGTTTACTACTTTGTGTCTCAGAATTTGGCTTCCCTCTGTAAGGACAGGAGAAAAGTAATGTTGGCATGGAAAACAACCAAAGAGAATGGACTCGTTAATCCACAACTCTGTAAACATCCCTCTTGGTTATGCAAAAAACTTCTTCTATTTTTAACCTTTAAAGACTCGTGCTTTAATATGATTTCTACTCTGTGTCTGTGTAGTAAGCTAAATTGATTTCTTAAAACTGATGGATCATGTGGCCTTAAAATTACATGTTACATTGAGGAAAACAAATCACAGCTGTTCTGTTCTAGGCTCTCAGCTACGTGTGTGGAGTGTGAGGTGTGTAGAGGTGAACTTGGCTGAGAGGGGAACCCTGTGGGGTGACAGATGGGAAGGGAAGAGGCTGTTCCTGCCAGGTGCTCCTGGTCTGCGGCTGTCCCTGCTGCGGGTCGAGGAAGTGCCTAGCGCGGGCCCTGGGGAAGGGGCCGGCGGGAGGGAGGGGGCACAGGAGGTGCCGCGGGGGTGCGAGCCTGCCAGACTCTGAACATTTGCCCGTTCTGCTGTGCCTGTGTTTTCCAGGTGCATCAGCGGCTGTCTCCGTGGCAGAGCGTGAGAGTGGTGTATTGCAGTACCGTAGTGCCCTCTGATGGTGAGTACACACGTGCACCGGCTCCTGCCTCGCTTGGACTTCCCTAACTTACATTTCATTCCCTGCCCCCTTTCCTGGTTGAGGCGTTTTTGGCTGGGCACCAATCCAGTCTGGAGCTAAGGAAGCATCAGAGAACAACGTCAAGAAGAATTAAAGCAATGGGCAGCTTTTCTATGAACTGTCCTTACAAAACTGGACGGGCTTTATAAAGAAAGATGGAATTGCGTGCAACTGTGCAAATCTTTTTGCCAGACTTCTTTCTGATGTAGCTGTGAGGGATCTGTATGATCCCTACTGTCCTTCCTGAAGGGAGGTGCCAGAGGCTGGAGCCAGGCTCCGTTCAGCAGTGCCAACCGCTAGGACACAAGGCAAAGGGCAGAAACTGATGCACAGGAAATCCTCCCTGGACATGAGGAAGAACTTCTCCTGTGCACTGGAACAGATGGCCCAGAGACACTGTGGAGTCTCCCTCACTGAGGATACTCCGGAACAGTCTGGACACAATCTTGTGCCAGGTGCTCTGGGATGTCCCTGCTTGAGCAGGGAGATGGCACCAGAAGACCCGCTGTGGTCCCTTGACTCTGCCTGCCCCCTTAACCTCATTTATGTAACAAAAGCGCAGTTCATATCAGCTACACGCCAAAATGGTCAAAAGCATCATTTGCTGCAGTGAATAAGTTGTGAAGCCAAGGCAATGTTATACCTTTATTTAAATTCTGGGACAGCTCAAACATTAAGCTTTTTTGATAAGGTTGTCAGAGGATAAAGCCAAAAGGATGCACTGGTAGAACTTAAAAAATCTCAGTGTGCCAGAATGCAGAGAGGAAAGGAGCAGCTTTCAGCTCGCTGCCTGCTTAACATCTGCATGCTGTGCACAAGGAGTGGAGCACTTGTGCTGACAGACATGAGCACTGAGTGGATCCTCTCCTCATTAAGGCTTGTTAATAAGGGTCTGAAAGCTAATAATGAAGGGTTCCTGCTTCCCCTGCCAGGATAACAAGTGCGCAAAGACAAAGAGAACATGACTGCTCTGGAGAGCTTACATGAAAACCTGGGGGCTTCAACAGGTAGAAGTGTAGAGGATGTGTAAGGTTGAGAAGATAATGTCTGTGTGTGCCTGATTTGATTTTACCTCTCCTCATGTTGTGCTTGAATATTTCTCTCATGATTTCTTCCAATAACTTCACCTTTACCAGAGCCAGTGTTCAACACTGACTTCTTTGGCCACATTTTTTTCTTTTACTATACTTTGTTTTGACTTCATGTGTTGCTCAAGTTGATCTTAGGCAAAAATGGAAATCTTTAAAAAAAGAAATACCCATGACCTGTTGCTAGTACACATATGATTCAGTCAAAACTTTGTGGTGCTTGGATGGAACTCATACCTCAAAGCAACCCCATGCTTAATATAGCAAGTAAAGCTTTTCAAATCCTCCAGGGTCTTATTTAGCACCATTCCTGACCAGGCTGTAGGTGTCTGTAAATGTAAGTGAAGCACACTTGTATAAAATTACTTTCTTTTACTTGTCCCATGCATTTAAATCTTGGCTTAAAATTTAACTAGGGAAGATTAGCTGAAACATTAGCTCTGTAATTAGTGAGGTGCCAAATGCTTTGTCCACTTAGTAACTTGTGAAGTAGATGCAGAAGACACTCAGGGCTGTGGGAGAGAAGAGTGAGGCAGCCATATTACAGGCGCTTATTAATAACTTCTACTGGAGCCATCTGCTGCTGTCTGTTAGGTTTGTGCTATTGTGTCCTTCAGATTTCTTTCTTTTATTTGCCACTGAGCTCTTCCCTCTTCAATGCAGTAAAAATCTGACCAGCATTACTTGTGTGGGAGGTGATGAGAGGATCGACCTGGAATTATGGACTTTCCCCGCCCGTGAGTTAAGCTAGGAAATTACTTTTACAAGGTTTTTGCAAGGAAAACAAACCAGCTGTATTTCCAGACATACTGACCCTGTCTTTTGAGGGGAAACAATTTGGCCTTTAATACTTCACCTAAGCTGGAAATCCTAGTGAAAGGCTTTGTTTGTGCTCCTAGTGCTGACGACTCCTAAAATGCAGCAGGGCTGGTCCTGGTAGGCACTTCCTCCAGAGCTGGCAGTCCTGGAGCTCTGGTTGTGGAGTGGTACCAGTGGGGATGCATGGAACAAGTGTCAATGCAAACACTGGTATCTCCTGTGCTCTGCAAAGAAACTGCCTCACTGCCTGTGTGATCCAGGGAGCATTTTAAGTTTAAAGAAAACCCGATAGCTGGTGTCGTAACAGCCACTGCTAAGGAGCTCTAAATTCTGTCTGACTGTCCAAATAAATTAGCACTTTGCTTTATTTCTTTCCGCTAAATATCTGGTTGTTGTCTCTGAATTCTGTGCTTCAAAACGCTAAAGCTACGAAAATCCTGTCAGGTGTCTGAGTCTTGAGAATAGACATTGATAGGTTTTCAAATACTGGTGCCTCTTAGGATGCTTTAGTTGTTTTAGGTGTCCATACTTGGTTGCTTCCATCTAGTCCTTAAGGACTTGAAGGTAGCAATCCCCTCCAAGAGGAAAAGAGCCTTTTTATGCTTGATTCATTTCATGAAGGTGTGTGATAGCTGAGAATGAGCAGAGAATTCTTCTGGCTTTATACAAGTGCACTTGGTACGTCCTTTCTCACCATCCACGATCCCCCCATTTTTGGAAAGGTGTGTTGCCCCAAGACTTCTCCTGACAGTTCCCTTTGGTAGTTCAAATAATATTACTTGTCCTCATTTCTACTTGCGTGACTCTTTGACTGACTGGTTTTGATGTTAGCTGCTTAAAATGGCTTAGCATGTCAATCCATGAGTTCAGAGAGTGGAAGGAGACAGGAGTGGACCAAAGCTGCAACAGGTGGGGATACTGAGGCAGATGAATTGTGGGCGGGTGTGACTGCACCATCCTTGAGACACAGCAAATGCTCTGAGCAATAAAAAACCCCATATGTTCTTACGTAAGAAAAGATACCTATAAAAGCAAATCATTTTTAGGTGTGCTGTTATCTCTTAGCAACTACCTCACTTGAGGACAATTACGATGGTAATTCAGTAAAGGGCTTGGGAATATGAACTTCTAACTTCTCTTTTCTATGTGCGGATGTCACGAAGCACACGGAGCAGGCTGTGGCAGTAAAATAATAACCAGCTTACAGATCATACAGGTCACTACCATGGATTTTAGAATTGCTGAAATCCTTAAGAATGCTTTCAGAAAAACTTCTGGCTGCTCCAAAGAAATGGAAAATCTTGTTTTATCTACACCTAAGTAGTGATGCCTGTCTGGAGAAGTACAAAGCATATTGATCCCATGAATTTTAGATGAAATGACCTTGAAGCCTGAACTCAGAGTGCTGCTTTCCTACAACCTCATGCTCCTTCTGACTGCTTTCTTAAATGTCTTGCCTCAGGACAAGGAGGAGAAAACCAGAACTAAACAAGAATAAGAACATTTGAAGTTGGTCCTTCCTCGATGTTTCCTAATATACACAATCTGCTTTTGTCTCCTGAGCTATAAATCCTGATAAACAGCAGTGTTTTGTCTTCCATAGTCCAAAATGCTTTTATTCTCAAAACCTAACCAAAACATACTGTGCTGCCATGTTATGGATTTTAGATATCGTGTTGCCTTTAGAATAAAGATGATTGTGTATAGTGTCAGTAACTTTTACAAAGTACAAAAAATGACTGCCTCATTACTGGACTGAGAATTTTGGCTATACCTCCATTCTTCTTTGGCCACATCCCTTAATAACATCAAAAGTTTAGTCTGTTATATTCAGATGATAGTGAGGTTTGCTTCTTTCTCCACAGGACAAATAGAGAAGATCTGTTATCTTTTAATGATAAGCTTGTATTTTTGTTGTCTCTGTAGAAGTGACGGTGGTTTACCAAAACGGGTTGCCTGTGATTTCTGTGAGTCTTCCATCGCGGCGCGAGCGCTGCCAGTTCACCCTGAAACCCATCTCAGACTCTGTCGGGGTGTTCTTGCAACAGCTGCAAGCAGAGGACAGAGGAATTGATCGGGTTGCAATCTACTCAGCAGGTACTCTTGTTTACAAACTAATTGATTTACTTGCTTGCCAGCTGTTTTCATCCAGCCTTTTGCTTTTGAAGTAAAAGTTTGCTGTGATGTGAGTTCTTTGGCTTTCCTGGAAAAGCAGAAGGTAGAAATGCCATTCCTATAGTAAGAATATTGTGTAGCCAGAGCTGCTAAGGAAATCAGTCCTAATGGAGATGTTTTCTGGTGAGTTCCGTACTATTTAGTAGGAAGGATTCAAGCTATGCAGCTTATATAGAGGTTCAAATCGATTTGTAAGGAATTGGGTGTTGAAGGTGGTACAAGCGAAACAGTATCCTGCTTCAGCAATGAAAACTCAGTCGTGTTTCACCTTTCATTGTCCTGGAAAAAAGTGTCATCTTTTGGAAAGAACAGAAGCCCACCAGCTGGATTTGGGATGGTGTTACAACTTTGCCATGGCATGTTCAAGTCTTTTGTTCCTCCTGCTTAATGCATCACTTGTATTTTCCTTACAGATGGCACACGTGTGGCTTCCTCCACGGGCATTGACCTGCTTCTGCTGGATGACTTCAAACTGATCATTAACGATGTCACGTACCATGTCAGACCACCAAAGAGAGGTAAACCAGCCTGGAGCTGCTCAGCACTGCGAGTGCATTTCAGTATTCAGTTCCCTGCTTCATTGCAACATGCTTTATTAACTTGTTCAGGAGCATGAAGCGTTGTTTCTAAAGGGAAACCTTGTGGTTTCTAATCCTGCCCTTGGAGCCCAATTTAGAGATATCCAAGTAATCAGAATAACCACTAATGAAAAGCAGATATTTCAGTCTGTTCAAAGCTAGTGCCCCCAGCCCTCAAGAGGAGTAAACAAAGAAATATAATTCCTTTTAATTTCTAAGTTTTTCAAAAATTTTTTTCATTACTGAAAAGTAATTTAATTTAACTTGCTCTGAAGGAATGCAGTACAAGATGGGAATTAGATTGAAACTTAGATTGTCTGGTTTGGAAGAATAAATTGTTGCTTCCCCTGACAGCTAACATTGTTTCCATTTAACTGTGGTACTTTGAATATTGCAGATAAGCCTCAAAACCTTGTTAGCTACCAAACAGTGAAATAAAGGAGACTGTGCTCTTAGAAGGTTGTGTTATGAAGACTCAGCTAGGAAGGGAAACCAACCTATTTTGAGTCAAGAAGAAAATCCATTTCAATAATATTCTTTGGACATGTGTGATGTTCAAGATAGGAAAACCTGCAAGAAGCTTTTGAGACACTTCAGCATTACTGGTGGAGGCAGGAACTCTGTTTTTATCTGCCCTCTACTCTTTCTTCTGGGCAGCTTCATAGCCTTCATAAAACACCAGGTTCTTGTATGCCTGTAGTTATCTCTGAGGGTTTAAACAAAAAGGACAGCTTGGGAAGTGCTGTTCTGCTTGTCTTTTGGCTCACAGATGTGGGGGTTTTTGTCTATGTTATTGTTCTGTTATTCTGGAATTGGGAGTGCAGTACTGGGTGAGATGCTCTTTCTCCCCTAAATGTTGGGTAGACTGACCTCTGCTAGAGATGATTTTTTTCCCATCTCATTAAAAGCACCTTAACAGAAAGCTCTCCATTAAGATTGGATATCTAAACCACTGGATATCACACACACAAAGAAGTTACTCTGCTCTGTCACCCATTGTGTGCTGCTAAGTGAGCTCTGGGATCACCGAGGTTACGGGAAATTGTCTCCTAGGATGCACTTGCCAAGGAGATTTCTATAGTTTGTGCTAAAATGAATGTGCCTGCAAATAGGCACTGAGGTTAGTTCTGTCAAACTTTTCAGCTATTGCTTTTCCATTTTTACAAGATCGCCTTGTGTATTTGAAAATGAAAATGCCAGAATACTGTAATTTTAAATAAGTACTTCTTGATGGTCACCTCGGTAGGAACATACGGATTTTTCTTCGTAGGGGAACAGGAGCCCTTTAACTAGAAGGAAATTATATACTTTGTGTGTCTTGGCACAGGCAACTGAGTCACTTTTTTCCTTGAGCTGCTGGTGTTAAAACTTAAGCTGTCCATAGATTTTTGAGTTGGTAAAATCAAATTTTAATAACTTTAGGTACAAGCCCAAGGATGCTACAAAGAATAATTTATTTGGTTAACGTCAAAATCTTTTGCTTTAATTCCAAACTTGTTTTTTTTCCCATGTGGAGTGTAACACAATACAAGTAGTCACAACTCCTTTACGATCTGGTATCCTCTAGGAATCCTTTTTGTGATGGAATGCAAAGATAAAGGTGGTTTTGAGTCACAGCCCTGTTCTTGTTTCTAAATACCAGGAGGGAGAACTTCACTCCTTTGTAGGCAGCACAGCAGGCGCTGTTACCCACAGAGTATTAGGAAACAATTCTTGGCACTGGCACTCAAACTACTGCTGATGAGACTGTTGTGGCATCCCTAACCCATGATGTCCAGCTGCCACCACCAATAACTGGTTGCTGGTGGTCTGCAGTCTGAATTCTGCCTGCACCTTGACAGCTGGTGTGATGCATCATAGCTAGTTTAGTTCATTTCTCTTGTATATAAATATGAATCAGAAGCAGCTGTTGACATCTGGCCAGCTTTATAGGACATCTCTCTTTTCCTTGTTCTTACCAAATTTTAGGAATATCCAGTAATAAAGCCTGGTTTTCTTTCAAGGGACTTGCATTGTCTTAGAGTGCTGGAGCTCTTCCGAAGACTTCTTTGTTGAAAAGATAGTTTGGTTCATTTCCGGTGCAGACTGATGGCAGTTTTCCAAGGGCACAAGAGAAGCCCTGTGGGTTCAGGTGTATAAAGCAGCCTCTGTTTTTCCCTAGAGCTCTTAAGCCATGAAAATGCCACGACGCTGAATGATGTGAAGACATTGGTTCAGCAGCTGTACACAGCCCTGAGCATCGAGGAGCACCAGCTGAACAAGGAGAAGGAGCTGATAGGGAGACTAGAGGAACTGAAGGAGCAGCTAGCCCCTCTAGAAAAAGTAAGGAGTTTCTCAGTGTGTTGTATTTATCCTCCAAATGCAGCCTGAATGTATTTCCAAGTTTTAATTGGGTCCCTGGCATGCTTCAAACAGTTTTAAGATCACTGAACCAAGTGTTTACCAAACCATGTCTGCTTCTGGTTTCAGTGGAAATATTCTGTTTCCTTGCTTTAAGTAATTGGAAATTAGCTTGTTAGTAAATAAAGGCTGGGGCTAGTGCAGCAGAACATCTCTGAACACAGAGAAATAAATACTTTCCTGAGGCATTCAGAGCATGCTCAGAGTAAATACAGATGACAAGATACTGATGGAAAAGAGGTTTTGGTTTGTTTGTGTAATCATCATGCGTAATCAAATCATGTTTCAAACCACTTAATGTTACTATTAATATAAGGGACTATTTTTAAATTATTATTATCTCTTAACCATATTAACATAATTACTTCTGAGACTGCAAGGTGTGTGTTTCTGCCTTCTGCAGGTAAGGATGGAGCTCAGCAGGAAAGCAGAGAAGAGGACAACCTTGGTGTTGTGGGGAGGCCTGGCCTACATGGCCACTCAGTTTGGGATTCTGGCCCGCCTCACCTGGTGGGAATATTCTTGGGACATTATGGAACCAGTCACCTATTTCATCACCTATGGTAGTGCCATGGCAATGTATGCTTATTTCGTAATGACCCGCCAGGTAGGACTTGCTGTGCTGATATTGACACTTCAGTAGAAGACTTTCTCTGGGCTCTGCTCCCTAGAAAAATAGCAAAGTTGTGCCTGTTAGAAGCTGCTTTGCCCCTTCCTTATCCTGTTGGAACCCAGATGCCACCTGTGTAATTTGTGCTGGCCAGGGAGGCGGTGTGTGGCTGTGGGGTGTTCTGGTGGTGGTCCTGGCTGGTTGTCTTACCAGAAATGCTTTTCTGTGTTTGGTGGCTGACGGCTGTACCCAAACAGATTCATCTGCTGGCAGATATGGTCAGTACAGACAGGTGTGGCTGCATGGGGTACCTTCTGAGCTTCAAGGAAGCCCACCCCTCTCACATGCCATGTTGGCCTTTTTAAAGAGACCGAGGATTGGAAATGCTTTTGTCCAGGCCTTTCACAGGTCTGGCCTCCCATCCAGATGAAGAATCCATCTCTGGATTCTTGTAATTGTGAGAGATTCTCTATGGATTTTCTAGTGCAGGGTTTGTCTCATTGCTTCCTAACTGCACCTAAATGAGGAAGGGAGGGCTCGAAGTGTCTCTACTGTCACAAGGGCATCAGAACAGATGCTGCATGTTCCAGTGTGGTGTCCCAGGGGTCTGTCAGCTGCATCATTTCAGGGGCAGTATATATAGCTTTTTTCCCTCCTTTTCTCCCCACAAACTTGTCAGTATGAAATCTGTTAGTTCTTGTTCTCTCTGCATGGAAGGATTCATGCCCTGGGGACAGGAGTAAGGTGATAGTAACTCACTGCTGGAGTGTAACAAATGGGTAGAGAAGCAAATGTCTGACTTTGGGTCTGGCTGGGATGGAGTTAATGTTCTTCAGAGCAGCTGGTGTGGTGCAGTGTTTGGCATTTGTGACCAAGACAGCCTTGGTAACACACGAGTGCTTTTGCTATTGCTGAGCAGTGCTGGTACAGCATCAAGGCCTTCTCTGGTTTTCGTTCTTCCCTGGTCTGCCCCCTCCCAACCCCCCACTTCCCAACCCTGGCAATAGGATGGGGGTGGGTGAGGTGTTGTGAGGGAACACATCAGGGACAGCTGCCCTGAACAGACGAACTGATACTCCATACCATATAATGCACATTTTGTAATAAATTGGGAGGGAGTTTCTCCAAAGCAGCTGTTGCTCAGAGTCTGGCTGGGCATTGGTCTGCTGGCAGGAGGTGGTGAGTGATTGCTTTTGCATCACTCTTATGTTGCTGTGGGTTTTTTTCCTCAGTTATTAAACTATCTTTAACTTTACAGTGAAGTTTTTCTAGTTGTTTTCCTACCTTTTTATTCTCTTTTCTCTCCCATCCAGCTGTGGGGCAGTGAGTGACTGGGTGGGGGTTTATCTGCTGGCAGGGATCACCCACCACTGTGTGAGCTTGGACCAGGCTTGTGCCTTCTGCCAGAAACTGGTCATTCTCCCAAACACATACTGTGCTATGGCATCCTGTGTTGCCTCCCTGCTGTAGTTTTATTCTTATTTTCTCTCCCTTTTTTCTCTTTAGGAATATGTTTATCCAGAGGCCAGAGACAGACAGTACTTACTATTTTTCCATAAAGGAGCCAAAAAGACACGATTTGATCTAGAGAAATACAATCAACTCAAGGATGCAATTGCTCAGGTAACAAGAATTTTGCCAGAAACAAGATAAAGAGATTACTGCTTGCTAGCTCTTCATTACTATTAATAGACACACCTCAAGCAAGAATGAATGTATTCTAAGTTTTCAGCCCATTTTCTTGTCACAGCCCCACTGCAATCACTGAGTTGGCTTTGATATTCCCTGGAACAGAACTGCTGGATGCATAAATCAACATGAAACCCATATCAATCTTTAAGGGCCTTTCAGAAACTGCAAATCTTGAGTTGCTTCAGATGCTTTATGCCTCAGAGGAGCCTAATTCAAGGTTTCTTTTCTTCTCAGCTCCTACACACCAGATGGATTTAGTGAGGAATGAAGACTTGCATCCATTCAGTTCAGGTCTTCCTGACAGAGCACTTCAGTGCAGTCCTGGAAAATAATGTTCAGAAAATGTAGCTGTATTGTTAAAGTCAGTGGGGGCAGATTTCTCAGACTCTGGAGACAGACGCTTTTGACAGATTATCCACATTGTGGGATCTGTTCAGCAAAGGACTTGGATAGAGATATTTCCTTGTGTTTCTGGGAGCCTTATTGCAGAAGGATGGTGTGAGCAGAAAAAGCAGAGTTACCACATTATTTTTTTACTGCTCTCTATCATCCTTTATTCCCAGGCTCTGGAAATGACAGTGTAAGATATCCAGGGCAAGACAAGTTCTACCCCTGCCTTGGAGAACGAACTGCGTAAGGGAGGACCCGTAGGTCTTTCTGGGGTTTCTCATGCCTTGTTGAATACAGATGCCATTGGATGGCCATATTTTCCTGGAGCTTTTCTTGTAGAATCAACCAACCCATGTAATCTAGTTGGGATGTTGCATTGTTGCCTTTTTGGTTTTTTTTAATATTCCAAGGAGTTTACAGGGATCCAAATCTTCCCTACCAAATTCCTTTAAGTGGCTGCATGCAGACAAGTTCAGAGAAATACAGCTGAGAATGGTTTTCCCAAATATGAACCTGCAACTTTGAGTTACTCTTTGGACAATTTCCTGCTGGACAGGAAAATAACAAGGAAATGTGGGAAAGCTTTTCTTTCTCTAAAGGGAAATGGTGTTGGGGGAAGTTGTTTTGGGAACTTGTGCTTTATAACGTGTCTTTTACTTTTAGGCAGAATTGGACCTTAAGAGGCTTCGAGACCCACTGCAAGTTCATCTGCCCATCCAGCAAATTTCTGAAAAGGACTGATCAGCAAAGAAGCTCTGAACCCCGGCAAAAAACCTGTTCATAGCTCTTGCCTTTTTTAATTAAAGCATTGCAGGTGGTAGCTGGGATGTGGTGTGGGGGGTGGAGGGTTTTTACCTTTAATCAAGACAAAGGACTGTAAAGGGGGAAAATCTCTCAAATCTGAAGATGGGACATTGTGGAATGTTAGTTCTGAAAAGGGCTTGGCAAATAGTCACATTTTAAAAACTGTCAGAATGGCGATTGTGTACAAATACAGGATTGGGGGGGTTCATGAAAAGAATGTAATGCTGGGATGTAGGGGTGTCTTCTTCCAGCTTTGCAGGGTCTGCCTCTTGAAAAGACACCAGCAGCCTGCTTAGCTTTTTAAATTTTCCTTTACCTGATTCCGATCTCTCTTTCTCTCTCAAAAAAACAACAAAAGGAGAAAAAAAAAAAAAGAACAAAGAATCCAAGCCACCTGGAGCTCTGGCTGGTGATCAGAACTTGCACTCCACCACCATTAACACGCACACTTCTGGTCAGACCTGGTCTCTTTTATAAAGTTACTTCAAGACTGCTTTCTACTGGAAAACCGTGAGCTTCCCCTTCCCAGCCCATCCCCTGTGCTCCACTGACTTCCTCCTTTGCTTATTTGTAGCACAGATTGGTTGTAGCCAAGTGAGAGAAGGAATGAGTTTTCTTCTGGACATTTGATAATCGATATTTTGGATTACCCCATAATAACTATATAAACTTTGCGTCCCAATGCCCTTGAGCTCCTTCTAGAAATCCATGGCAGCATTGCATGAGCGGTTTTTTATATTCAGTCTTAAGGGAGGGAGGTTCCCCTCTTCCTACCCCGAATCTGATAGCCACCTGGACTATGAAATTATGAAGGCTTAAAGGATTACAAAACTGTTGCCAGAATCATGACTCCTGCTTTTAAACAAACAGTTTTGGAACGTGGAATAATGAAACTTGGTATTTGACTGCTTGTGTAATGGGATAGAAGGTTTCACATATCGTCAAAGCACTTCCCTTGCCAGAGGCTTTTTGAGAGCCTGGGGATCTTAGAGTGCAAGACACAGAACTGCTTTGGTTCTGTAGCACTTTCCCCTGATTAAGTAGCTTTACGTGAACTTTGTGTCCACAGGTCAGAATTTCTTAGGAGTGGCTAATGAAATCTCTTGTTCTTAGCTAAAAAGAAATAAAGGAAGGAAGGTCAACCCATTGCCCTCTCTCCTAGCCAAGGCTGGCTGCTTTCTAAGCAGATAAAACATCTCTTCGCTCAGAGCAGGTCAGTCTGGTTTAGCACGCTGCTGATAAATGCTGTGGAGACAGGATGAAGGTGGGAGAAGGACACTAAGCTTTATATACCGAAAGGCTGGCTGCTTTTTTTTGATGTTTCACTACTACTCCTCACTGTGTCATGGAAAGAGGCTTCTGTTTTTTGGAGAACCATGTTTTAAAAATATAGGAAAGAAAATAATTCAGTATTAACTAGACGCCAGGTGCCTTGCAGATGTGGAAACACAGCTGGGATTGCTGCCTCTTCTCACTCAGTGGCATGTTGGACCGAATGGGTGCATGTTTCTAGTTTTGTTTTATTTTTTTCCCTTCCCCTTTTCCTCTGTCTTTCCATTTAATTACATTGTGTGATTATTTTTTATCTGTTTTATCCTGTTTGTGTGATGAGTTTTAAAGGGAAAAAAAATGAACACAATCCTGTAGCTGAATCCTTGGTGTGTGTTTGGGATGAGGGAGGGAGCATGGAGAAAAGTCCTTCTTTAAAAAAAAACAACAACAAAAAAAAAAACAACCCTGAACATGTGTAAAATCCTGTATCATTTATGAAATATGTATAAAAGAGCAATGTACTTCTGGAACAATAAATAACTATTCAATTTTTGAATCAGTGCTCTTGAATAATGTTATTTTCCCCAGCTGAGAAAATAATATTCCCTGTGTGGCAGCTCTCTCCTGAGTTTCCTCCATTTCTTTTTGTTTAGGTTGTGTCTTCTTGACTGACCTTACCTCCCCGAGGCTGTGGCGATGCAGATAATAGCTTTCCTGAAGAAGCCTGGATGGAGATCTGGCTGCCAGGCCTGGCTGCCTAACACAGGGATCTCGGGAGCAGTTGAGGTGCTGAGGTAGAGATAGAGACTCTTGGTCTAGCAAAGATCTTCCTTTGTTTGGCCAGTGTAGTAACAGGGTAAGAATATATAGGGGCAGGTAATGCCCAGCAAGCTAAAAGAGGTACCTGTGGTGTCAGTGTATTTCTGTACTGCATTCAGGTGCTGTTTTGGAGGAAAACTGGAGTTTCAGGCTTCAGTTCCTTTCTTTCTGGGCCCTTGAATGGTTGATTTGTCACGGTGACAATGATTCGTTCATTAACTTTGGGAATCAGCAGAGTGTGCTTTGTCCTACCTTTATGGGTTATTAGGATGAGATGTTTGGTGCAGGTTTCTCTCATGCCCATGGACTGCTTAAAAAAAAATTACCATCCGTGATTAGCTAGTTTTTGAAACAGCCAACTCTGGTGTTTTCCAAAGCTGGAGGGGAAGGGCTGGAAGCTGTTTGTTGTCGCCTACCTTTAATCACTGCTGACAGACCTCCCTCCAAGCAGCCCTTACTCTGCTGCTGTCCCCAGGTGAGCTGCTGCTGCCCTTAGGTAAATTGTTTGACTCAGTTGCGTAAGAATCCGTCCGTTTTGGCATCCAGGGGAACAGGAGACTTCATGACATCTTAGCACCACAATCTCTGTTTTGAAAGCAAGAAGATGCTGTTACAAAACTGTTGCTGCACGTGCTTTAATGTTGTTCCAGAGACGATGTGGGTAACGAAAGTAAGAAGTGTCTGTGCTTGTGCCCTGAAATCCACAAGCCTCCCACTCCAGTCCCAGTGCCTTGGAATGCTAACACTGAAGGGAAGGGCGGGGTTTGTTTGCTCTCCTCATCCACACCGGTGGAGCTCAACATCAACACACTCTTGCAGCAGCTATTTCCCGTTTGGGAGCCAGACAGGTAATAGGGTCCTGTTGTCCTGGCAGCACCTGAAGAGCAGGCAGTGCTGCCTGAATCTTAATGTGCCACTGCATTCCTCAGCCCTGGTGAGGGATAAGCAGCAGGGTGCATTGCAGTGCCCGGATGCTGCTTTTTCTACCAATTTTGTTATTCTTTTGATTAACCTCTTCTGTGAGGGAGTTTTCAAATAAATGTATGACCAGTTCAAAGTTTCCTGGAGAGCTGCATTAAGTTCCCTTTGCCACACCCGTGAGGCTCTACCTTGCAGGCCCATCCAGGGAATGTGTTCATGGCTCCTCTTTCCTGAAGAGCAAAGAAGAAACCAACCCTCTTTCTTTCCCCCTGTAACCCTTCCTGCCTGGCAGGCAGCAGTGATTATCACCTTGCTGCAAGCTCTTATGCTTCCATATTGGCTTTAAGAGGGTTTGCATGATGCTCTGGAGCTGCTGTTGGCTGTCAGACCATGGCACTGAGCCAGCCATGTGAAGCTGGCCAAACTGCCCTGTCTTTGAGCCAGTGGACCAATTTCTTTGGTATCCCCTGGGTTTTTGTGTGTGGAGTTATAAATGCAAGCTTCTTTCTTCTGTGCCCCTTTGTATGGCTTCATTTTCACAGAGGAAGGAGATTTTTGTATCTTAAGTATTCTTCTGCCTATTCTGAGAGATTCTAATTATTCCTTTTTAAAAACCTATCAGGCTTATTTTCTATAATGACATTAAATGGGTGAAAAGTAAAATACAGTAGTGAAAATTAGATTTGCAGTGTACCTAAGCCCTGAAGTAGGGGAGAAGCTGCTCTTGGACTGTGCTGCTGTGACTCTGAGGGCTTTTGAAAGATGAGTTCTACTCCTCTTTCTGCCCCTGACTAGTTTTGCAGTTGCTGGTGTACTATCTGTGCCCTAATTCCTCCATCTGGAGAAAATGGAGGAGCACAGAAAATACACTGGGTTCTGTAGGACCTGTGGAAAAACACTCAAAACACCAAGTTCTGTGTCACAGTGCTCCACTAAGGGAAAGGAAACTGCTGCTCTTAAGTAGGAGCGATGTACTTGCCTGATTTTAATGGGTTCTTGATACTTTACTTGTGTTGAGTTTGCTCATACTTCACTCAGCTTGTGCTCCCTCCCTGGTCTCCACAGCCCTTCCCACTGGCACCGAGTCCTGGAACAAGTTGTTTACAGCACCAAGGCCTATCTCAAAGTCCTTGACTTGAGAGCAATCCATCTCAGCTGCGTGTCAGGGCTTATTGTGAGCATACATCCTCCAATCAATCCCAGACAGGGAGCCTGTCCTGTGTGCCGGGTTCTCCTCTCTCTCTGTGGCAGGAAGTGCTGATTAGCTCTTCCTCCTTCTCCGTCTAGGCAGGCGGCAGGCTCCTGCCCCCACAGCTGTGCTTCACACACCTCCCAGGCCTTGGTGTGTCCTGAGAGGTGGCTCTGACAAAGCCAAGATCACCTCAGCAAACGCCCAAGCATTTTTATTCATCAGTCCACTACAAACCGTAGCTTTCCAGCCCAGCCAGTGCTTTGAAGAATTTGAATTCCTTGTGTGAGGATGGTAAAGCCCTGCAGAGGTCCCTGGGAGGGACAAGAAGGGTGGTTGCCACCTGCAAAATGTGCATTCTTTCTTGTGTTAAGTACAGATATACACAGGCTTTGTAGCACGTTTAGAAAATTCTTCTTGGGTACCAAAATAAAATCCCTGCCCTCTATTTTAATTTTGCCTTCCCTCTTCATATCTTTTAAACAGTACTGGTGACCTCTTTTAAGAGGTACTAACTTGAGCCTGATTCTTTTTGGGGTGTTGGGCTTATCAAGCTTTGGGGTGAAAATGTAGAGGTCAGGAACAACATATTTGCTTGGAGAGTGCAGGTCCTACAGAATGCCTTATTGGAATTGTGTCTCTACCGGAGCATCTCCTTGCAGGGAAGTTTTTTGTTTGGGTTTTTTCCATCCCTTTATTCTCTCAGGACGAACTTTACAGCTCCCTGAGGCATGGATTGTTTGTGGGGGAATTGGAGCCATGAATATCACCCAAATTAACTTGCAAAGAGAAGGTGCTGATAGAAGAGTTGCCTCTGGTGCTTCTTCCCAAAATGTTTAGAGGCAGCACAATGTCTTCTCCAGCTTAAGACCACTTCCTTCAACTAGATGTTATGGTGATTTGGGGTAGTGTCATCTCTGGGAATGCTGAGGCATCTCCTGCTTTAATCCATTTTTGGGAACTTGATAGGGCCTGTGGGTGACACCTTTGAGGCTCCAGTTTGTGATGCTGCAGTTCATTTCTCTGTGTTAATTGTCAGCTGTCAGTCACGTACATGTACCTGTCAAAACCTTGTTCTAACAGGCTCATGTAGCAGCTACAAAACAAAAGCAGCTAGGGATGAGATGGTTCAGAGAGCTGTACACACCTGTGACACAAACAGAGCATTCCATTCAGGCTTGTCAGTTTTATTTACCTGGGATCATAAGTATGAATCAGCCTCTCAATGAAAGTGGCAAAATAGGAATTCTGGTGGCTTGCTGTGTTCAATTTTAGTTTCCCTTCTGGGAATTCACATAATCACCTCTTGAGGGTTATCTGCCTTGATAGCTTTGTGTAGTGAATCTGTTCTCCTTTCCTGTTGTTGGAAAAACCTCTCTGGTACTGCACAGCTGTCAGCACAATAGAGCCACAAGAGTTTTTTATTTTTTTTCTTGTGGGAGCAATAACAGTAATTTATTTGGAGTTTTTTGGTTGTTCCCTAGAATCGTTCACCACTGAACAAAGACTCCTATGCTGGGGTGGAGCAGGGCAGCACGCTGCACTTGACGCCCAGGGACACACCCCGACAGAGGCCATTGAGAATTTTCTGTAATGTACAGTCCCTACAAGATAGACCAGCACCCAACTCCCTGTCTTGTGCAAACTCAACATGTAAATAATGGAGCCGCTTTTTTCCTGCTGGGATTTGAAGCTCGATGTCATTTCTTAGGCCAGCCTGCTGCAGAAATGGAGGATACCAGGGGAATGGGAAAATGCCCACGCTTGCCTGATTGCGTGTGATTACTGTAGGCTTAGCTGCACTCATTGCTGATGGAGAGCTCTTACAGTAAGAGCTGGTGGGGTGAGAGGGAAGAACCCTTTCTGGGTTTGCTGTGGTAGAGAAAAGATTTCAATGTGCTGTATCTAGACCTTGTGGTTGTCACCTGCAACTCAGCCCAGTTTGGTTTGAACTAGTCAGGAGAGGTTCTCAATTACTCTGTTTTGCATCAAAATTAATTCCATAATGTTGGGTTTGGTTTGTTTTTTAAGGACAAGAGATTGTAAGACTACAGAAAAGTGTCTTTACTGGCCTCGTTTGATAATCTTGCTGCAGTGGTCAGGCTGTGTTACCAGGAGTGGCAAGGGCCTCTGTGTAGCCTAGGAACAGCTTGTTTCCCTGTGGGACACCAGTCTTTCAGTTTGACTGATGTTCCCATTGTAGCTCTGCTCCAAGCACCCCCCTGCAATCTGTGCTCAGAAAGACCAGTCCTGCTCCTTTGGCCACTATTTCCTGCAGTTAAGGCTCCTTAGCCAGTGTTTTCTGCCCGGAGGGAGCCGTGGAGTATGACTTGTGGAAGGAGCAGAGATAACAAGCACCCATCTGTTCTTCTTTTCCATCCCTTCGGGATGTCCGGGTGTCCCTGGTTAGAATTCTTCTCTGGATAAGATAGTGGAGGTGTCACTGTGGGGCAGGCGGCAGAAAACAATAGCAGGTCAGGTCCAAAACACAAGATTGATCAGTAAGTACGTCCCTGCTGTCAGTAAGGGGCAGAGCTGCTCTGGGGAGGTCAAGGCTGGAGTTGTACCCCACATCCCTTCGGCCTCTTCCTCTGATAAACTTCCAGGGGAGCAGTCACACTTGCTCCTCTGGAAGCCTGGAGTCAGAAGCTCCACTGAGAGGAAGGCTGCAGGAGCCACAGCCTGTACCAGGGCTTTCCAGCCTCTGTCCCTTGAGTGGTGGCTCTTCCTCGGCCGAGTAGGATGTTCCAGTACTTGGTCTTCTGTATCTACTTTGTCATCCAGCTCCAGCCAGTGTCTTCGATGGGTGAGTAAAGAGGCATTATTTCTGTTTGCCATCTCTAAGGTTCACACTGAGCCTTGGCATTCTTAGGTGAAAGACTTGAAGGTGGGAGAAATATCCCGTCTCTTTGAAGGTGATGTGAAATTCCTTCCAGTTGGAAAGATCCTTCTGTTAGAGAGTGTGAAGTCTCCCATATTGGGAGAATCTCTATTGCCAAGGCACTGTGGGATTTCCCTCTCCCTTTGGAGGACAGATTCTATGAGTAGACATTGTGCTACCTTTTCACCTGCTTTCTTGACAAATCTGAACTGAATTTAGTGCCGTAACGCAGTGCTGCTCCCTTCATTGCTTAGTTGTGCTGGAGGAGAGACTTCCAGTTATACAATGCACCCAGGATTAATCTCTGCAGAATGGGGTGCTCACCAATGCTTGCTGGAGCCTGATTTGTCACCCAGTGTATCTGCTACCATGTCAGCCAGAGAACTAATGATACCATCAAGCTTACAAATGGAAAAGCTTTGCTTCATAGCTAATGCTTGTCAGCCTGAATTGCTCACGCCATGCAAGAAGCATTGGGGAGGAAAAAAAAATTGAGCCAAGAAAAATGAAAAATAGGGAGCTGGAGACAGTTATTCGTCTTGTGCAAACCCCCAAGCTTGTTGTTTGGAGAGAAGAGGTGAGAGGCTGATCAGTTGCTTCTCTATTTTTGTGGAATTATTTTTTCTTTAAAACCCAAATTAATTAATTTAATTAATTAAAATGAAAAAACAGTGCTGCCAAAGACTGCTTGGTGTCTGCAGGGAAGCTGGCATGGGGCAGCACTGGCAGTCCAAAGGTGGCCGTGAGGATCTGCAGTGTTCCAAGCACTGTCTGCTTTTTCTGCTTGTTTGCCTCCCCCTCACTCCTGCCAGAAACTCTCAGGAGAATGTGAGATGTGAGGGAATGCTACCTCAGTTCTCCTGACGTGCCTTCTTCCAGCTCCCTGGAGCTGCTGCATATTCATCTCACTAAATTTTGTCTTTAAATTATCTCCTGGATGTTTGGGAGACAACGTCATCTCCCTAGATGAATGTTCCCAGAGTCTGTCTACAAAGGATATTTCATAATTACATGAAAGCTAATGAGAGTGTTGGTATTTTTAGTGCTGCCCGGCTGGGAAGCTGACAGGGCATTCCCGCTTCACCTCATTTGGCTTTCAACAACACCAAAACCTTTTAATCTTAGTCAGTGACTCACCCTAAGGCCACACCGAATCCTCTTGTGGAAACCAAGGGAATTACACTGAGGGAAGCCCGGAGGAAGCTCTGTTCAGGATCTGTCTTTTCCTTTTGGGAGAAGCCAAACCAGCTTTTGGAGGATGGGATTTACAGCACTGCTGCTGTCTGTGGGTAAGGGCAGGCAAGCAGATGCAGGTGACAAGGAGAGCTCACAAGGGAATGCCTGGTGAATCCCATCAGTGATTCCCTGCTGCATTCCCCTCTCTGCCACTCAGGAGAGCTGGGCTGGTTGTGGTGGCAGTGAGTCAGCACCTCTGCATATCTTTGAATTGTGGCACTAGAGATTCCTTCATAACCCAGATCCACACTCCCTGTGCCAGCTCTGCAGCACTCCTGACTCTGGCAGCTGTTCCTGCCTTTTATGCTGCATTTGAGACCAAGCAAAATGTGTCTGTGGCTGAGGAAGGCATGAGAGACGTTATATTTGTGAGATATTTCTATAAGATGGCACACCTGTGGGACAGATATTTATGGAGGACACAGCTAAATAAGAGTGACCAAGTCCATTCTCTGAAGCACTTGTAGTTCCCACCTTAAAGTCAGTGAAACAAATCAAAATAATGAACCAGGATCATTTGTGTTTCTAATTGAAAGAGCATAGTATTCCTCCCTCACCCGAACTGCATCACTGTTGTCAAAACAAAACAGCACAGCTTTAGAACTTCGGAAGAAATGTGCTGTGTAAAGTTGAGGCTGTTCCAGTCCAAGATGCATTTTATTGGAGTGATTGGTTTTATTAGCCTAATTTTAGGAAAAGGTAATCAATTTTCCTTACTCAGGGCAGTATTAGCATTCCTTTTGCTTAATAGGGAATTGCTTGTCAGGGATAAGCGTGCTTAATCAGGTGTTAAATGTAAGGGAAAATGGAACCTCTGGACTTTCAGTGAGGTAGCTGCCAAATGAGGGTTAATTAGGAGGAGACTGAAAATTTAATGAACACTTAAATTCTTCATTTATGTTCTCCCTATGGTACTCTCGTTTTAATTATTTGCAGAAGGTTCAGAAAGGCCTCTGAAAAGGGACACACTCCTCGAGCACTGCATGAACAGACATGTACTTGCCAGGAAGTGCATGTGTTTGTGTCTTGTCCCCACAGACACTCACTCCATGAACAGCTGATCTCCTGTGCAGATCAGGAGGGTTTGTGGGCTTGCAAGGAACACAGCTGTGTAAAGGGTTGAGCGTTTTGCTCCCCAGAAGGTCCCAGTTCAGACCTTCGTGCCCTCTAGATTTTAAGATAATGAATTAAAAGGTTTGGCAGCTCAGCTGTGAGGGCTGACACTGGCCGTGCATGGGTTTTAAAAGAGGCTGCATAACCTGTTTGAGATCTATCCTTTGTTCCAAGGCAGCTGGGAGAGTTAGCAGTGACTTCAGGAGGGGTTTGCAGGCGCTCAGTTAGAACTTGAACAAAGAGTTCTTGTCCTAGGCTAGATCCAGTGTTCCCAGGGTGTATTTCCTATGGCAAAGTCACTACCTGGACCTCAGATTTGCTTATATCTTGTTTTTTTCCCCCTTTCAGCTAAAGAGCAAGTCAGACTGTTGCATAATGTTGTAAGAGCTCTGTTAATTTACTTGTTCCTCCAAGATGAGCTGTCAGAATTTTCCACAAGGCAATGAGTTTGCTGGTATCACCTTTTCTCCCCAGGGATCTCTCTCCATCACAACGGTTCTCTTAAGTCACGGATGGAGAAAATGCTTTTGTAATTATCAGTAAACAACTTGGTTTGCTACCTACCAGCTGCACTCTGTGTGTGTTGCAGCCCTGGACCCCTGCTCTGCCTACATCAGCCTGAACGAGCCCTGGCGGAACACGGACCACCGGATCAACGGCTCGCACGGGCAGCCCACGTGCGACAGCGGCATCGACGGCGAGTGGTACCGCTTCACGGGCATGGCGGGCGATGCCATGCCCACCTTCTGCATCCCCGAGAACCACTGCGGCACCCACGCGCCCATCTGGATGAACGGCAGCCACCCGCGCGAGGCCGACGGCATCGTCCAGCGCCAGGCCTGCGCCAGCTTCAGCGGCAACTGCTGCCTCTGGAACACCACCATCGAGGTCAAGGCCTGCCCGGGAGGCTACTACGTGTACCACCTCACCAAGCCCAGCGTCTGCTTCCACGCCTACTGTGGGCGTAAGTCACCCGTGTGACCCCCTTGGTCCCTGGGAGGCAGGGGAGGTGCTGCCTGGCTCCTGGCTTCTCCAGGTGGGGGCCTGTCCGTGTGGGATCAGCGAGGCAGCTTCACCTGCTTTGTACTGCTAGCAGCGTTTTTCCACAGCTGACCAGGCCTCGGTGGTTTAATGCTCCCTGTGGGCCCTGTGGTTTGTCTTGGCGCGCTACCAAAGTCAAAATTTGCAT
The DNA here is from genome assembly GCA_013397055.1 of Pachycephala philippinensis. NCBI lineage: Eukaryota > Metazoa > Chordata > Aves > Passeriformes > Pachycephala > Pachycephala philippinensis. The sequence goes on along the minus strand of VWZT01001377.1, from coordinate 223,885 downwards.
CTCTGAGTTGCAATAATTAAACTTGATTGTTTCTCGGCTGCTTCAGCAGGTCAGCTCTCCCAGCGTGGGCCAGGTCTGTAACTGATGGACTGCACACAGGGTGGGAGGCTGATGGGATAAATACTGTACTTTTGCTGCACGGTCAGTGCTTTGTGCTGACTTTGTTCTTGTCATGCCCTAGATTTTTATGACATCTGTGATGTGGTGGATTGCCAGGGCTCCTGCCTGGACACCGGTGACTGCACGTGTTCCCCGGGTACGACTCTGGGACCTGATGGACAGACGTGCCTCGGTAAGGGTGGAAATAAGCTGTGCCAGTCACTGATGCTTTTCTTCCCTTTGTTTCATTGCACACATCTCAATCCCATGCCTTACAAAGCACTGCAAAAAATGATGTATCCTGAGAGGAGTTTTCCCCTTTGCTATCTAGAACAGGTCTATCATTCTGTAAATGGTTCCAAGATATGACATCCCATGACTGCATCCATTCTGGTGCCCCTGGAGCTCCACGTTTATGAGGCTGGATTTGCTTTCTGCATGGTTCAGCTGCTGAAGGCAGCAGCTGCACTGTCAGTAGCAGAGTCTCTTTGCAAGATCGTGGTGCAGGATCATGTGGTGTCACTGTGGTACTCAGGAAATGTTGTGCAGTCTGGTACTAGAGATTTCCTCTCACATGGTCTGTTGAATATCTCTCCCCCAAAAAAAGTTTTGCTGGCTGCTGTAAGGCTGCACACTAAACCCCACCATACTTCTTGCCCTTTTGGGACATTCTCCAGGGCCTGGGGCTTGAGGAGACCCAAAGAACTGTAAGTCCCACCACAGCTTCAATGGTTTTAGGCAGCATGACAAGGGGGTATTCAGTGAACTGGCACTTGGTGGCAGAGACCAGCATGGCCAGGAGGGAGGTGAGAGCAGAGCAGGGAACATGGGCTTTGGAGTTTGTGGGGGAATCCCCAGGAAGCTCTGAGGAGAGGATGGCTGTGGTTGTGTGTGTGGTGTTGGGGGAGAGCTCCTGGACTGAGAGGTCAGGAAAAGATGGTCTGTGGGGCAAATCAAGGGCCTGGGAAGGGGTGGCTGTTGGGGAGCTGTAGAGCCACACCAATGGATAGGAAGAGGTAAGGGAGAGGGAAGAAAGGGTGTTTGAGGCTGGAGAAATCTCATCTGTCACTTGATTTGGTGGTGAGGCTGAAAGCAGAGTTGGTCCAGGAGGCTGTGTGGCAGGTCAGTCTGTTCCATAGGAGCTACACCTGACAAAGCAGGCGTGGATGGCTTCTTTCTTCACACGCCTCGTGTCTGTGAGCACCAGGGCAGGGCCCACCACAGTTGTTCCAGTGTGTGGAAGAAACAGCCTGGCCCTGCTGCAGGGTTACACTTGCTCACACTGATTCTGGGGAAGGCTTTTGCTTAAGCAGCTCCACTTGTCTGCAGCCAAGTGGCTGACTGAGCTCTCTCAGATAATTAAAAGCATTTATTGGTTGCTTCTGTGCAAGCCTTCCAGTCACAGAAGTGCCCTTGACAAGCACTAGCACTCAATGAATGTGTGGCAGGCTCAGAGGAAAGGATTTCCTGCAGCAGGGAGGCACACAGGAGTCCTGAGCCTGTCTGTGTGTGCTGCAGCTGCTTTCATCCCTTCCCGAGCAGGATTTCTGCACTGCTGCTTCTCCTTGAGATTCCCAGATGGCAGAACACCTCAGCTGGAATCATCACCCTGGTTCACCTACCTGCAGCCTCTCTTGTGTGGCTCTGTGATCTTTCTAATAACTTTCTGTTGTGCTGAGTAATTGTGCAATCACATCTCTGAGAGCAACTGTGCTGTCCGTACGAAGAAGCCAAACAAATCCCTGTTTGTCTTTCCTAAACAAAGAATGTGCTTCCTTTCCCAGCTCCCCTGAGGAGGGGGGCTGAAGCTGCTGCAGTAATGCAGCAGAGAAGCTGTGGCTGCCCCTGGATCCCTGGAAGTGTCCAAGGCTAGGTTGGACAGGGCTTGGAGCAACCTGGGATAGTGGCGGGGGGATGGAACAAGATGAGCTTTAAGGTCCCTTCCAACCCAGACCATTCTGTGAATGCTGAGCAGCTCTGTGAACCTCCCTGTGTTTCTCCTCAGTACATTACATGCTTTAAATCCCAGAGCAGAACGGCTGATCCTGAGTTACATTTTCATTTAGGGGTTAGATAAGGTCTTAGACTTCCTGTCACGCATCCGCCAACTCGGTGCATTGCCTTTGATTTCTTCAGTACCTGGATCCATGTTCTGCTTAGCCGTGGTTAAAATCAGCTCAGCACTCTCCCAATCCAATCTCGAGACAAGCAGCCTGTGTCCCAGAAGTGCTGGTTGCCACTGGTGTGGAAGAGCTGGGACAGATCTCTGTGTGCTGTAGAACTTGGAGAGTTCAGTGAGGGGAATTTCTGGGCCCAGCCCTTGACCAAGACAAGCTCTAGGTCCTTTTAACAACATCTCCACGCCTTTGCCTGTAGCCCTTTCCCTCCTCACCTTCTGTTTTAAAGCAGCTGTAGTTTTATTTTTAGAAGGGAAAGTGTGGAGCCTGTCACGTGTGTGAAAAGCAGAGTGTCTGCATGAGTCTCCTGGACATGCTTCCTGCCTCCCAAAGCAGGGTGCCAGCCAATTCTTTGGCTAAAAATATTCGATTCACGTTACTTGTGGAAGGAGACACCACCACCAGCTGCAAGCTGTGGGTACTGTGCATGTGTGGGACCACTCTGGGAGAGCTCATCTCTGACCTGTCTGTTAAAATTGTACTTTCCTTTTTTCTTGTTTTTTAGCTTCTGACACCTAGTAAATGCCAGCTTCTAAGCTGTTTTGATGAAACCCCATGTGAACCTTGACTGATAACTCCAGCATCCTGGTCTGCCTAAGCAAAATCATTCATTTTGTGGCTCAGCAAGAGCAATGTCGGTCCCTTCCTCTGTGTTTGATTTGGTTTTTGCACACAGAGATTAAATCAGGTTGAGGAATTAGAATCTCAGAGAACAAAGTGCCTTAAAAAAAAAAAGGGCAGACAGAAACAGGGGAACTTTAGCCTTTGAAAAAGAGTTAGGAGGAGTTTTCAGAGCTTTACCAAGAGCTTCAAAAGCTACGGTCAGTGTTACTGCTGTTAGTGGGATTGTTCATTACATTCTAGAGCTTGTTTTTTTCAGATGAAAATGAATGTGAGCAGAACAACGGAGGCTGCAGCGAGTTCTGTGTTAACCTGAAGAATTCCTTCCGCTGCGAGTGTGGGGTCGGGCGCACGCTGGGAAGCGATGGGAAAACCTGTGAAGGTGAGGCTTCAGCTCCCACAGGCTGCTGGAAACCATATAAATCATTCCCTCGCAGCACTGGCTCTCTCTTGGCTCCTTGCACCTGGGATTAAATGTCACTGATATCACCTCTGTGCTTGCCAGAGGGGCTGGTACTAAAATATCCTTCTAAGCAAGCACGGAGAAATCTCCTTGTTGTTCTCCCTGCCTCGTCCATTTCTATTAGGATTTGCTTGCGTTTATCTCCGTGGGGGAAAGGCAGCAGTGGATCGGGAGGATTGGTTGTCCAGGCAGAACTTGTTGCTGGAGTTGTGTGGATTTGGCCCTGGAGATTCATCTGGTGGAGCTTTGTGGGGGCAGATTTAGCAATGCTGGGTTTTGGCAGCTCACATTAGGTATGGGGTAATGGCATGACATTAGACTAGAGCATGAGGATCACTTTAGCCTCCCAGGACAGAGATTGAGGAGAGGGGGTCCCAGTCTGTGGACAGAGGTTAAATTTGGGATTAGGGCTGCATTTTGCTGTTTGGTGTCTGTGGGCTCTGCTGCTCTGTGCAGCTGCCACAGTTCCTTCCCAGTGGTGGCACAGCCAGGTTGAAAACCCTTGATACATTTAGACTGGTGGCTTAAAGACCAAATTGTAGGCCTGATGGGTTGTCACTAACAATGTACAAACATCTCTGAGCAGAAGTAGGCAAACACAGCAAAAATTGACGTGTGCCTGATGTCTTCTGAGCTGTGGAAAAGCACTGTGCCCCCTCAGAGCAAAGCTGCTGTGTGGTATTCACAGACACTGTGGGGCCTCAGACAAGAAAAACAACTACAGATGTGCCTCACTTTTCAGCTACCCAGAAGAGCTAAATCTGCTCTCTGAGCTCTGCTAGTACATCACTCATCCAGGCAGTGACACTTCCCTGGGAAATGCTGCTGTGCAGAGTGCTCCTTAAGTACTTGTCAAGTTGTGTGGGGCCAAAAATGGTCTGTGGGCTTTGTCCCTGCCGCATCCAGCTCTGAGCTGGTGGGGCATCACATAAATGAGCTGGGCAATTTTTATTCCCGAGCGCTGCACTCTTCTGACAGGGCTGGAATAGTCTGTTTGGAAACTCGTTTGTTTCTGCCATTCCCCAAGCTGCCTTTTAGGGCCTTTGATATATCATTTAATTTCCCTTCTATAAGAAGGATGGTGCCTTTCACCAGTTTAACACTGCTGCTGGGGATTTTTACAATCTTGTTAGTGAGTTTTATTTCTGAAGATGTGCCCTCAGCTTTGTGAGCCGGTAGAGAATGGGATGTGACGTGTGAGCCACCTCACAGCTTGTTGCTAAAAAGAACAAATGCAAGAGATTTAGCTTGATTACGTGAGCTGGTGAGGCTGAGTAGAGTTTAAAGTATGTCAAAATTTACATTACGATGCTTTACCCATTACTTTGACTCATATGGGGTGTTCGGGTTGTTATTTTCCATGCATTGTATAGGACTGAGTGTGGGATTTCCATTCTTTTCTTTACATTTCAGTGAAAACCACACAGTCATTTCTGATGGCAGGCTCAGGGAGAAGTATTTTGTATTTATGATTTGCTTATCTGATGTACTGTTATTTTACTGAGAGCAGTGGTACTCATCTAGCATATTCATCCCAAAGGGTTAAAAAAACCAACCAGTTAAGGTTATTTGAAAGAAAAAAATCATGATCCTCTATTATTTTCGTTATAATAGCAAGCCAACAAGAACTGGAAATGGCCTTACTTTCCTTAGATTTTCAGACTCTTCACAATGTGTCTGGATGACCTTTCAGGCTCTTTTCTGCAGCTGCAGTGGCTAGGAATATGTTTTACACAAAACTCAGGTCCTCAGAGTGTCCTCATCTGAACAAAGGAGTTGTAAGAAAAGACATGACAGGTTCTCCAATTAGTTGTGCTGCCCTCTCCCCTCTGCACTTCAAAATGGGGGAAATTAGGAGGTGAATCAACCTTACACCATGAACTTGTGCTGTCCCTGAGCCAAACTCGAAGCCTAAAACTCACAAGCTTGCAAGATTCCTGCTGAACAAACTCCTAGAAGCAGAGTTTCATTTCATCCTCAGCCCACGAAGGGGATTTGGTAAGCCCACCTCCCTGACAGCTGGGAAACGCAGAGGGAATGAGCACATCATCCTCTCTCCAGTGTTCCCTGCTGGGAATAGGGGCTGGCCACCTGTGGGGCTGCCCTTCCCCAAGGCAGCTCCCCTGCAAAGCTCAGGGCTTTCATTCTGCTGGTGATGAAGGGAGGGAGTGCGGTAAAAGTTTTAAGAGGATTTTCCTCCTCCTTTTTGAAGTAAGAAACAACATGAAAAATAAGTTCAGGAGGATGTCTCAGCAAAGTCTGTTTGCAAGGGCATGTAGTGACAGGACAAGGGAATGGTTTTAGACAGACAGAGAGTAGGTTTAGGTTGGATACTTGGAGGAAATTGTTCCCTGTGGGGGTGGTGAGGCCCTGGCACAGGGTGCCCAAAGAAGCTGTGGCTGCCCCGTCCCTGAAAGTGTCCAAGGGCAGGTTGGACAGGGCTGGGAGCAATGTGGGATGGTGGAAGGTGGCACCCATGGCAGGGGGGTTGGAAGGAGATCGTCTTTAAGGTCCCTTCCAACCCAGGCCACTCTGTAATTCTATGATACTTGAAGTGCCAGGCTGCAGATTGTCCATTCAGTGTGTCAGATGTAGCATGGGATTTAATTTGCTAAGCTTTTGCACAGAATTCCTTGATAACCTCATGGGGAAATGACAAACGCAGGAAACTGTACAATTAAAGAAGGGGTTTCCACCTTGTTTTCTTGGAAACAAGCTGTTGCCTTTGAGCTGTGTTGTTCAGACTGTTGGTTGGTCAGGAGTACCTTGGGGCCTGCAGGATGCGCTGATTTTCCTTTCTTTCCCAGAGATTGAAGGCTGTCACAATAACAACGGAGGCTGCAGCCATACCTGCATTGAAGTGGAAGACACCTACCAGTGTGAATGTCCCAGGGGACTCGTTCTGTCAGAAGACAACCACACTTGCCAAGGTAGGTCAACAAAATCTCCCCATCAGCCTCTGCCCCCCAAAAGAATGTCTGAAGGAACTTTCTTCTTGTTTTTGCTGTCTTCTCTTAGTCTGTCCTTTCCAGTTGGGTTAATGGAGCTTTGTTACTAATGACAGACCATCCAAAAGAGAGAGCCTGAAGGTGTTGCTCTTCTATCCAGGCAGGAGAACAGCCACAGGGCCCAGCTTGAGTGCATCTTGCGTCACGTTAATTGTAAGGCAGCGTTCCCTTACAATTCCTCCTGCTTAACATCTCCCATTATACTGCTCTGCTCCAGCTGTGCACACCTCTGACAAATTTATGCTGTTAGAACTGACATTTTCCATGCTTCAAAGTTCAAAATCTCAGCTAAAGTGGCACAGTCCCTTCCAAGAACAGGGTTAAAGAGAGGCATGTTTTTTTCCAAGGATGCCATTCCAGTAAGCATTCCTATGCCTTGAAGCAGGGCACTAGCTTTGCTACTCGGTGCTCCTGCTGCCCCTTGGAAAAGTGCCCGGGATAGCATCTAAAAATTGACTGTTGCTTCTGCTGTGTAGAGGCAAGGGCAGCGTTATCCTTGGAGAACCTTCCATCTGAACTTTCCACAGGGAGTCCTTCATGCTGAGTCACTTGTGCCTATGGCATGCACATGGAATAAACAAGCTCCCCGTTTTTTGCCAAGATTTCTTTTGCAAATACATCCAGGCTGTCAGCAGTCTGGTGTTGCCTGGTGTGCTCAGAGAATCCCCTGCAGCCTGATGTGTCACAGAATGCCCAGGCTGGTGGAGGGACAGATCCAGGCTTCACAGTGGCCAAAAGGGCAGCTATGCCTCAGAGAGGAAGTTGGAATGGTTCTACTTGATGGAATTTCTGCTTTTTAAGTTTTTAGAGATGCAGGGCTCCCAAGGGTGAGCACTGCACACTCGGGATCCAGCAGTGCTGGTGGGGAGGCAGAGGTGGGCACTTTAAGAGTTGTGATTACACTCACTGATTGAAGGTCTGGCTGATGGATACAGGCCAGAACAGAGCGATGCTTTTCAGTCCTGAGGCAACCCCAGCAGGGCTGGAAGTCCTGCATTTCCCAGCCAGGGTTTCTGCTGCTTGTGAGGCTGCTAATGAGAGCAGCAGCACTGCTGGGAGCCAGGCTGGGGCTCAGGATTCAGCATCTCATCAAGTGAAATTGCCTGTTCTTTTGCATTCACGGATTTATGTCCCCATGCTGTGGTCTGCAATTCTGAGCAGATATGGAACTGTACCACACAATTTTTTATGACACCTAATCAGGTTTATATTGGTTCAATTAACAGTGTAGGGTAGGCAGTTGCCTGAAGCAATTGGATCTGCAGCCTCTCTATCCTCCTCTGCACTGTCTCTACATTCAGAACAAACATTAATAATCTTCCACAGAAATCACAGGCTACAGGCTACAATTTTTCCACAAAGATACCAGCCAGAAAAATACTTGGAATTTTGCAGATCATGCTAGAATTTTGCAGCCCATCCTAGTACCCCACCTCTTCCTGAAGAGTAGGGATGAAATGCTCTTCTTCCCCTGTCCTCTGCCCAAACTTCTTGTGCAGGTAAGCAGGGTTTATGTTTGTGGCAGTGGGTCAGGGCTCCCCAGCACCGGAGAGCCTGTTCTGCTGAGCAGTCTGTGCAGCAAGATAACCTCTGCTCCAAGCTGCAGCACTTTGAAAGGCCAAGGAAGGAGCCAGAGGCTGGAATGTGGTGCCAGTAACAACAGCAGACAGAGAAATGAGCGTTGGACTCGCCACAGAAGCTTCCTCCCAGAGTGAGGTACTCAGAGGCACTGGTGCAAAGCAGAGTTTAAAGTGGAAATGAGGAGGCTTTCCCAGTGCTCACAGGTGCTCTGCAGAGTGTGAGGGTGAAGAACTAAAACGTTTGACTGGCACAGACTGGGATTTTCCCAAATATAGCCATGGGTTGGCTTCAGTCAAGGGGTTTCCTTCCCTGGTTTCTGTGTCTGGGTGGTGGAGGGCACACAGACAGCTCCTGCAGCTCCAGAGCACAGGAGAAGTGGAGTGTTTTCTTTCTCCCACTTTGTGCCAGTCAAAGACATGTGGAAACAGAGAGGTCCTGCACCAAATCAGTCCTGAACTTCAGAGAATTGCAGTTGGGATCCAAATCTCTTGCCCTGACTGTCACCTTTATAAAAGCAGTACATGCTCTTATTTATCAAGGAGTTGCTAGAACGGCGAGCCTTTAAATCCAGAGGAGCCAATCTGTTCTCCAAAGGTTGTTCCTCTCTGTCTGCACTGTGCTGCGTTCTCAAAGTTCCTTTGTCTGCTCCTGAGCTCTGCCATTTGACATGCTCAGTTATTCCCACTCGCCTTCTGCTGCCAGTGGAGGGAAGGTTAAGGTAATTTTTAGTTCTTTGAGCTTCTGTTCCAACCCAGCAATGTCATTATGGGAACATATTGCTTTGGGCACTCTGCATGCATTTTAGCATATCGCTTTGAAATTATCAACTTTGAATAAAAAATCCTCCCTGAAGGTACTCAGAGGCTGTTGCAAATACCTTAGCTGGGACAGGGAAATTTTTAAAGGGGGGTGAAATGCCTGTTTTAGCTTATATCAAATATCCAGAATCATAAATTATATAATTAATGACTGAAATTAAGGGAGGCAGGTCATAAGAATGTCAAGGACTGGGACTGCAATTAATTCTGGTAAAAAACTTGGGAAGCTAGTATATCTTCAAAAAAGTTTTGTCGTGCAATTTTAAAATATGATAAATGTAAATCCTGCAAAGGGTTTGTTTTTCTGGCTGAAACCAGAATATATGCCACCAGTATGTTCATCCTGTCTCTAACTGAATAGTTATGTATAATCCCAAGGAATATGTATACAGCAACTACTTTTTCATTAAAGATTATTCTCTCTTCCTTCCTTTTTATTTTGTCCAAGCTCTGTTTTCTCCTGCTTCTTATGTAATGAAATTTTAATTCTAAAAAATTCACACGGAGGCCTGTATTAAAATTTAAAGGTTGGAAGGAGGTGGAATGAGTGAGCTAATTGGGTTTGTTTGTCAGAGCTGGGTTTATTGCTTATAAAAATATTATTATGGCATTTTGAGGTGCTTCCATTTTAGCTCAATATCTATATGGAATTACTCTGCCTTGTTTCAGCATGTTCTGGGTTTGATGTAAAATCTGATTAAGGGTCTTAAGAAATGGCTTTGCCTGGGGTGTTGTGAATTTGATACCCATATCTGGCAAAGGCTCTTCCCAGGACATAACAGTGCAAGAGGTATCAATCAAATCTGTGCTGAGTATTAAGTAAAGCTGGAAAGCACAGCTAAGTTTCTGCTGCAATTGCAGTGATTGTCTTCATTGTTTTCTGAGGCATTGCTGTGGCTGGAGAATTTGGGGCAGTGGCAGATCTGGTTTGTGTTGTGTAGGTGGGAATGCAAGATAGGTAGTTAGGTTACTGTGGTAAGATCATAATCATAAATGCTGTGTATGATTCCCCTTTTTCTCCCAGTGATAACTGGTACAGCCCTTCCCCAGCTCACTGGTAGGTTTGTAGTGCAGGCTCTTACTCTGGGGACTTCTCTTGCAGTTCCAGTGCTGTGCAAGTCCAGCTCTATTGAGGTGAACATCCCAAAGGACCTGGTTGGAGGCCTGGACCTTTCCCTCATCAACACTTCGTGCAAAGGCGTGTCCAACGGCACTCATGTCAACATCCATTTCTCCTTGAAGTCCTGTGGTACTGTTGTAGATGTATGTATACTGTCCAGTCTCTGGGATTTGGGGATTTGGCTGTGCCTTACGTGGGGAATAAAGGTGATTTAGCTGTACCCTCAGAGCCACTTCCTGTGTTGCCATGCAGCTGCCCTCAGAGTAGACTGGGCTGGCATTCCAAAGTCAGAGAGCTTGTTCGATCCCCCCTCCAGTGGTGTGTGTCTGACAGCATGGGTGCTGCTTTCTGCTCACCTCCTGCTTCACAGGGGTAGATGGCAGAAGTGCCCTCACTCTTCACCCTCCTGCTGAGACAGATCCTGGTCTCCTGGTAATGTTTCAAAGGTTAAACTGGCAGCTGGTCAGGACCCAGAGAGCTCACCTGAGCAGAGGGGTAGCAGAATTGCGGTGCATTGCAGCTGACAGCAAACAGGTCCTTAGGTGGTCTGTGAGGATGAGCATCATTCTGGTTGTGGGGTGTAAATTCACCAGCTGGGCCTTCAGTGGCTACTGAGTGTCAGCCCAGAGGGGCCTTTCTCAATGATCTCCCTTTCTTTGCTGCAGGTAATAAATGATAAAATCATTGCCACCAACCTGGTGACGGGCTTGCCCAAGCAGACCCCGGGCAGCAATGGGGACATCATCGTCCGCACCAGCAAGCTGCTGATCCCGGTGACCTGCGAGTTCCCGCGCCGCTACACCATCTCCGAGGGCTACGTGCCCAACCTCAAGAACTCTCCCTTGGAAATCATGAGCCGCAACCAGGGCATCTTCCCCTTCACTCTGGAGATCTTCAAAGACAAAGACTTCGATGAGCCCTACAGGGGTGCTCTTCCCACCCTCAAGCTTCGGGACTCTCTTTACTTTGGGATTGAACCCTTGGTGCATGTCAGTGGACTGGAGACGCTGGTGGAGAGCTGCTTTGCCACTCCCACCTCAAAAATTGATGAGATCCTGAAGTACTACCTGATTCAAGATGGGTGAGTTCACTGTTCCCTCTCTTGCTGACAATTTAATGGGAATTGGCAGTGGGGCTGAGTTGTCTGTGTGGTGCAGGAAACACTATCCCTTCTCCCCAGCAGCCTGTCTGCCGTGCTTGTAGCAATCACCAGCAGCCATCAAGCTGAAACCACCTGTCCCATCAAAAGTAATTGGGAGAAACAGCGGGAGGCAGTGAAAGAGGTTCCTCTGAGTGCAGCCCTTACAGGACGAATTTCCCTGTCACTAGCCTTGTGGATAATTGAGTTGGCTCCTGCAGAAAAGATTCTCTTTCCTGATGTCCTCTCTCTGCCAGCCCCAGAGTGCCAAGCCAATGTGCAGAACCCCCATGGCCGTGTGCCGCTGCCAGGCAACTGCCGCAGCAACTGGAGCAACTTTCTTAATTTTCTCATAATGGCCTTCTTACAGCACGAGCCACGAGAGTCCATTGCTAGTCCAGGTAGGAGCTCCAGGAGAATCCCTTGCATTGCTTTCCCTGATGCCTGTCAGTGCAGTAAACTTAGGGTCTTTCACTTTGGCTGTAATCTTTTGAGGTGTTTGGGGTTAGTGATCTTTCCAGGATATGCTAAAAATAATTTTGTGGAGATCTGTGGGCTCACTGTAGTGGTTTTTGCATCAGAGGTTTGGGGAGCCTTTATGTGGGCTCAGCTGTGGCTTCTAAGGTGATCCCTCTTTTCAGACTCTTCTTTGAGTGCTAAAATGACCGTGCCATGCTACAGCACTCCTGTGGAGTGTTTGCATCCAGCAGCTTGACCAGAGGGCTCTGAGGAAATGTCACAGTTGTGAGGCCAGTCTGCTGTCCTCTAGGGAGGGAAATCCAGCCAAAGGAATGTCTAAGACATACCCAAGAGTTGTAGCCTGATGGTCAAGGAACTGTGCTTGTCTAAGTCCTGTACGTTGCCTGCCAGACCATTTAGTGATGACAACAATTATGTCCTCAGCTGCCAGACTAAATCATCCACTGTTACAGCTGCTGGTGGCAAGTTCTGTGTGGTTGTCTTGTAGCGAAAGGGTCCTGCCATGTAAAGTACCCAAAAGTACTGTTTTCATTTCCTTCTGACAAAGGATTCAGCATTAGCCTGCTCTCCCTCCATCCTAGGCTGCAGTCCTTCTGTGCCCAACATTTCTGGGCTTTATGAGCAGATCTGTAATGGAAAAATTGATTTTATCAACTCCCTGGCTTGGCTGTTCCCTTGGACCTTTCACAGAGTCAAGACTCCAAACATTCATTTGTTTCTCCCCGTGAGTGAAAATGATGGGATTCAAAACAGCAGCCAAAACCTGAGCTGCATAGAGAAGGGAGAAGGCAGGAAATGTCATCTCTTGAATTCACCCCAGCACTAGCTGGAGGATTTATGGCACCAGCAGTCCCTTGGTACCTGCAGAGGGCATTAAAACTTCACTGAAGGCAAAAGTGGGCTGGAGCCTCATCCAGCTGCTCCACTCTGCAGCCGTCACTGCAGGCCCCAGTGTCCCCAGCGATTCAAAATTACATAAATACACTGCTAAGTTGTCCCTGCTCCAAACACTTTGGTAATAACCCAGTTTCCTTCTAGCAATCCAGCCCCAAAAGCCCATGGCAACAAAGATGAGATTTTTGTATCAGTTTATGTGGGATCAGACCTGAAATAGTTAACTGTATCTTCCAAAGGGAAACACTGTTTAAGTTGGAGGGGGTATACCTTGGACTCAGGAATGGGAAAATGCCGTCTACTGTTTTCCTCTCTGTTAATTCCCTGCCTTCTGAAAACAAAACGAAACAAAGGCATTGACCGATGGCACAGCCGATAAACGTTGAAGCTCTCTGGGGCATCTGCAGCAAGGTCATGTCACTGATGAGGTCAGGAGCTGTGATTCAGCAGAGCACCAGGTGGTTAAGGTAGTTCCATTGCAAAGCTCATCTTGTTATGCCTCAGGCTGCCCCATTCGTTAGGCTGAGGTGGATATTTATTGTCCAAGCCTTCCTTTTAACCTTGCAACCCTGAATAAGAGGGTCAGAGCACAGCTCCCACAGCACTGCCACTCTGCTCCCCAAACCTAAGCACATTATGCACAGGGGTAGGGTTATTTTCCCCATATCCTGACCAGGCTCACCCCTTTTCCTTCCATAGCTGTCTCTTCTCACCTCTCCAAGGTGGGAAGCGGGGTCCCTGGGGGTTTCCTATGAGAGTGGGATATGGTCTGGCCCCACAAATGCAAAAGGGCTTGTCCTTGTGACTCAAGAGGTTTCTGAGCTGGTTTTGTCTATGTATCCCTCATTCCTTCATGTTGTTCTTCCACTTTCCCTCTCCCCAGCCCCAGATCAGTAGGTTTCTTTCCACTGGCGTGGAGAACCTTTGGAGAACCTGGGATTTAGGAGTCAGTTTGAGCCAGTGTCCAATAATCATCACAGTTTATATGCTCACAAATGAGAACATGTGTTTGAATTGACTTTGTGGCCCTAGAGCTTGGCCACTCACCTATGAAAAGTCTTTAACTGTCATTCCTTATGATCAGATGCCTTCTTTAAAAAGGAATTTTAACAATGTAGAGATTCCCAAACGTTCCAGTGAAGGCAGAACTGCTCTTTTACAGCTGAACGTGTCAAACATCAGCATTGCTGACAATGCCATGCACATTTCTTGTGTAAAGATGGGAGCTGAAGGTTGCTGCAAGAGTGGGACTTTGAGCTACACCAGTGCCTCTTGACTCTTCCACCACAGCTTTGTTGTTTTGGTTTTTTTTAAATATCTTTCAAAGTCCACATTTTTGGAATTAACTTGCTAGAAAGGACGAGGTGCGTTGCAATGCAATTTCACAGCAGCATCAGGGCCTCTCAAGATGCCCAAGGCTTTGCAATAATCAGCAGTAATTATTGAGCCACCATAACTTTTTGTCTGTCAAACCCTAAATAGGCTGTAATAGTTTATAGCTACACTGCACCTGGAATGTAACTTGTTATAAGAGCAGCTTATTTTCTTGCAGTTCTGTGACCTCTTGTACAATCACGTATTGCTAGTGATGGAAAAACTGAAATTATAAATTTTTGGAGTAGTGAATTTGAGCTGTTTGACCAAGTCCAGCAGGAAGAAAAATGTAAATGATATAAAGCAAAGTAAATCTGGATTTTTGTTGTTTTCATCATCTGTCATATTTTAGTAATGTGGGTGCAGGCTGCTTCATTTTAAGCATAATTTATGTGCATATGTATGTGTGTACAGTAAGTGCATGCCACATTCTGTGGTGTGTAACACTGCAGACTGTTGCACAGGAAGGTGAAACGAGGACAGACTTGCCTGCAGCTCGCTGGCAGTCCCTCTCTGAGGGGACTGGGCCACGTCCTGCCAGCCCTCTGCTGCTGAGCTGCTCCCTGTCTGGAGATGCTATTAGCATTGCTGCTGTTTTTCCCCATCATTCCCGAATTTTCTCCTGTGGCCAAAGAGGAAGTAGCAGAGATGGTAGCTGAGCCTGAGAGAGCCAATCCCTCCTTTTCTTTCTCTGGTTAAGTATGCTGGAATGTCTTTTCTCTTTCCATTTCTGGGAAACCCATTAAAGCCTATCCCTCTGCTCCCCTCAGCTGCGTTTCTGATGATTCCGTGAAGCAGTACACGTCAAAGGACCATCTTGCCAAGCATTTCCAGGTTCCTGTGTTCAAGTTTGTGGGCAAAGACAACAAGGTAAGCTCAAAACTCAACTCTTAGATATTTCATCAGCTCTGATATGACTGAGGAGACTCAGCACCAAGTTGGAAAAGGATACGGAATGGTTGGCCCAAGGCAGGTGCTGCTGTGCCTGTTCCAGCAGCTGCATCTCACAGAAGCCTGACACAGGTACTTGAGGGGAGATAGATAAAAACAACTGAAATTAAAATATGAAGCACAGTTTTGGAACATGAGTGCCACAGCAGGCTAAAATCATTGCTGCTTCCAGGGTGGTCTCGGTGGACCCTTGTATGCTGGGTGAGAGAAGTGGTCTCAGTCACCAGGCACATTTACAGTGTCCTATCTTTAAAGCAACACAGCTTTTAGTTTGGGACCTTGTGTCTTCTCTAGCTCTTGTGAATACAGATGCCAGGACTCCAGACAGAAAGCGACCATACGGCTTAATTCAATGTGAAACCAGGCTGTCTCTCTGGGGCAGGAGCTCTGTAGTGGGAGGACAGTGGAAGGATAATGCCATTTTCCTAATGCAAATAGTTTTCCTTTTCTATGCTGGAGGAAATTGGATCTTCCAGTCATTGTTACACTCAGCCAACACTGCCTGCTCTGAAAGGTATAAAGCTGCTGCTCCAGCTACCAGAGAGCCCCAGTAGGGTTAAAACAGATGAGATCTTCTAAAATTCAGAAATTTTCCTTGGCTGATTGCCCCTGCTGCCTCCAACCTGCATCCTCCCATCCTGTGCGATGGATTCTGCTTCACACCTCTCCATTGACCGAGGCTGTGACTGCTGCTTGCAGGGATCTTGCTAGCTCTCCTTGTCATGGACAGGGCAGGGAGCAGCAATCCTGTCACTGCCTTTGCTGTGCAGGAAAAAAGGCAGCTGTCTCCTTGCTCTTTGCATTCTCCCTTTTCCCTCAACTTAGCCCCTCATCACCCTGTGTTTTCCTCCCTTTTCCCCTCGGTTTCCTCACTTTCTTTTCCCAGCTCACTTGAAATTCTCTTGCACGTCTCCATCAGTCCTTGTGAGGCTTCACGCATTCTTGACATGCAGCTCCTGCCAATCCATGCGAGCTCTTCCAAGCTGATTCCTGGCGTTTTCATCCCTTCCTCTGGAGGATCATTTCACGCCTTCCTATTCCCTGTGTCTCCACCCTTGGCTCTGAGCTCTCAGCCAGGCTCTGGAGAGGGCACACAAGGGAACAGACGGAGCGGCCGGTTTGGCTGTGGATGGCGATGCCGGACACGGCGCTGTGCCCTGGGCACGGTGTGGCTCTGGCAGCGGTGGCAGTGGCTGCCAGGGCTGTGTGCTGACCCCGCCGCTGTGTCCCCACCGCAGGAGGTGTTCCTGCACTGCCGCATCCTCGTGTGCGGGGCGCTGGACGAGACCTCGCGCTGCGCCCAGGGCTGCCGGCGACGCGCGCGCAGGTCGGCCGAGCGGGAGGAGGAGGAGGAGGAGTCTGTTCCCATGGCAAACCACATCCTGACAGGAGGCCCCATCAGAATCGACTTCGACGACTGACACCCGCCCTCTGGAACAGCATCCCTGGCCTTCCTTACCAATGCCTTCTGTTGTGGTTGTTAGAGAAACAAGAGGCATTTGTTGAAGCCCTGCTTGAACCTCAGGACTCACTTCCTTAACTCTGTGGTGATTATTCGTGAAGTGTTTTGGGCCCACGAGGCAGCCCTTGGAGTGTGACCTGGACTGCAGAGCAGTTTGGTTTTATCAGTGTTTCTCCCCAACAACCCTTCAGCTGAGGGGACCCTGTTTCTTTGCTGGCCGGAAGCGTTACCCAACTTCATCTTTCCCTACATCCCCCTACAGGCCCCAGGACTGTTTGCCCTTGACTAAACAAATGTTATCCAAGCCCTTCTTGCATCAGACCGTACCAATAGGATCGTAGCTGAGTGTGTTTGCTGTGCAGCTCTGTGAGTGATGCTGAAGCCTTTGGGTGACTGTTAATAAAAACATGTATAAAATATATCTCACCATGTGTAAGTTCCTTGGAGCAATGCAATTGTCATTACAGGCAGCTAAAGCTCAGATCTATCACAGGCACCTTTAAATGTGATTTTAAATGGCAAAAGGTATTTAACGAGACGTGATTTTTTTAGTGGCTTTTGATAATTGCATGCAGTTTAATAGTGTTTCCTCCTGTATTTAGTGTATCATTATTCTTCTCCCTCTTCTCCCACCACCAAAAATGCCTTTCCTAAGTGCTATAGCACCTTGATTGTAAGAGAAACACCATTAAACATCTATAAACACCCCGCTCCCATGCGTGCTGCTACTAAGTGTTTGTTTGGAAGTTGTGATGTGTTGCCCTGGTTAGAGAGGCCATGGTTCCAACAAAGGATTAGAGGAATGCACATTAATTATTTATAGCAATCATTTGTACTGTGGGCAGTTGTCAGGACAGGGCTGTCCCCAGTGAGCCTGGTGACAGGAGACACGGCAGCGTTGTCTGAGCAGCCATGGCAGCAGATACAATTACTGGTGATCGTGGTGGCATCGTGGTTGTCAGAAATCTTTGTGGGCTGTCAGGCTCCTTCCAGAGGAAATGTAATGGATATGATCAGCTCAGGCTCCTCTGGGCTTCACTGAGCTGTGTGGTAAAGGATTAGGGATGTGGGGTGAGAGGAAGGAAGCACAGCCAGCAGTGAAGGACAGCGTAGGAGAGGCAGGCCTGGAGGATGAGAGGGGAAGGATCTGTCTCCACCAGTGGCAGTGGTACTGCAGTGCATTCCCAGGGTTTTCCACAAGAAGCTTCTCAGTGAGCAGCTCTGTCCTGTGTGTTTGGAGATCTGCTGGAAGCTCCCCAGCCTTCATCACCTATGTTCTGCTTTGCTTGGAGCTGCCAAATTGCTGCAAAAGCCAAAATTTTCTGCTGCTCTCAGATGGAAGGGGAATCCATTTGAAGGGACCATTTAGAAGGCAGTCACAAATCACCTCAAACATTTCAACCTATTTCACAGAATGATTTGTTCTGGCAAATGAGATTCCAGTGAGGAATGAACATCTAATGGATGAGAGTTTAATAATTTTTCTAAATAGCTTTATGGCTGCTTTTCTGGTCTGGGAATATGTGTTAGAGTAAACAAAAATGTTTCTGCGATGATAAGTAGGTATAAATGGAAAGACACTTTTCATGTGTTATCTAACCATATGTGAAAGAAAAACAAAGCGAAAAGGCTTGTCCTAGGATTGCTGTTCTGCTGATTCACATCTGCATTAGGACCACAGGGGCAGTTTCCCACTGTCACTTCTTTGTTCAGGCAGCCTCTGCTAAATATATTTGTTTTGATAAAACAAGAGCTGGGAAATGAAATTAATTATCTGGCGCCTTCTGGAGAATCAACTGGTCTTGTTTGTTCATATGGAAGGGATGTGGGGGGAGCAATGGAGGGAGAGGTTCCTTTCCTGGCTTATTTCAGTTACTGGGCACATTATTTGGTTCTTCCTGACAAATTCACGTGAAGCAGCTTTTCCACTCTGCAGCTGAAAGCGATCCTGCCAATGCACAAAACCAAGAGGAGGCCGTGGGATGAGCCAAGTGGTGTCTTTGTGTCCAGAGCAGGGTGGAATTGAAGAGGACCCAAGGTTTGTGCAACAGCCTGGAGAATCCTGTGATCAGCTGCTTCCATGGCTGTACATCACTGGATAGCAGGAGTGGCACGGAGGGGAAGCAGTTTTTGGTCTGGATGCAGTTTTACTGGAGTTCATGTGCTGGCTTGCTCCCACACAGGACTATCTGGTGGTTTGCTGGAGTCACTGCCACCACCTGAAGGTTCAAAATTTCCTTGTAGAGCTGCTGGTGGGTTTTTTCAGATTACCACAGTGAAAAAGGAACTTATTCAGTATCTGTTGCAGCAGTCTGTAGGGTTTGGGGATGAATGGTGGTCTGGAAGCATGGAGAAATTATGATTTATGTTGGCCACGTCTCCAGCGCATCAGTGTCTGGGTACAGAGATTTTGTGCAGAACCCTTTGATTTCTCCAGTGTATGTCATCACCTGCCAGCACTTGCTTGGCTTTAATCTGATATCCCTTGAACTAAAATAACTTAAGATGTTTGTTGAGTGTAGACAATATAGCTATTTTAATTTATTTTTCTGTCATTTAATCATCAGAGTATGTTCACATTTAAACTGGCCACAGGCACCATTTCACCAACAAAATACAAAGTTTGGGAAGTGTCTGGAATGAGGAATGCTTCCTTCCCATCCCTAGCCAAAAGTATGCGTTTCTTAGATGGATAACCAAGGTTGTCTGTCCAGCCTCATGCTCCTACAGGGCGATGGACCTTGGCAATGCAATGTCCCCTCTCCAGCTGGGAAAGGCTGTCATTACATCTGAGCAGTGTTGAAGTCCTCTGTGATGGAAAACATCCCAGTACACCCCAAGCAGTCACTTCCATTTTCCTGGTCTGGGTACCAGTGGGCTCTTGTTGTTCCAGCCTGTTTGGGGCCAGCTGAACGTCTCATTGCTGACCACTGTAAGGCAAAGATGATGGGCAGGAGCAGGAATACAGGGCTTAAATAATTCATAGCTCCACCCATACATTTTAAACCCATTTAAACTGGAAGAAAAGCAACCGAGACAGACTCTTTCCACTCTTGTTAAATCACCCTTTTGCAGCCTTAACTTCTCTGTGGCATAGAAGAACATATCCATAAATATGTTTGCAGGAGCCGCTGAAATATTTACGTGGCACGGCACACGCACAGCCAGTAGCAACTTCCTTCCAGCGAGCAACCCAGCTGAAAGCTGTCTGCCAATGTTCTGTGGAGATGAAATGCCATGCACCACTTCAAATCCTGGTTTTGCATGCAACAAAAGCTCCCCATAACAGATGGGGAGTATTAACCACGTTTTAGGAGGAACGGTGTCTGAGGCTGCTGATAGCAGCCCCACAGAGGTAGCACGTAAGTCCTGTCACCTGACAGATAAGCCTCCAGAATTTGGAATATCTCATCCAAGGCCACTGTGAGCTTCCTGTTTCCCTCGTGCAAGAGATGGAGGTGGATACCCAGCTATTTTGTGTAAAAAGGGATCCTAAGGGCAAAGCTTTGTTAAATGGTATAGGAGAAAAGTAATTAAATAGATGTGGATAACACTGGCAAAGGAAAGTGGCTTCCTCTCCTGAGGCTGGGGGAGAGTGCTGTGATTTCACATCTGATAAATGGTGTCAATTGTGTACCACAAACACCTAAAGCCCTTCTCCTTAACTCAGAGCACTTAACAAATCTCCAGATGTCTTAAATCAGTTTAGGACCCACCAAGTATTTAAATATGCAGGGTTGTCAGGATGTGTAATGACAGGATGGAAAGGGTCAGGGATGGGTGTGAGCAACGTACTGAAAGCAAATTGCCCCTCTTCAGTCTGTCACCAGTGGTGCAAAAATGTAAATAGCATATCCACGGACTGGGAATTTCACAGGGCTTGCAGAAACCTAAAGTCTTCACTGCAGATTAGAGAGTCACAGAGTGGGAGGAGGTAATAGTGTGTATTTAAGGTAAGCCCCGCGTTTATAACCAGCTCTGCGTCCTGCTTGCCTCTCCCAGTCGGTCCATGGAGAGAGCTGGCATCGGGTCCTGCCGGCTGGTGGATTGGATGGGGCTGGTGAGCTGCATCTGTGGTGGACAGCAGGCACGGCTGCCCTGTGTTCACAGGCTGTCTCTGCTGTGCCCAGAGGCTTGGCCCAGGTCCCCCGTCCCGTGCTGGCCCCAGGGCTGCCAGGAGTCACTGTGCTGGGCAGGGGACGCTGGCAGCGGCTCACGGAGACTGGCAGCTGCTCCTGCTCACAGTTCATCCCGCTCCTCCTCGCTGCAAATGCAGGCGCTCCTCTGGCTGTTCATGAAGGGCCGGCAGCCCAGGGTCCAGACGGCGTTGAACACCGTGTCTGCCATGGATTCACAGGCTGTGGAGAAGGAGAGCATGGGCAGGTAAGGACAGGCACTCTGGGCTGGCTGAGGGCTGCGTGGGAGCGCCTGAGCCCTGCACCGAGCTCCATGGGGTCTGCCACTGGAGGCGTGGGCTGTCTTCTTCTCTCACTGGGAACTGCATTTTTATAAATCCTGAGGTTCCCTTCTCTTTTCTCCCCAGGGTGGCACTCATTTCTCTCCCCCCTAAACCCCTCCTGTCTTGCCTCTTTCAGGCCTTACTGGTTGATGGATCATCTGGGGCTCTGCAAACAGCACTGTTTACCAAACAGATTTCCCAGGAGACCTTCACATTACTCCTTCTCCTCTCAGTTTTGCCTATGGCCACTATTAACCAACCTTTCTGTGCTTTTTTGGGAGTTATGATGCCAGCCAGCATGAAAAATCCTACATCAGCTGGAAGAGCTGACTGCCTGACTACTAGCCCCTCCTCATCCCAAAAAACAGCCCTGAAACTGCTTGTCAGTAAATAAATAGGTTAATATTAGGTCTTTAGGGTTTCTTTTCTGGCACTAACACTGACTGCTGTATGCGTAACGAAGTTGGGAAAGCCTTGCCTTTGGGACTGTTTTCTCCTATCTCAGCCTCTCCGAGCACCTCAGAGCTCCTGTTCCCTTAGGAGGCTGCTCAGCTGGCAGGCATTGGAGAGGCTGTGGTGAGTCAGTGGGAAAACCAAGGCTTTGGATGGCAGATAAGAGCTGGGATGGCTGTGGAGGAGGACTGTGACAGGAGCTGCTCACAGCAGCCCTGGGGCCAGGGATCTGTTGAGCACAAGGCCGGGGGAGGATGGCTCAGAGGTTCACTGGTGTTACCTGTGCCTCCTGCAGCAGCCAGGACAGAGATGCTGGAGGAATCTACTCCTACCTGGCAGAGGTGGCCTGGCTCAGCCCAGGAGTGAGGGCTCTGCTCCACCTCAACTCGCTAGGACCTAGCTTTGCTTTGCTGCTGCAGGCAGAAAGCAAAAGGAACCATAAGAAAAAGTGGCCAGGGAAAATCTGAAGAGATAAGAAGAAGGTGGCTGCATGAGGACCTGTGGGTAAGGGTGACCATGAAAGATTGGCTGTGCTCGGCCTGTAGCACCTATGTCTCAGTCCATGTCTTTGTTTTCTCTTGCTGGCCTGGGCACTCTTTCCATCCATTTATCTGTGACTCGGTAGGAAGCCATCTGCACTAGTACTGGTGTTGTGCAGACTTCCCACATGTCCTAATCAGGCTGCACCTTTGGAAAACAAATGCATGTTTAAGGGTACCTTAGGGCAGGGATTACCAAAAAAGCTCTTCTCAGACTTGCAGGCTGAGGCTTTTAAAATTAGGCAAAACCAGGGTGGCACTTGAGCTGCTGGCACATCACTAGAGCTTTGTTAGCACTTCTGAGCCATCCAGAGCTGCCTGCAGTGGCTCAGCCAGCACCCAGCCTGGTGTGTCCCTGGTGCCATCGTCATCTCTTATCTGTGACCAGATCCCTGTCCTTGGCTCTCCCAGTTTTGTTGGCCCTTGGCCACGTACAGGTTTCAGTGTGTGGCTCACTGGCCCTGGAAGGCTTTTTGGTATCCTGTGAAGGTGTCCGAGCTGTCTGGGAGTGCAGCCAAGTATTGAAGGAATTGCTTCCAGGGCTGTTTGTGGTTTTTCACACACTGTAATGTTTTCTAAATGCAAATAACTGTAGGTCTCCAGCCTCGGGACAGAAGTGTGTGGCAGAGGGGGCAGATCTCTGTGTTCTCACCCACCTGTGACAAGTGCAGGACACGTGTGCTGCTACCCACTGCCAAGTTTTGCTGCTTTTTGGCAAGGAAGGGGCTGCCTGCCCACGCCCTCCCCTCGTGCCTCCCTGCACAGGCAGTGAGAGGTGGGAAGCCTACCTTGCACCTTGGAGACGAAGCCCAGGCTGCGCTTGAGGTCGGAGCAGATGGAGTGCAGGCACCAGCGGAACTTGGCGTCGCAGCGGTATTTGTTGGCCCCACAGGTGTCATAGCAAACGTCCAGCTGGTTACAGCACTTGGTCATGGCAGGGATGCCCAAGTCTAGCTGGGGAAAGAGAGAAGGAGTGTCCCTTGGCCGTGTCCTGGCCTCAGGCTCGCACAGCTGTGACAGGGTGAGGTGCTGCAGAGCCCAGCTGGCTCCTTTTCCAGAAGCTATTGCTGACAGCTGGGGCAGCAGGAGGGAACGTGTGCTGCTCCCTCACCATCTAAAGAAGGATGAGGGAGGGAGCAGCACAGTGGTGTCAGTGCTGCAGGTTCAGCACTGGGTACATCACCTTCTCTTCTCCTCTCTGTGTCCCAGGGAATTAACGTCTGGTAGAGAGGTGGGAAACAGCCCCTCCATGACCATGTTCTAGTTTTCATTTGTCAGACCTCATCAGAGAGCTCCATGTCCTTGCCAACAGTGGCAAAGGCCCCTTTTCTCTTTCCTCCCGCAACCTGACAATGTCCTGCTTTTTGGCCTAATAAATATGCCATAAGTATTTTTAATGCCTTATTTCTTAGAGATGCACTTGAGGCCAAGGACAAACGCAGTGTGGTCAGGGGAGTTCTGCTCCCATGGAGTAAACAGCAAATTCAGCTAATAACCCTGGGGGTGATGGGGCAGAAGGCCTGTCTCCTGGAGAGACTGGACTTGTTAGCTTGTTATAAATTATTCCTCTTTTTGCCCTTCCTCATGTAAAATTTAGGAGATGAATTGTTCCTTTGTTGCACTCACGATTGCCTGGGTATAGGGGAGGCACCACAGAAATGCCCACAAGGTTTGCAATGAAATAGAGTTTCCGGAATTCAACCTAACATGAAAAATGGGCTGCAAAGAGAGGGGTTGTCAGAGCAGGAATCTGCCTAATTGCTGCAGACTCCATGGGCAGCAATAATGCATGAGCTAAATAGGAATCCCTGCTCTGAGAGCCTCCTGGGAGTGCTTTCTCTGGTGATTCCAATATGATTTCATTAATTGCCTTGAAGATAACGAGCGGGTGCAGAATTAAAGCTTGTGGGTTTCATTCAGTGCCTGGCAGAGGCAGAAAGTGTGGGAAGAGGTGAAGGGGCAGTGTGCAGGATGCACTCAGGTGCTGCTGTGAGCACATAGGTTATTGTCACGGAGCTGCCCAGCACAGCACAGCACAGCCCAGCCTCGTCCTTGCCCAGAATGAGCAGCTGGTGATGTGAGGAGGGAGCTGCACCCTTTGGGAATGCTGGGTGGGACAGCACATACACTCTCAGGTACCTTGAGCCCCAGAAAATGGGAGCTGCAGCCGTTGGGTTCTTGGGGTTTGTAGTGAGGCCGTGGCATCGGAGCCTTCCCTGGGAAAGAAAGGACAGGACAAATGTTAGGAAAGCTGATCTTCCCAAGACCAGGTCCAAAAGGCTAGGAGTGCCAGGCAGCTCCCTTTGGTCTGCAGCCCTGAACACTACTGGTTACAGTACTAGCTTAGCAAGGGGGCTTCTTCCATCCTCAGTTCATTCTTGGACTGTTGGTGTGCTATGGATCTCCAAGTTGTGTCAGGCCTTGCGTGTCTGATCTTGCTCTGAGCAGGTCTTCTTGGTCCATTTTCTGCCCGTGGTGATGCACTGCCACGTTTTGCAAATCATTTCTATTCCTTTGATCTCTGCACCTTCGTCAGTCTGCTTCTTAATATGCATAAAGGAGCAAGAACTCCCTCTGTGAATAATTATTTACCCAATGTAGGCAGGATCCATCTAACAGCCAGCTCTAACAGTACCTTCAGCTGCATTTTAATCTGATTTTTGTAGGGGAGCCTGTTCAGTGCTCGACCACCCTCTGGGGGAAGAACCTTTTCCTGATACCCAACCTGATTAGCCCTGACACAGCTCCAGCCATTTGCTCTGGGACGACATAAATTGTGAATGCTCCAACAAAAACACCTGTGAGCTGAAGCCTGTCACATCAAGGGTTAAGTTTCTGCTTCCCTGAGTACTGCTAGAGAATTTATATGTACATAAAATGGATCTAATTCAGCCCTTCAGGCAGGGTTGGGTTCTTTTAAACTTCATTTCCACTTTCTGCTTCTTGTCAGCACCAGGAATTATTTAAGGCGCTTTCCCCATTTTTCTGTTGAGGTACCTAAAATGCCAGTGGTTAATACAGCCATAAATCTGCTGTGCCCTTGGGAAGGCCTGACAGCCAAATGCCTCAGAAGGACTTATGGAGGAGCGTTCCCAGCACCTCTCAATTAAACTTTGCCAGAGCTGTTTTGCTTAAATAACAGATTTGCTACAAATAAATAACAAACTGAAATCCTGTCCAACTGTGAAATGCCAACAGGCAATTTTCCCTTTCCAAAAGAGCCTTGTTGGTTTTTTGGAAGGGGGTGGGAACTGGGACTCAGAATTCAAATGTTCCTGAACTGATGCAGGAGGCAAAGGAAAGTTCAAAATCCACTGTGGGTTTTGCAGGATGGGGTCAAATTTGAGTGACTTGCCTGTGATTTTGATGGTGAATTTTGTTCCTGCAGCACACTGACAGTTAATGGGATAAGATGGCAAGTCTGAGTAGGAGTGAGACTTTTTGGGCATGTGGAGATCATAGAACCATAGAATGGCTTGGGTTGGAAGGGACCTTTAAGATCATCCAGTTGCAGCCTCCATTATCTAGTTCTAAGCCAAAGATGGCTGTGTTTCCAGATCTTCAATTAAGCCAAAGTCACAGCTCCTGTAATGTTTTAGAAAGTTGTCCTGAGGAAAAAACCCCCATGTGAGAATTGTGCTGATCCACAAAACATCAGTCTGCCTTCAGGAAAAGCCCTTGTAGGAAACCTGTCCCCTCCTCCCTGCAAAAAAACCAGAGCTTTAAAATTTGCAAAGTGCCCCTCTGTACTCTTTCTCAGCTAGGTCAAGTCCAAGACACCACAATTAACCTCTCTCCCACGTCTTGTTTTCTAGGTAACAGGAAAACAAAAGCAAAACAGGAGTACCAGGCATTCCTGCCTCTCTACAAGCACTGACTCAGTGCTCCTGTTATCATTCACTGCTTGCCCATCCTTACAGGCAAGAAGATAGGTGTCAGGGCACTGCCTTGTTGGCACAGCCCTAGAACTGAAGCTGAGTTTCCCTGATGCATTTGAATACCTCCAGGCTGTTGTAGCTGTTCCAGAGGCTGGAAAGCAGCCAGCTGGCTGGAACAGCTGCTGGCCATGCAGGAGGCCTCAGGCACTGCAGTGCTGGGACATTGGCAGGGGAGGTGAGTGTATTTTGGGTGAATGGATGGTCTCAGGGCCCCTTGCACTTGTGGGTGGTCTGTTGTTGTTTGTGAGCCCCAGGCAGGCTCTGAGCAGAGGTGCCTGCACATACCCAGCCCCTCAGTGCCCTGGTGGAGAGCCTGGCTCTGAAGGCTCCTTTCCCACAGCCCGGAGCTGCCCCTCATCTTAAGCCCTTCAGGACAAATGCTGAGCAAAGCAGTGAAGTCCTGCCTGGCCAGGAGGAAGCTACAAGGGCTTCACTCCCAGCTCAGGCTGTTTGTTTCTCCCGAGATGCCCAGTGAGACTTTGTAAGCAGGAGGATATTTGTCAGTAAATGCTAGTGTAACCCTAATGTCCTGATTTAAGGGAGTTATCCATCAATTTGGTTGTTTTCAGACCTCAGTAGCTGCTGAAAAATCAGGAGAGTCTTAGAGCTGGAACACCAAGTGCCATGTGCTCAGCTGAAGATGGATGTGGCAATCACAGGTGAGTCCTGACCTTTACTGTGGCAAAAGAAGCTATTATTGGTATCTCCTGGCTGAAATGAAAGTAGAAGGAATAATTATTGCTTCAAGCCTGGGAAAAAAACACTCAGGGCCTGATTCAGCACAAAGATGGTTTGTGTTCATCCTTCCGAGCACAGATTGGATCTCACTGCTTTGGGATCATCCCAGCATCCTCTCCACTCGCAGTTTGCAATGTCTGTGCCAGAGATTAGCAAAGACAAATGGTCCTGGAAGGGTCCAGAAAGGCCCTTGGAGCCACGTGGGCAGCATTTCAGTAGTTTTCTCCTGCAGCCAGTGATTAATGAGTTGTTCAGCAGAGGATGAGGACTGGGCTAACGATGTGCTTGTTTTCCTTTCTAGGTAAAACACTTCTCCAGTAAGATGCAGGACGCTCCTGGGGTGCGAGCAGGGATTTGTGCTGCTCTCTGGAGATGCTTTTCACAAGGACAGGCAGGGAGAGCCCTCTGGATGTGTCCAAAAGCAGTAACTTCTGCAGGATTTGGTGAGTCCTGAGGCTCCCTGAAACCAGCTCTAAATACCAGCATTACCTTAGGCACACTGCAGTGCCAGCCATGTTTTTCCCACTGCCAGGGTTTCAGTCTCTACATTAAGACGGGCAAGTGCCTTTCTGCTCTGAATTTGGAGCATGGTGTGGACCTTGGTGCTGTGGGGTCCGGAGGGGCCACCTCATCCAGGCACTGGGGACACACATGGCCCTCCTGAGCTGCTGCAGAGAGGACTGAGGGAGCAGGACCCCTGTGGGGCTGCGCTGAGGGGCTGAGGTACCTGGCTCCCTCCATCCCATGGAGCTCAGGTTCCTGACTTGCTGCTCCCTGTTTGCCCTTAGTGTGGGGCCTGGGCAGCAGAGCTGGCAGGAGAGGGAGGCCACATTAGATGGGTATCAGGAAAAGGTTTTTCACCCAGAGGGTGGTTGAGCACTGGAAGTACTTCCAGGCTCTTCAGGGAAGTGGTCCCACGAGTACCAAAGCTCCAGGAGTGTTTGGACAACATTCTCAGGCACAGGGTGTGACTCTTGGGGTGTCCTGAACAGGGCCAGGAGTTGGACTCCATGATCCTGATGGGTCCCTTCCAACTCAGCCTGTTCTATCATTCTATGACATTATTTATGAAACAAAACAAAAAACTCAGCAACTTTCAGACTGATTTTAGCTTCCCTATGGCCCCTCTGCCCCTGGCAGGGAGCTGAGGTCCCAGCCCTGCAGCAGCTGTTTGTCCCAGTGCTGCTGGCCTGGGAAGAGCAGGAGGTCCATGGGATCCATACAGACTGAGACAGAGTCAGTGGGGTCTCCCCAAAGCATTGAGTCTGTGAAAAACAATGCTCTGGGGAGGAGAGGGGTTGAAATCCCTCTGCTCATAAGGATCTTTCCCCACTAGGGGTGTGGGATGAAGCTGTGGGGAAAGGGGCTGACAGGCAGCTGTGGATGGGCAGGCTGATGTGGTAGAACATGATATTGCTGTGGGACAGTTGTGGGAGGCTGAGGAGAGGATACAGTCTGTGGGAAAACTCGGGGCTGGTTCCCAAGCAGGTTGTTTCCACAGGTACCCTGGTGACGGCCAGTGCTGCCCGTGCCCCTGTCACCCCACAGACCTGCAGCCCTGTGCACCCCGTGCCCTGCCCTGTCACCCCTTCATCCTGCCCCCAGGACAAACCAAACTCTTCCTTTTTGGTAAATCACTGTGCAGTCCAAAGCAAGCGGGAGCTGCCTCGTTCTGCCTTGAGTACTAAAGGTTCCTCCCGCTGACGTGTGGTTCCCTTCGCTGTTATCTCTCCTCCTCCAGCCCGCGGCATTGGCCAGCTCACAGCTGCTGAATAAGGACACTCCGAAGGTTGCTGAGATTAGGGCTGCTGGCTCAGCCCGCCCTGCCTGTCCTGTCCCGGGCTCCAGGCAGCTGGAGAGTCCGGGTAGCTGTGTGCCCTGCCAGAAAAGCCTGCGCCCTCTCCTCTTGTCCCTGTGCCCGCAGCACAGCGCCTTCCAGACCGGGCTGTTCTTGGGGAGAGGGACACGGGGGCTCAGTGTCCCTGTGCTGGCACTGGCAGAGAAGTGGTGACTCTGTGCCGAGCACAGCCCGGGGCAGCTCATGGGCAGGAGAGGGAAAGAGGGGAAAGGGCGAGGAGAGAGGAGCCAGCAGCAGCGAGGTTCACTTACCGTACCGACATCGGTACTGACAGACTCCATTTTTGCCCCCAAGCAGTTCCAAGAAGGAGTCGAAGTAGCTGTTCACCGTTTCGAAGCCGTCGCGGATGGTCTCGATGCCCCAGTCGGAGTAGGATGACTCTGGCTGGGAATCCTGGTGGCCGGCGCTGTCCTGTGCCGGCTCCTCGGCGCACTGCCCCAGGCGCAGGGTCAGGCACAGGAGCGCTGCCTCCAGCAGCAGCCGCATGCTGCAGTCCCGCTCCCGGGGCGCCGGGCAGCCGGAGGGGCAGGGAGAGGCAATGGCTGCTGTGGGTAGGAGCGGTGAGCTCCCCTCCGCCTGGACTTTAAACGCTGCCCGGGGAGCCGGCGTGAGGTCACCGCAGCCGGGGTGCAAAGTGCAGCGCCGAGGTACGGACCGAGTTCAGCTCCAGAGCTGGGAGTTTGCACAATCCCACGGGACGGGCTCGGTCCCCGTGGCACCGGGGCTGCAGCTCCCCAAAAGGGACCCTGTCGGGTTACACTATGTGGTGATAGAGAGATAGGCCCTGAAGGCTGGAGAGAGCCTCTTTCCTGGGCCCAGAGGTGACCCTGGGACTGTATCCAGGTCACCGGGGATAGGCAGAGAGAGGATTGTGTCTTGTGGAGAAGTCTGGACCTGTGAGAGGTGATGATTGGGGTTTATGACCTCATAGGGTATTGTTTACATATTACCATAATAGGCAATGTCTGTGCATTGCCCCAGGTGATAGGGGGACACTGTGCTGAGCATCTTTCCTGTTTACATGATGCTATATCCTGTTGTGTGTGGGTATTTAGGGACTTGGGGCTGTGTGATAAACCACTTTGCACTTCCAGCCTGTGTGCAGAGTTACTGCCCGTGGGTGAACACTGCAGGACCCCTCCCCAGCGGCTGAGCGGGGTCTGTCCCCCCAGGGCACTGCATGGGCCACCCCACTCCCTCCCCAGCCTGCTGGGAGATGTAGAGTATCTCTTTGTCCAAAATCCCTGCTGCTCAGGCAGGCTGAGGAGCACCCCTTGCCTCTTCCCCAGGCCTCCTGGGCACATGAGAGGGTGGGATGAGACCTTCCCCAGCCTAGCTGCTGGGTATATTGCTCCTAGCAAATCCCATGGGCTCACAGAGCCTCGGGGGGTTGCTGCAGCAGCTTGGAGTAGTTTGGGATTACAAACACTGCATCCAGGGCAATTCCTTGGCATCACCTCCAGTTCCAGGATCAACGTTGTAGGTGAGTACTTGCCTTTGATGTGGCTGCTGATGTTATAGGGCTGGTTGTTACAGCTCCTATGTAATGTAAATTAAACATGTAGCACAGGTAACCCAGGAGGAAAGGTTGGCACTGAAACCTGAGCCAGGGAATGGGTTGTGGGGCAGCTGCAGGTCCTGGCTCTGGAGTGGGACCGGCCTGCCAGGACCCAGGGGCCTGCTCAGCTGGTGGAGGGTTCAAAGTTGTTCATTAAAAAGAAAGCAACCGAACAGCAAAAGACAAAGCAAACCACTCACAGAGAAGGGAAATGGTGTGGGAAGGTTCTGGCTGCTCTTAGAAAGCTTTTCAGATGTGCCCCAGCACAGCACTGCCTCTCAGGAGGAGCTGGGCTGCAGGCATTTCAAATATATGCCAAACACAGATGCAAATTCTGGCCTTTTATTGTTTTGCAGGAGATTCAGCCCCGCTGCGTTGCTGCTTCTGAAGGGCCCGAGCTCCGTGGCACTGCCTGTGCCTCTGCACAGGGCCCTGGGTGATGGGCTCCAGACGTGGGATGAGGAGGAGGGACCACAGCCAAGTCCTGGTTTCTTAGACAGGTGAGTCAGAGAGGTGGGGAAGGGAGCAAACAGGCTGGTTAGTCCCTCTCCTGGGAAATGGTGTGGAGCCAGAGGCAGCTGCTGCCTGTTTGTTCCATCTGCTCTGAGGCCCATGGCGTCCAGGGCTGAGTTATGGGTCAGGGGACGTTTAGGAATGCAGGAGGGCCCAGGGGAACCTCAAACCGGCTTTGCCTTTGGGAGATAAACCCAGATGCAGAGAACGCTGGGAAGGGAGGTCGGCTGTTTGGGAATCAGCAAATCCCTGCCTTGAGTAAGCCTTTTGTGACATCTGTATCACCCCTGGCACACAGCAGAGGGCACTTCCCCACAGGAGCACTGGAGAGCTCGGGCCTCTCCTGCTGTTCAGACCGCGCTGGGGACAGGTCTGTCAGTCGTGGGTGGAAATGGTCCCCGGAATTTGTTGTCAGGGAGCCCCAGTGCAGGGAAAACTGGATTCAAGGGTCCCATGCTGTGCCTTGCAGTGAGTGGAGCCCTTGGTGTCTCTGCTGGTTCAATCCCTGCCCTGCCTGACACTCCAGTTTGCAGTCCCAGTGCTCCCAGCCTTTGCCAACAGCCTGGCAGAAATTAATGTAAAAA
Source organism: Pachycephala philippinensis (assembly GCA_013397055.1). Classification (NCBI taxonomy): domain Eukaryota; kingdom Metazoa; phylum Chordata; class Aves; order Passeriformes; genus Pachycephala; species Pachycephala philippinensis. The sequence goes on along the minus strand of VWZT01001377.1, from coordinate 193,059 downwards.
AGAGCCAAACAGCTATTCGGGAATAGCTTGGAAATGTGTCAGAGCCTCTGGGTGTCTGTGCGTGGTGTCCTGCTTTTATGTGGAGCCTTTTAGGGTTGCTCTGGAGGCAGTTCCAGAACACAGCTTTCTTTGTCATCCTCTGTCCCTGGTGACTGATCCGTGTGCTGCTGAAGGCGAACAGAGAGGGAAAAAATGCTGGCAGGACTGCAGAGGATGCAAACCACAGGGAATGGGGCATGAGCAGGACATGCAGCCTGGAGCGGGTGGCTCTGGAGCCCAGGCCGTTTGCAAAATCAGTTGGAATTCGGAAAGCCGAATAGGGCTGGGAGGAAGCAGCTGGCAGAGAGCAGAGCCTGGGTAAAGAGGAGTCAGAAACTTTCCTGCTAGCTTGTCACTGGTCCCGAAGCAAAGGTTTGTGAATAAAAAGCAGTTTAACTGCTTTTCCAAAACGTGGCAGCCCCTTTGCCCTGCCCCGGGGATGAGCAGCTCTCCTTCCTTCCTCCTGCTTCCTTCCTCCCCTCCCCAAGCCAGTCTCCTGAGAGGTTTTCAGTCCAGCTGCAAATAGCTTGGTTGCACCCAGACTTCAAGATCTGAGGACCGGGAAAAATGTAGGATTGGGTAAAAGTAACCCGCAGAGTTCCCTCGGGGAGTGGCTCAGCAGCTGCAGCAGTGAGGAAGTTCCCGACTGTGGGTGTGCACAGCGGGACCCTGCAGCTTGTCTGGCCTTGCTTTGACCCACTGCAGTTACAAATACCCCTTCCCCGGGCCAGCTCTGAAGATTTAAGGGCTGCAGATGCTTTTTGCCACGATGGTGAACTCTGACAACTGGTTTCTGGACCTGGTCCTGACCTCGGCACAGGCAGCTCCTGACTCGGTGCATTCATTTCTGCCTCCGTAATGCATAAATATAGAGCAGCCGCGGGCCGTGGTGAGTCACACATTCCCAGGGACACTGTCAGGCTGCTGGCAGCGCTCCTGGACGGGGAGGGAGAGGTGGCTACACCCGTCCCGTCCCCTCCTGCCGCCGGCCGCGTGCGCTCCTGTGGCCCCCGCGCCCCTGGGAATGAGCCCCGGCCCATTGGAGCTGGAAAATCCCTCTCGGCTCCGCAGCAGGAGCCCAGCTCCGGCTCCTGTGGGGCATTCCTGCTTCCGAGCGCGCTCCGTACGGCCTGGCTGTGCCAGGATCCTTCCCGTGCCCTTCTGCTCTGTCATGGCAGGACCCGGGATGGAGGGACTGAGCCCCTTCTCCATGGGCTGTGGCTGCCTCGGGGAGTTGCTGGGCGATGTTCAGCGGGGGGAAGGGGCAGCCGGTGCTTCAGGTTAGTGGGGGAGCCGTGGCTGCTTCCAAGCCCGGTTTGGGAGCCGGATGAGTCACTGATTATGGGAACGAGAACTGCGGGTCGATGATGAAATCCCCGAGTCCCTCCGAGCCAGGTCAGAGTCCAGCGGGCGGGGGAGGGTGGCTGGGGGTGGTTAAAGACCCCCTCCCTGATGGGGGCCGAGCGCCAGTGTGGGGGCAGGTCCCGTCTCTCCGGGAGTCCCTGTGCAGGTCCCTGCAGCCCTGTGCTGCCTTCCCCTGCTGCGGGAGAGGGTTCTGCCCCTCTGCCCTCACCTGTGCTCAGGTGAGACCCCACCTGCAGAGCTGCCCCAGCACAGGGAGCACCTGGAGCTGCTGGAGAGAGCCCAGAGGAGGCTCCAGGATGATCAGAGGGATGGAGCAGCTCTGCTGGGAGGAAAGGCTGGGAGAGCTGGGATTGTTCAGCCTAGAAAAGTGAAAACTCTGCAGAGACTTGAGAGCCCCTTCCAGTGCTTAAAGTTACTCCATGAGAGTGGGAGAGGGACTTTGGACAAGGGTCTGGAATGACAGGACAAGGGAGGAGAGTGTCAAACTGCCAGAGGGCAGGGATGGATGGGATATTGGGAAGGAATTGTCCCCTGGGAGGGTGGGCAGGCCCTGGCACAGGGTGCCCAGAGCAGCTGTGGCTGCCCCTGGATCCCTGGCAGTGTCCAAGGCCAGGCTGGACACTGGGGCTTGGAGCAGCCTGGGACAGTGGGAGGTGTCCCTGCCCATGGCAGGGGGCTGGAACTGGATGAGGTTTAAGTACCTTCCAATCCAAACCATTCTGGGATCCTGTGATCCTGTCAGACCCTTTCTCTTCATCCTACCCTGCCCTGTGACATTCACAGGCCTTTTCCCCAGTCTCTGACCTTATCCTGCCTTTTCAGCTGCAGCTGCTGTGGTCCTTACCCTTGCTGGGTTCCTCCCACGGTCCTGTTTCAGGTGCAGCTGTGCCAAAGAGCCCCAGGGACCCAGGTAGGATGGTGGGAAGTCACTGGCTGGGGAGGCCAGGGCTGATCCAGAGCCCTTCCCTTCCCCCAAGGCCTGCCCTGGCAGGAGCAGGGCAGCAGCTCAGCAGCACGGGGGGGCTGGGGATGGAACCCAGCCACCTTCCCAAAATAAAACAACGCTGGTGCCCTTTGGGCTGGTTTCCTGTGCCACAGCTGCCCAATGTGTGAGCACATGAGCCGTGTCCTGGGCAGTTCCCTACCTGCAATCCAAGGGCTCCACGGGCAGCGCACGGCCCCGTCCCACAGGCCAAAGGATCGAGGCCTCTCACCAGCCCTTGCTGTGCTTTGTGCAGGTTCCTGATGACCAGAACTAAGCACGAGCTCTGCTGCTCTGCAGGGGGAAGCCCAGGAATGGCTGTGGTGTCCAAACCCCAGGGATTTTGGTTATGGAGGAGGCCAGCCTGACGTTCCTACATGTGAGTTTATTGTGCTGTTGGACTCTCTGGTGCTTTCTTCCCTTCACTAGAACCATTCCAGGAGCAGTGCTTGTTTGACTTTCTGGAAAAGGGACCCTCAGCAGCTGACCCTGCTTCCAGTCCAGAATTATCTGCCCTCCCCTCTTGCAGTCCTTTAGTGCTGTGTTCCTAGTGGAGACACAAAGTTCAGTGTTGAACAGGAATTTGGGGTAGGAGCAGCTCCTGCCCCTACCCACTGAGATGGTGCAGGGAAAGAGAGGAGCCTGGTTTCCACAAATGGTGATAAAACTCTGTGTGATCAGATTTATAGCAGCCACATACGAGGAGAGTTGGATGTGGAGGATTTCTCACTGCTAACGGCAGTGGCTTTTATTTTAAGCCTGTTCACTTTTTTTAACATTAAAAATTTTATTACAAAAAATGTAACAGTAAGGCAGTTTCTCAGTTGTCAGTCACTGTGAGCCCAGACAGTTTTCAATCATGTTTAATACAAAACTAGATTCACACAGGAGCCACGCTGGGGATCCAAAAGCCCTTTGAGAAATGATGGGGTAAGGCAGAAGCAGCAGCACCAGTGTAATCCCTTACACAATCAGCGTTGGATGCATGGACACCACTTGGATGCAGTGGAGGGACAGGAAAGAGGGAGTGTCTGCAGTTTGAAAATCTAAGCAACCCTACTGTCACAATCTGGAACACTCCTGATGTGCCTCAGCAGACTCGAGGTTTAATTTTGAGGGATTTTTTTTTCCCCCTTTAACCAAATGAAATTTTCTACTGTCAAAAGCAGAAAACTCTTTCCTGAAGAATTATCTGTGAGTGGTTCACTGCTTTAAGAAGTGTACCAGAGCATTTGTACTCCCCAAGCAATGCCCGAGACTGATGCTGTTTAACACTGGAAGTACTCACTGGCACTGAGGTGAGGAAGGGAACTGCTGAGCAAAATTCCCCAGCTCTGGCTTTTTTTCATGCTTTGGTGATTGTTGAACAGATGGGACAGCAAGAGCAAATGCAGGTGTTTTCCACACCTGTTCCTGATGGCAGTACAGGAACTCCCTTGTGCTCCTTTACAAGGTAGGACTGGCTTCCCCACCAGCATTTATGGATGCCCCAAAGGCAAGACTCCCTGCACCACCACACTGGTCACTGCACCCTTGTACCTGCAGGGACGTGGTGGGACGTACCTGCAGCCATGGTTACCTTTCTGGAGCTTTACAAACCAGAAGAGATGGAAAAGAGAAAAGAGAGAACCATGGATGGGAACAGAGACCAATGAAAAAGTGAGAAAACTCAGGTAGGCACAAATGTTTTGGGGTTTTTTAATTATTACAATTTAGTGCTCAAGATCAGCTGTGCTAACCCAGTTCTGAGGTGAGTTTATTTAGATCAGCTCCTGCTCTGGGTAAAGGAGCAGTACAGATGTGGGGTGGGACTGTGCAGACTTTGTGTTCTCAAGTTACAGATGGACCTTGTTTTCCAGCTGCCAAAAGCCAGGCAAAATTCAGGAAGGTGCAGGGCTAAGGATGGACAGTTCTGTGGGTGCCACTGCTACCAGGCTCAGTAGAAATTTAACAAACTATTTTCCAGCAAAGACTTTTTAAAGTGTCTTCTAACAGTATGCAGTTCCTCCAACTATAGTACCTTAAACTGCATTCCCAGTATTCCAGAGGTATTTCTAGCACGTTTAACAACAGGTTTCGTACGGTTTGGCTCAATTGCCAAGATTTTATTGAGGCAGAAAATCCCATTAACCAAAATTGGAATTTTTCCCTTGGTAAAGACTTCAGGCTTGACCCCTAAATCAGTAAAATCATCATCATCCAGAAAACTGGACTGTTTAGGTAGAGGCAGATGCAGCACCCTTTGATTTTTGTCCTCATGCTATTGAGATATTTGGGTATTCTGCTAAAAATCCTGCTGTGGAAAGGGTTCAGGAAAGTGAGCCTACATCTAGGAAAGGTTCAGGACTATAAATAGGCTGAGAGTTTCTCCTGAAACCTCGAGAGCTGGGAGAAGGACAAGGGGTGGGGAGCATTCTGTGAGGACTCTGTGTTATCTCAGCACCTGAAGTCTCAGGACCAATTTGAAATTCCAGTGTCCTAAGGCACAACAATTTTGATTAATGAAGAAGGGAACATCCCCGTCCCCACTGCCCGAGGAGCAGAGGGAAGAGCTGGCTGCCAGGACAGAACAAAAGCAGCATTTGTTCGTGAGGACAAACATTGCAGAAGTGGAGGGAAGATGGGCTGTGGGCGTTCCCAGGCTGCTCTGACGCTGTGGAAGCATCCTGGCTCTGCCTGTGGAGCTGCTGGCTCATGTGCTCAAGAGTAAGAGCCAAATTCTCCACAGAGGCCGAGAAGGAAGACAAGTTTAAAAAGTGGGGCTTTTGTGGAACTGGAAACCCAGGCTAAAACATGGTAGTAACCTGTTTTCCAGAGAAAAAACAAAGCATGCCTGCAGTGGTCAGGCACTCTGGGAAAGCGAAGAGTTGAGTGTCTGGGAATTGAGGAATAGGAATGGGTTTAATTCAGCATTCCTTAGAAGGGAGCCCTCCCAGGGACTCATCCTGCCCTAAGCCTGGCATGGGTGAGGAGGGCTCCAGACAAGCTGTGGCTGCCCACACTGCTCAGAGGGATGATGGTGACAGGAACACCACACACAACACCACTGTAAGTTGTGGCCCTCATCTGTATTTTGTCCTTTTTTTTTTTCCAGTAACACTCGTCAACCTCAGTATTTTCTGTGGATAAAACCTGGGGGGATTTGGAGGGAACTAAAGCACGTCTGTCCTGCCCACAGCTGGCGCGGCGGGGATGGACCTGGAGCGGAGTGTCTGTGAGTCAGGTGGAACGGCCAGCTGTGCGCCCTTCCCACGCACCGAGCGCCGCAGCGCTGCGTCATTCCAGCTCCGAGAGCAAGCACGGCCGCCGGAACTCCTGTCCCCGCTCGTGGAGCCACTTGTTGGACACTGCAACGACACAAAGGGATGGGTCACTGCCCCTGCTTGGTCAGCTCCTCCTCTGCTGAACCTACATATGCTCTAGGCCAGCTTTTGGTTAAGCACAGCATTATCTTCATTTTCTGTTGGGTTTTAATCACAGAACTGGGTTTGGAAGGGGCCTTAAAAGACTGTCTCGTTCCAACCCCACTGCCGTGCACCAATGTGTGAGGTTGGTCTAACAAAAAAACCACACAAACAACAAACCAACCAACCAACTAAAAACAACAAAAAAACCCCAACCAAACAACAAATCAACCAACCAACAAAAAAAACCTTCCAGTATGGCTGCAAAGCTACAAGAAGATTCTTAAAGTAGATGTAGTCTTACGCTTACTTTATACGTGTAATGAATGGAATATATTTAACATACAGAGAGATATGAGGTAGATAAAGTAAGTTAAATAGATTTCTTTACAAAGAACTTGATTTCTGAAGTCCAGAGGAAAAAGCAAGCCAAGCCACCCCCAGCAGAGGCCAGACTCAGGTCAGAGGCAGGTACTCACCCCATTTGTTTCCCACTAGCACCGGGCAGGCCGCGTGCCGCGTGCTGTAGTCGCCTTCTCCGCTGGGGAAGAGGTTGTACCAGAACACAGCTGTTCCCTGGGGAGGGCAGGGAACACTCAGCCCTGTGCTCTGAACAATGCACACTTTCACACCAACTCACTGAAGGGTAAGGCAAAGGGGGCTGCATTTGTGTTTCAGATCCTCCTTTGAAACCAAAGGCTCTTTTCCATACTCTAGCATTTGCTTCCTTAGGAATAAGTCTCCTTTGACTTACTTTATGTCTATATACTTGGCTCTTAATTTTGTTTTAAAATCCTAAGGCAGTTTCATTCAACTCCTGACCAGTTTGGGAAAGCCAAGATTATTTACTGAAGACATGCAGCAGGCCAGCAAAGACAAACCTTGCTTGAAAGAAAAAACTGACAAGACAATTTCCTACAGATGCCTCAATACTAATCAACTTACAGATTTGAGTATTTTCAAGATGTGTTTTGAAGTATTTAAATGTTTTGCAGTATCAACACATGGAATGTCGGGGCCCTTGGAATCATCAGCACAGCTCCAGTTGCTGCACTCGAAGAAACTCATAGCACTGTTACGACAGCACAGAGGTGCTTACAGTTATTTTAAAGGTTCACTTTAAAGCTCTGTTTGGTGCCTGTTCTGTTTGAGTAGGTGGGGAGGAGTGGTTTTATCTGCTGGATCAATCCTGCTCACCTTCTTTGGCCAAACGCTGGCTCCCACTTCAGGGAAGACCGTGGCTCCCCCTGCTGACACATCGCTCATCTGAACAGGTGGGGAAGCACAGGTGAGTTCAGGCTGATAAACTCTCGCTTTTTAGTAAAAGTGAGGTTTAATTTCAATGTAAATCCCTTAAAAAGGCCACACCCGCTCTGTTCCCAGTGCAGTCCCAGCCTTGTCCCTCCCACTCGAGTGTTAAGGCAGTGAACATGCTGTAAACGCTGATGCAGATACAAAAATAAACAGGCAGGCAAATAATTTCAGCTACTGCTCAAATTTGGGGGGAAAATCCTCCTTAAGACACATGGAAGAACCACAAAGTCTGGGTAAGAAGATCCCCCCTATGTATTACTCCAAAGTTAGTGGCTGCTTCACTTGCAAGTCCCTTCAGTAAAAATGAAAAAAAAGCAGAATTAAATCATTCAATGGTACAGAATATGCAGTGACAGATGGCAGAAATGTATCACTTACATAAAACAACCAAGTAGCAATTCTGTTGCCTGTTCCCAGTTCCTTAAAAGCATCTGGCTCATCTTTCTGTGAACAAAAGCAGGCAGATTCCATCAGCATTTCTTTCTGCTTGCTGAGAGCAGCCAGTGACACACAGCTGCTGAGCCAGCAGCACACAACAGACTCATGCAGAAGAATTAATCCAACCCCCTGATTTGGAAGGAGGGGAGGAATGTAATAGGAGTGAATCTTTTAATTTGAATAAACCAGGCACTTTGAAATTCTGTAGGAGAGGGAGGGAGGGCATTAAGCCCAGATTTCTAATGGGTAAGAACAACTGTGCTGTCTGAGGCTGAGTCCATAAATCCTCCTCCCAGCAAACTGAATTATTTAATTACACTCATCCCCCCTGTGCTTGGCAGCAGCCAGGGCAGCTCTCGGTCCCAGGGGCAGCTGGGACACCTCCCTGCCACGCTCCACTTTGGATTCCAGCTGGGCAGCAGGGAGGAAGCCTCAGTCACCAGGCAACTAAGAGGTGTTTAGCACTAGACTTACAAGAATGAACCCCATTTTGATGAGTTTTGATACCAACTTCTGTCACACCTCTGGTTTTAAACCCACCCCCTGTGACCACAGTTCGTGTGCACTGAAATTCCAGCAATTGTTACTCCAGGAAACAAGCCCAGTGTTTCCAAACAAAGCCTGCAATGCCTTGGAGCCTGTGCTTACAGAGCAGAGATCCTGATTCAGAGGTGGTGGCTGGGATTGGCAGGGTTAAGGTTCATCTGAAGGGGTTAAACCACACAGAATTAGGCCCAGTAAATAACCAACTGAATTTCAGCAGTCTGCAATTTAAGCTGGAATAAAACAGGTGGGGAATTTAAATCCAATTAAAAACTTAAGGAGAGTGGATAAGACTTTTTCCAGTTGTCAGGAGTCTGCTGGCACTCAGCTTACAGGTAATAACCTCCACAGGTTCAGCTGGTGGTTTAGAGGGCTTTCTCCATGGACATGGATTAGGAAAGGGGAAGAGCTACAAAATTTAATGCACATTGAAGAACAGAGAGTGTGCCCCAGCCCAGAGGCCCAGGCTTCACCAGGTCTAGCTCTCCTCCAGCTCTTTACTTGCCCGTGCAAAGTCAAAGTGGGGCTCATACTGTCCTCCCACTCCATAATTTGCCACCTGAAAAAGAGAAACACAGCGCTTGTGAAGAAGAAAGAGGTGAAGACAAAACAGGACTTACCCTTCCAAAATCAAAATGAGGCTCATACTGGCCTCCTACGCCGTAGTTGGCTACCTACAGTGGAAGGAGAAGCACAGGATCTAGTAAATCAGTATTTATCCAGGCAAGAGTTTGACTGTCAGCTACAACCTTTGCACAGAGGAAATTTAAACACCAAGCCCCAGGAAATGTCAAGCCTTTGTCAGCTACAGGAGCACATCCAAGAGTGACACTGCAGGATGCAGCGTGCTCCAGGGAAAGAATCTGGTGCTTTCCAGGGCAGAAAAGTGTTTTTCTTATACAGAAAACTTTTCAGCCTCTGTTCTCTTCAAAACACCTCATGGTGCTTTCACATCGTCAAATTTAAACCACTTTTTGAGCTCAATTTGACTGTGTCAATAAAGAGGGTTCCCCGTCCTTGCCAATTGGTTATAAAAAAAATAACCTCAATTTTTAACCAGATCTGTGCCCATTTTATCCCTGGGAACCCTGACAGCGTGGCAAGAAGCAGAGCAGGTTCCAGAACCACTTTGTGGGTGTCCTGCTTTCTAGGTTCTCCCACTCTGCTCACAGTCAGGGAAGCAGCTGCTCATTTAAAGGCCTCCAGCAAATAAACAAAAGCACTTCTAAATTACAATTTACTCAAGTTACACATGCAGCCAGTGTTTCCCACACCCCGGGGACACCAGACACGCTGGTGGCCCTCCCTGAGTACAAATCAAGCTAAACTTTTAACCGTCTCCAACAGCAGCAAAGTTTGACCCTGCAGCTGAAACTCAGTTTGCCTAAATAAAAAGGAATTACACATCCAAAATTTCACTTATCACTGTTTCCTTTCAGCCCCAAAAAGCCATTTCACACTGAACAGCTGCTCTGCAAAGACAGCTTTGTTTCCTCCCCTCCGTAAATAAGTGAGTTTTTGTGGCCACGCCCCCGGAGCAAGCACAAGCCATCCATCCCAGTGAGATGCTGACTGCCACCCGGCAGCAAAGGCAGCCCCACACTCACCTGCAGCTCCTCTGCCGTGGAGACATCCAGCCCTGTCAGGTCCTGGATCCTGGTGTTGATCCGGGACACCACCGGGCTCTCGTAGCCCGAGAGCCACGCGCTGGGGGGGCACAGTTAGTGACAGTGACAGGGACAGCAACGGGCAGCACAGCACCCACACCTGGAGTCACTCGGAACCTGAGATTCGCTCTCAGGACTCAGCAACCAGTTGGTAGCATGACCAGAAGTATTTCCAGGGCATTGCAAAGCCCTGAATTCAATGAATGTGTTTTCCAGAAAGACCAGTTCCAGCAGTGGTTTAAGGGAGCTCTGTAACCACGGGCCTGACCTCCCACACTGGGCTGAAGGAAATGTTCCAAACAGTGCTTCAAGGTGTTTTTTAAACCAGGCACACACAGTTTTGCTCTTACCCCACTCCCAGCAGCTAATTCAGCCCCCGGGGGTGATGCATTTTGGGAAAGGACCAGGTGAGTTCCTGTATTTGTCTGTGCAGCTGTAACTCAGCTCCCCTAGATGTCACACACTTCCAGGCCAGCACTCTGTGAGCTGCCCTTTCTCATCACTTACCCCTGCAATGCTACTAAAAATCATTCTGAAAACAATTAAATAATGCATTCAATTGAACAATTTCTACCAGAACAGCCTATTACAAATCTGGTATTTAGCACATGCTTCAGGTACACTGTGATTTTTAAGGGGGGGGGGGGAACCCCAAACTAACCCCCCCTTCTTTTAAAATATAAATGTGGAAGGTCAGCCTCAGTTTCAAATGCATCTTTCAAAATGTTTGCCTCTGATATGTATTAGAGTTTTTCTTTTTCAACACCTGTTCACCTGATGCCTGCTTTTCTTGCTGCTTTACTCATCCCATGCCAACCACTGCACCTTCAATTTACCCTGGCAGCCCACTGCACTAATATGGGTGATAATATTGATGATTTGGGGCTCGTTTTTCCCCTTTTTTGTTGTTTTTGCAGGAAAATGGAGACAGCTATTTCTAGCTTTTTTTTTTTCCTAGCAGCTGACTCAGCTTCTGGGCTCAGCAGTGCTTCCTGCTGGACAGAAACCTCTGTGCCCAGAGCCCAGCCTATTTCTAGCTGTTGCAGCATCCATGTATTTTTACTCAAATCAACCTTCACATCTACACTAAATTAAGTTTTTCTTTTAATTTGTATTCTGAAAACCCCATAAATCCCCAAAGGCTTTGCCTGGGAGGAACAGCAGCATGACACATGACACAAGGCACTGACACAGGTTACAGAATCTCTACGAGCGTTTTTTTCAATGACAAATGAACTATAAGATAAAAGAAATCAGATTTCTCAGGACAGACATGCACAAACACATCCCCAGAGCCACCCACTGCTGCACACTGTTAGTACAAGGAGGTGTTACAACACAACCCACTTTGATTTCAGGTGGCAGAAGAATGCAAAGACATGAATATGAAGTGTTTACCAAACAAAACCCCAAAAAGCAGCCATGCTACACAGCTGTGGTGACCAAGTGATGCTCACAAGCAGCCCTAACCTCACACTTAAGGCACAAGAAAAGCCCCAACACCCCCACCAGCTTCAGAGTGTAGGCTCTCTCTGCCTCTGTCCAGTCTGGTAATAAAGGCTTAAAGGAAAAAAACCCAAAGAAGGAAAACCCCAGCATTCTTGCTGTGTTGGTTATTTAGAGTGGCAATGAATGCTTCACCAGGAGAAAACTGCAGCCTTTCAGGAAGGGGAGTACTGTATGTATTTTAAAAATAAAATTAACTGCCTCAGCATACAAAGAAAGCCTATGGAAGGTGGAGGAGCAGGGAATTGAAACCATATTCCAAGTGTCAGCCTGTCTGCTGGGTGCTGAGCAAAACCACAGGGAGGCCTGGAGTGCTGCAGGGGGATTTAACCCTGAGGTTGTGGTGACACTGCCTCCATGGCTTTGCCTGCTCACAGAGCATTCCAGCTGTCCCACACTCCCTCCTCTGGTGCTGCCCCAGCTCAGTCCCTTGCTGATAAAAGTGCCTCATTCAGAACAGTTTCTTCACACAACACTGGCTTTTCTCCTGCCCTTGTGTATCAAAAAAAAGAGAAACAGACTCCCCTGAGCAGTGGTGCAGGAGGTGCAGCATTAACAGCCTTAAACACGCTCAGCAACTTGTTCTCTTTTAATATTTACATCACTCCAGGTTCAGTAACTGCACACAGCTCTCTTCCATGGCCATCTGTCAGATATGACACTGAATTTGACAGGGTCATTGCATTCTGTCATATTTTTGACCAGCTGCCACCTCTGAGTCCATGATGGGCCCTAACAAATAGGGACAATTCCTGGGAAGCCCAGGCAGGGCAGCTCAAGATGCCACTGATTTAGTTACAGAAGGATTTGGTGTTTCCTTAACAACCACCACACAAGCCCCAGTTCCCTGACCACACCAGTTTGGTGTTTGCTGACCCAGGTGGCTTTGTAAAAAGCCATCCCTGAACTGTTATAAAAAACGGAATACTTCCATTAGTGTGCTGAACTCACACTGCAGGGGCCTTTAACACCTTTCCTATGCATTACAAACAGACAGGACTAATCACATTGACTCATGGAATCAAGAAATGGCTCGGCTGGAAGGGATCTTAAAGCTCACCCCATTCCCCCCCTGCCATTCCACCACCTTCCACTAAACCAGGCTGCTCCAAGCCTTGGCCACTTCCAGGGATGGGGCAGCCACCAAATGTCCCATATTCCTCCCTCTTATCATTCTGCATGAGGCACCTCAGCGATTTTTAATGGCACAAAGCTTCTACACAGAAATAATTGTAGGCCAAGCAGTACACTAAGGAAAAACCAGACAATTCTCTGGAGCTACTGAACACACAGGGGCACATCCCCCCAAAATCTCACCTCCTCAGCTGCACTGGTCAGTCTAGGAGCAGGCATTACATCCCAACACTACTTCTGCAAGTCACTGGCCACAAAATACTGGCATTTATGTTTAAACGCCTTCTAAGCCACACTTGGTGTGCAGAAAAGTACCCACAGAGACACAACAGGGAGCGAGTAAAAGCCCAGCCTGGTATTTCTGAAGTGGAAACTTTCAACGTGACATGCTGCAAGCTCTGGCTGCCTGCTGGGAGGAGAGAGAAGGGGAAAAGGCAGTTTTTATCTTTAAAAGCAGTGTGTGAGTGGGTGGGTTTATCCTGGTGCTCACACACGGCTCGGAGGTGCTGGCAAGGTGCCCCCCTTCACAGAGCTGCCACGTCCCACCGAGGAACAGTAGCTCTCTCAGAGACAGGAATGCTGTAATTTGGGAGGGCATGTGCTGGGAAGGAATGCTTGGAGGGGGAAAGCAGTCATCTATTAAAAAAAATAAAGTGAGCATTTTTTGGTTTTCAGGAGCAATGATTCATCTGGAATCTGAACCAGCTCAAGCAGCTCCAAGGGAAAGATGTTTCTGGCAGTGCAGGAGAGCAGCAGGAGCAGCACAGGACCTCTGAATCAGGCTGGTGGGGGTGGCTGCTGCCTCCTACTCCACATTCAGGTGTCAAGTTCTCTTGGAAAGTCCATACCCGTCCTGCAAATCTGCACATGGATGAAAGCAAAGGCAAGGGGAAGCAGGAGAAGGGCAGTCCCTCCCCACCCTCAAAAAATGGTCTTCCCCAACTTATTGGATGTTTCTCTACAATTTTAATTCCAGTTTCCAGTGAGAACCTGAATTTAAAAACTCGGTTCAGTAAAATGTGATTTACTTCTGAGAGTTCCTTGGGTACACTGGAAGGAAGTCCCCCCAGTGCCACATTTTTGAGCACCAGACCTTAGAGAGAATTTAAGGGTCCCATTCCCCAGGCTCTATCCTGGGTTTTTAATTGGCCTTTAATGCTGGGTGGTGCCTTGTACTATTTTTTCTGACTGTGGCATCTGAAATACCTCAGGGAATAACACTTCCTACTTATGAAAAATCACAACTCTAAATAAAAAGTTCTTTCACTAAGCCTCATCTATTTAAATAGGGACCAATTATGCATCCCAATTTCCATCAGTAATCTGGTCACCTTCTGCAATTCCCATCATTAGCACATCAAGTTTGACATGAGAGGATGTCCAAATGGATGAAGGAGTTTCCCCAGTAAATACCCCACAGCTGTCTGGCACAGAGGACAAACCCCACAAGTGAATACATGAAGCCTTTCAAATATGCAGTGACAAATAACCAAGACAGGTAAGACATGGACAGACTTGAACATTAAAAACAAGAAATAAAAATTAAATGTAACGCATGTCCAACAGGAAGATGAGTGTTCCTGAAGTCCCTCCGTGGGGGCAGTTTTAAGGAGCAAACACGTAGGAGCTTCCCAGACAATTCCAAAGGATTCCCACCACCTGCGTGTCCAGTGAGCACACAGACCCACATGCTGCAAAGGTGTGAGGCATAAAAATAACTGTTTTCAACTTGCACTGGAGTGGCCTTAAGGACCTTGGCTTCAGTGGTTTTCCAGTTTTCCTGAGACTGATCATCATTCCTGTGATCCCATATTTTTCAAGCACTTTTACCTCTCTGAAAAAGTTCACAGCTAAACTAAAGCCCTTCAGCTCCAAGCCATTCTAAGTTCAGGGTTTGTTCAAAGCAGCTGAAAGACCTCTGGGTTTCTATTGAAACAGCAACTATGTTCTATCAATTCAACACGGAAATCCCTTAAAATCATCACCTGGCTTTGAAGTGCAGTGCTCCCAGGAGGCACAGCAGCTCCTAGCTCTAGGCAGGTGTGGATACTGCAGTTTAGGAGCAGAGGTGAGCCAGGCAGGTGCTCACTGCCCTGGTGCCAGCAGAGCCCCACGCCCACGTTTAGTATGTTAGTCACAGCACACAAGCCATGCTCAGCCAGAGGGCACTTCCACCTCGGAATGCCACCCCTGACAACCCATCCCTACTCCAGCAGACCACGTGCTTTGTTATATGACAGCTCAGCTTGCTTTAGCCCCCTCTCTTTGACAGAAAGGCTGGAGAATAAGGGAAGTCACACAAAATCCCTGCCCACGTTTAGCGCTGAAGCAGCACGGCCCCAGGACACACTTCCTCGGACAAGAATCCCCTCCCCTTACCTCTTAGAGACTCTGTAATGTGCTGTGGTCAGTTTCCCAGTCTCAGGGTCATGAACAGTAGCACGGCTCAGCTACAAAAAGAGAAAGGACAAGGCTTACCCACCTCGCAGGCTGCTTTTTGGCCAAGCCCCAGGTGTTTGAAAGGGTTCCGATTGGTCCGGATGCGATGCTCGCAAATTAGCAATGGTTGGAAGGGCAACACAAGCTGCAGCTGCCATGTCCAAATCACAACAAATTGGTTGGAATAATTTGGTTAGATTGTCCTTTCACTTTTTTCCTCCCTTTATTATTTTTTCTTTTTTTTTTTTTGTTTAAAAATCAAGACTTTCTGCAAGTAATTTATGATGCTGAGTTTCCCAGACAATTCCTCCTCACCCTGAAGTTTAACTCCTCCCAGAATTTTGGCTCAGTGCTGATGGCCTGTGCAGCCAATCCTTAATTACCACGGCTAAAACCAGGGGAGGGCAGGCAGGGGCAGGTGGTTTCTTTCAGATCCAGCCAATTTTGGAAAGCACTGGCTAAATTCAGCACTTGTAGTACTTAACAGACAAGCTGAAAAGAACCAGGAGCCCGGTGGAAACGAGCCTGTGTTCTGCCAGATTTGTGTCAGGCAGGGGGTAAAGGAGCCCAGCTGGGAGTGTGGGATTACCCTGGACAAGGAGATGTGTGTTTGTGTGCACAGCAAGGACCTGAAGCAGCTCTTACACCCATAAAGGCACTTCGAGGTCTGCTACATTTTCCAAAGAAAGGGAGGACAATTCTTGGTTGTGAGAAGAGCAAGGGGAAAGGAATATATAGATTAAAAACAGATTTTAGTGAAGGTTTTGTAGCATCTTGTATTTCTCACACTGACTGCAGAGACTTGCTTGAAAAAACACACAATGAGAAGGCGACCAAAAAGGAAAGAACAAATCAAAACACGCCCCCAGAACTTCCAGCTGAAGGAAAAGACTGAGGAACTCAGCAGTAACAGCCTGTTACAGATCTCATGGAATCACACGGTGGACTGCACAGCTGTCTCTTCAGCCCACCTCGCTTCCCCATAATGAGCAGGACGTACGCACTCATTACAGGCCCAAAACCTCTGGCATAGAGCTCTCTTACCTTTTGCTAATTCTGTAATGTGCCGTCTCCAAGGCTCCCGTTATGGGGTTTGAAATGGTGGCTCGCCTCAGCTGTGAAGCGAACCATCAGAAGTTGCATTACAAGCACAATCTGCATCCCAGCAATCCGACCATTCAGAAGCCTGGGGAGGGGGGACAACGCCACCGAGCCGCCACCGCCACCGCCCCGGCACCGCGGCCGTGGCTGGCTGCAGGGGGCCACGGGGAACGAGGGGGAGCCTCCAGCTTTACTAAAAGAAAGCTTTCTTGTTCGGTTTTTTTAAGGTTTTCCACAAGTCCTGTTTCCGTGTCTGCAGCAAGAACAGTTGTCTGAATAGAGCAAACTACAGCAGCTTTGATTCCCTGTGCACTGCAATGCTCTGGGAGCAGCACCGTGGTGTGGCATGTGGACAAGAGGGGCTGTGTTACACTGTCCTGCCCCGGAGGAGGAGTTTGACAGGTAAATTGAATCCAGGCAGCACCATAAGCCAAAGGTGAACAAACCATTCCTTTTCGGGTCTTCCTGTACCAAAAGCAGCACTTAGCTCCTTTGGGCTCACACAAACCGTTGCTTCACCCATGGTCACATTTACACAGAGTGGCAACTCCTGGCTCAAGGCTTCCCTTTCCCTCTGCTGTGCTCCATTTACTTCATGCCTTCCCATCTGTGTTAATGTTCCAGCTCAGAACCTCTCATCACCCTGTATCTTGGTTCATGTACTACCAGACACTGTCCATCACTCTTAACTGGAAAGGCTGAGGTGCAGAGCCCAAATTTTGGAAAAGGCACAATGTCATGCCAACTCCCAAACAATCAGAATAATTTCTCTACTGTTAGAATAAACTAAACAAATCAAGGCCTCTCCGTACCTCCTGACAAGAAAAGATACTGGGAGCTCCCAATATGCTGCCTCTCCTCTCCTCCCATGCAGACACAAAAAAAACCAAGGCACAAGCTACAATTCCAGTGAGACCCCAGAGCTGAATAATGAGGCTCCGTGCTGCCAGCACGGCAGAAGGCTGGGCACAGATCAGCCAGCACTGTCTCTTCCCAGAGGACGGCAGCATCCCAAGCATCAGGAAGGAGG
This sequence comes from Pachycephala philippinensis, assembly GCA_013397055.1. NCBI lineage: Eukaryota > Metazoa > Chordata > Aves > Passeriformes > Pachycephala > Pachycephala philippinensis. Next base: position 176,097 of record VWZT01001377.1, on the reverse strand, counting down.
AGATGACCTTTCAGTCTCCAAGAACACAATCCTTTAGCTGCTGAGCCGTGCAAGGCCTCAGCCACAGGGAGTATGTGGAACAGTAACTGCATACAGATGCTCCTGCGTTAAAGGTCTCCAAGTCTTTGCTACAAGCACAATGTCTGACAGGAAAACAACGACCTCAGCAAGTTCAGAGCTTACAGTCACACATTTACAGGTTTGCTGCTCTGTAATGTAGTGGTCTGGTCACATTCCACAGGTGTGGAATGCATCACGCAGGAGCAAAGGGGCTCCAACACCTACAGATCAGCAACGGGGGCTCTGATTTTCAGCCCTGCAGCAAAGCTGCCTGGCAGGGGAGCAGCAGGAGATGCCTCACCAGTACGTGAAGGGAAAAATTTATACTTGCTCACAGTTCAGAACATACCTCAGCAACCACAGAACAGAATCACAGAATCACTGAGGTTGGAGAAGACTTCCAAGATAATCAAGTCCAACCTCAGGTCAATCCCCACCTTGTCCCCAGCCCAGAGCACTGAGTGCCATGTCCAGTCATTCCCTGGACACCTCCAGGGATGGTGACCCTGCCACCTCCCTGGGCAGCCCCTGCCAATGCCTGGCAAACTTCTCAGTGAATTCTTCCCAATGTCCAACACACCAGGCTTCAGGGAGCTTTAAAATCCCCTTCAGGCTCCCTAGCAGGCGGTGCAGTGGCCAGAGACAGCCTCACTCCCCGCTGCCCATGTACCACCACAGCTGCTCCACCTTGCAGCAGGCCAAGCCAACAGTTCCTCCTGTACTGAATGCTCTTATTCCCCTAATCTCCATCTGCTCAGCTCATTCTGGACAAAAAGCCATTTAGGCCAAAAGGAAAGGAAAAAAGCAGGAAAATTACATTTCTATGAGTTTAAGTCTTATTTTAGAACTCACAGATAATTGATGGAAAAATAAATTAATTTAACTAACTACATCTTCAGTGTACATTTGTAGATGCAGGGTTGCACCAACTGGATACAGAAAGCAACTCCATCAGTTTGCTGTTTGCCTTGGACACTCCTGTTTTCTCAGACAGTGGAGCTGCCATGGGTTATTCCTCACTGAGAGACAAGAACCTTGGCATCCAGTGTCTGAAACAGGGTTGATGAGCCACCATCACCAACAAGGCAAAACCCACCAACTAAGTCCTTCCCTCTTAAAGCTCTTTTGTCTGCAGGCAGCTTCCAAGCCTTGGAGACAGGAGCCAGTCTTATACCAAAATGGAGAATACAACCATTCTTTCTTGTCTATACAGTAAGGTGGCATTCCAGGACCAGAGGAATGGCTGCCTTTCCCTTCCAGATTTAAAAAGGGAAAAACAAAAGCCAGAAAACCAAATAAAAGTCAGGAATACTCCAGTACACTCTCACTACTTTATGTTTGTTTTCTGTTGGAGAACATTTTCCTCCTCATCTGCTCCAGCTGACATTGTATCTGCTGGAAGAGCCTGACAATCCTGCACTGCTGTGACCTGCCTCTAGTCATCACAGAGAATTCCCAGCTTTCCCCAGGCTCCTCCAGAGGGAGTCACCCCGAGCTGCAAGGAAGGAGTGGCAGGCGAGGTGTGAGCGCACTGCACACCCCCCGCGTGCCGGAGGCGACGGCGCGCGCGCTCACACCGAGCACACCTGGAGTTCAGATTCCAAAGGCAAGGGAGCACAAGGCATTTACCCTGGGCTTGGCGAGCTCCTTCACCGTCTCGATCTCTTCGTCGGAGATGATGTCCAGGAAGCGGACGATCCGAGGCTTGTCCCACTCGTCCTCCTGCTTGACGGGGCCCAGGATGTACCTGGGGTTCCTGTTCCCGTCGTAGTAGCGGCAGAAGAGCCTCTTCTGTCTCCGGGGAGTCTGGAAGGGAGGCAGAGCAAGAGGCAGTCAGAGAACTCCCAGGGGACACCGGAATCTCCAGGGAACAGAACATGTCCTGGACACACAAACAACTCCCTCTCCCCACCTTGTTTTGTGACAGGTTAAAGAGATGATTTCAGTTTGAGAAGTCAGTACTGGCTGCACGTTAATGTTGCTGTGCAATACTTCAACGAGCATTACTTTACACACCCCTACTAAAATAATGTTAATGCTAAAAAACCCACCCTTATTTAATTCTGTGTGTAACTCCGGGCTTCCAGCATCCTTATTCAATTAATGACACTGATGGAGCACATCCAAGATAGCCAGCAGTGCCTGGGGCAGCATTACTTTCTGTCTACTGGACTGAAACAGGGAAGAAATCCAACACATGATCCTCAACTCTGCACACTCATCCAGCTGCTCTAACAACTTCCCTGCTTGCACACCACACACAAATTCCTGACATTGTTTGGTTTCAAACATGTGAGAACAGTCTACTCCACTTTACCATTTTGAGCCCCTCCCCACGGCACAGCATTTCGTACTTCCTTCTCTCGGGCAGGTAATCCTTTTTCTTAACCTCAGTTTCCTTCTCCTGCTGCTCTTCCGAATCCGTGCTGGACTTATTTGCCTCTTTTTCTTTAGCCATGATGTATTCAAAGTATTTCATGTTCCCGTTTGCTCTTTGATGTTCAGGATCTATTGACACAGAAACAGACGGGGATCACTGGCAGGTTTCCAGCCCCTGAGGAATCCTCCAGACGTGGTTATTTACAGCAAGCAAAAGGAAACAGATGCACACGACTGCTTTTCAAACCCCCACTGCACACTGGGGTCCCAGCACTAAGGAAAAGGGTTTGGCCAATCCAGCCCATCTCACTGGAGAGGGAGAGACAAGGGAACGGGACAGGGAGAGAGCTGGGTGACTCATAACTGGCTGTAAACCTGAAAATTCCCTGCTGGGATTTAAGATTTCTGGTGACAAAGCTTTTTAACTTACAGAATTAGCTTCAGTTCTTTAATAAATGGATCTCAGTATCTATGGCTATGTTTGGGTTAGTTCTGAGCTTCCCAGAGCATCTGTTACACAGTCAATCAGTGGAGTATTTACAGAAGAATAAATACTTTCATTTTTCATGAAACAGACTCTCATCTCACTGTCTTGTATTCTGTATTTCTTGTTTTTACAAGTGTTTCATCTTCAGCATGCTGAATTTGTATTTAAATATCATCTGCAGAGATTTCAGTTCAATTTCATTAATTTTGGTTTTGCCTCTACCTAAGGGGAAGTAATCTCAACCCAGGAAAGCAAAATGCAGGGAGAGAACCAGATTTCAGGGAGCAGTGACTCAGACAGGTAAGGGGATAGAAACCAACAGTGTTGGGAGGCAAAGGCCCTTCAGTAGAAAGGAGCAAATCCCCATCTAAAAGAGTAAAAATGCACTTTACGAATGCACATGAAGTCAGAGTCCTCCCCAGGACAATCCCAGAGGGAGCTGTGTCCCTGTGCCCGTACCCAGCTCCAGGAGGCGCCTGGTGAGCGCCATGGCCTTGCCCAGGTCGCCCTGCTGGTACACAGCGTAGCTCAGGTAGTCCAGGATGTACACTTTGTCTGCAGAGGACACTTCTCCCTCATCCAGCTGCTTCAGGGCCTGCTCCATCCACAGCTCCGTGTGGTAGTAGTCAGCCTCCGTGTAGGCAATCTTCCCCAGCTCAAAGCAATCTTCAGCTGTTAGGAAGGATTTGTGCTTCACACCTGGGTATTTAGAACAAAACAAACAGAGCTTATACAGGCTTCCAGACCAGTCCTCCGAGAAACATTCGAGTTATTTCTCATTCCTCGCAGCAGGGTTTTATTTCTGCTCTCCCACAGCTCCCTTCTGCAGTAGCTATTTGTTGAAGTCTCTAAAGCCTGTAAATCCTTGGCACACAAGCACTCAGATGCAGCTTTCCATTGCCAGAATACCAGCAAACAGCTAAATGTCTCTACCACTAGTGAAAAACCAAATTAAACAAACCTTCCTTCCGCAAAACCCCAACCACTTCCAGCAAGAGCAAAAATAAACCAAATTTGAAGTTTCAGAACTTTGTTTTCAAGGACATCACATTGTCACTTTCAAAATGTTACTGAACCACGACTTGTTAGTGACAACTTGGTGGGGGAGGAAAAGGAAAACATCAGGGAGTAAATTCCCAGCTGCTTAAGATTTTTTCAAGTCAGTCATTTTTAGAAACATTTTAAGTGACCTCTGAAAGATTAAAGCACTAGTAGGCAAATCACAGATTCCTATTTTTGCCTCTGGAAATACAGGCCCTATGAAAAACCAAATTTAATCTTGTAAAAGGGAAACAGGACCTGCCAGTGTTACAGCTAAAATTACATCCCTGATTACATCTTAATCCATTCTAACAGCAGCTCTTCAGTGCTCAGTCAGGGCAGCTGTTCTGCTGTTCATTCCTGCTCCCTCACTAAACACCTTGTGTCCATCCTGTGACGGGCAGCAACTGCAGTTTCCTGAGCCTGAATCTGCAAACTCTCAAAGGACACAAAGATTTGGCAGCAGCTGAGATTCTGGACCAGAAGAAATTCCCTGGAAATGCAGAAAAGGAGCGCAAACAAGTGACCACACGGGAAGGTCCCCTCTGGAGCTCTCCAGAGTCCAGCCTATTCTCTTTTCTACTCCAGACCTCCCAGGTTCTGCCATTACATTTCACTGCACACAGTCTGGACAGCTCATTGCTTCAAAAGCAGCACAACTTCCCCTTGTATTTGGGTGCTGTTTGAAGAAAACAGCAACGAGCTGCTTACTGCATTACAAGGAATCTGTAGGTCCCTGGGAAGGTCTTGAACCAAACCCAAAAGCAAGGTTATACATCATAACACATAAAGCCAATTACCCTTAATTTTATCAGGCATCTGACCACAATGAGCACTTGCAAAAACACAGATGGATTGTACAGAGCTGATTTTTTGCCAGCTGGCACAGGACTATTTTTGAGCAGAGGAAACAAGTAAGACTCAGCAGAGAAAGTTTTCTGACAAAAAAAGAAGTTGTGTCTTCTCCTGCACAGAGCAACCTATTAAAGATCAGCTCAGGCAATGCCACCCAGGCTCAAGCCTGTGTATGCACCATCTTTTGCTCTTCAGTTTACACAATCCCTGAAGTTTAAACTCAGAGGAACTTGTTAAAATGCATTAAATTGTGCAATAAATCCAGGTATCTGCCAGTGCAACACAAGGAAAAAAACCCCATCTAGGCAAGATTTTATTGCTATTGATTTTTATTAAAACCTATTAATGCTACACTATCTTACCACAACTAGAAGAAAGATGCAGATTTCAACCAAAAAAAACACTTTTTTCATTACTTTTAGCCAGCTCAAACCCCTTCCTAATGTTACCTTCAGGCTGAGCAGTTAAACAAGGTGGAACAGAGCAAAGGATTTGTAATGAGGACATTGAGGCAATGGAAATGACAAACATGGATGGCTCTCACCTGGCAGGTTCCCTCTGGAGAGGGTGTCTGTGTCCAGGTTGTAGGTGTCCTGGAGCCGCAGAAGGGCCTTGGCTGCCCCAGTCTGATCCTCGTCATTCGGGAAGAACTGCCTCTGGATGGTCATGTTGGAGATAAAGCCTGGGAAGGGCAGGGGAACACGGGGTCACCTCTGTCCTGGGAACTGGGTAAACTCCCTGCTGCAGGGAGAGCCAAGCTCCCCCTCCACACCAGTCTGAGCTGCACTCATGGCACAGGCTGCACAGCTGGCATTTGGTTTGGGTTGTTTTGAAGAAAGCAAAGCAAAAATCAAAAAGAAACACCTCTTTTTTTTACCCCACTCATTCAGCAGGGCTTAAGACACTGGTGCAGATTGCTGGCTGGCAGGTGCAGAGCCTTTTCAGTTGCCATGTTCAGTCCCTCTCACAGCCAACAGGGAAGCTGAATGTGCTGAATCCTCATCAGACACTAATCCTGGGTCTTTTTGAAAGCTCAGCTTTCTTATAATTCCTTACTACAAACCTCCACCCGGTATTAATTAGCTGTTGAGACAGTCCCACAGGTCACATATAACCATCCTGGCCTCCTTTTGCTAAGTGTCTTTCAGAGTCAACTATTTCATGTCCTGTTCCTCACTAAAGAGCTTCTACTCTTGCTGAAGAAAAGAGGCAGCAATTAAGTGTTTACTACGCTAACTCAGATTAGTTCCACAAATGCTCAGTCTCAAAAGCAGATTTGCAAATCTAATTCAACCCCTGACGTGTGAAAGGCAGCAGCCAAGGACTGCAGTGAGCCTGTGATGCTGGTTCTGGCTGCAGGCACACTCACCATCTGACATGTCCTTGAGGACCAGGCTCTCCAGCTCACCCCACTCTGTGTTGAGCCGTTTCATCAACTTGAATGCGTTCACAGGATGGCCCAAAAACCCCTCTGGGTCTTTGGTGGCAGTATCTGTCAGCTGATCCAACTTCTCTGCCCATCTATAATGAAAACATTCATTGAAGTCTCACTGAAGTCTGCTGGTGTGCTAGAGAACTGATTTCAAGCTACTCAAATGTCTTCACTAATAAACCAACAGAAAGTGCAAGCTTTTACATTATCTATATTTAGAACTCTTCTAACAGGAACAAAAAGGGCTACTTCCTTTTTTTTATTAAATCTTCTTCCTCAGCTGCAGCCCAAGTCTTGTGCTGCTCTTGCAGTCTTTGTTGGAAGGAACTCCTCCCTACAAGCCCCAAAAGCACTGTGCCAGCACTTCCATTATGGGCTGTCATGCAGGACTAATCAAAAACAAAGCTTTACCCACATTCTCAATCTTTCAAATGCCCCTTTTTCCCCCTAAGGCTTACAAAAAAGGCAGTTCAACGCTTGTCTCAAATTATTTTAGGTTCAGACACACACACTTACATCTGTGAGACGCCCCTTGCCTCTCACCACAAAGCTCCTTTCCACGCTGAAAGCTTGGATTATGAAACATCTAGTTCTCACACTCCCAAATGAGGAGCCCAGATCCAGTTTCTGGTGTTGCAGCTCCAACTCAAACTTCTCTAAGTGCCACAAGTCATTCACAACCCCAAGGTGCCCCCAAACAAGCACAGCTTTCAAAAAAAAAAACCAAAAAAAAAGCAGATGTACACCATGAAGCCGTGCAGCAACGCCCTGCAATCAGGGTAAATTGATGTTAAAGAGCCACACCCCAAACTCCAACAATAAAGCAAATGCAGACTCCGTAGCCTGGAGGGAACTCTGAGCTGGAGTTGCTCTTGTTCCCGGATCTGGTGTGCCTGAATGAGATCTGCAGGCTTTCCCCGAGCCAGGGAGGTGTTCACAGCTGTCAGAGGTGCCTCTGGCTCTTCCCACCCTGTCCCCAGTTGTTCTCCTACCCTCTGACAGTCCCCCTGTGGGCTCTTCCAGCAGCCACACGAGTGAGGGGTCCCTCCAGAACAGAGGGCTCCAGGTGCTGCTGGGACCAGCTCCAGCTCAGAGCAAGCCAAAGGCTGAAGAAACCAACTTCCCCCTGTGCCTGGGCACTGCACAGGGTCAAACCCTCCCTGCACCTCCCACTGCAGGACTGGCAGCCCCAGGGAGGGGCTGAAGCAACCACCACCCACAGGCACAGGGCTGGGCTTTCCTCCAGGTGCTTTGTGTTTGATAAAAGCCCCAAGGGAGGGAGGCCTGAGCCAGCCTCTGCACTCGGGTGATTCACCAGCTGTCACTGAGTCTCAGCGAACACCAGCTCCGACATCCTTCAGATGCCAACAAACAATGCCGGCACGTTTTTCCAGGTTCTTTAATGGCTCTGAGACAGTTATTTAAACTCTTCTGACCTGACAGGGAGCACCCCGATACAACAAAAACAGAGCTGCAACACTTGTACAATGAGCTGTATTCACACGCTTTTGGATGCCCAACTGGCACGCTCCCCTGTTAATTTGTAGCTGTAAAGAATACACCTGTAACATTCCAAACCTGTCAGCAATTCCTACTCTGTATTTTCAGTGATGAAAAGTATCTTCCTTCCTGGATGGTGGAACACAAAGGCTAAAGTAAAAACCACCCCTCCATCTACAACTGTTCCAGCACCCTCAAGACAGATTTATACATATTTCTGAAAGCAAGGAAACCATCCTGTTCAGTGATAAAATATGTTTATTTCTAGCTGTGATAAAATCTGACATGCTGAGCTCTGGTCCTCACATGTCAGTTTTATTTATACACCAAGCAGTGCTCCAAGAGAACAACTTACAACACCCAGCAAAACCTGCTACTTTAAGCTTTGCCCCAGAGGAAGCATTCCACAAATTTAATCAGCCCTAGGAAGAACTTTTTGCATAAGGGTGGACTCAATGATTAGCCATTAGCATTATGAAAACAACAGCTTACTTTTTGATCTGCTCCAGCTTGCTTTCCTCTGCCTTGATGTAGTCTTTGAGTGACACAACCAAATCTTTTTCTGTATTAATTAAGTCTGTCATATGACCTAGAAAAAAAATGAGTTTGGTGAGTCAAAGAGAAACACAAAACCCTGAGAATTAAAGGCATTCTTCTTCTTTTCTACTTTCTTCCTTCCCCAAAAGCCCTTCTGCATTTACTTAAATAACCCTGAAGGAGTATCTGAGTAAGGCCTTTCATTTTTTTTTTTGAAGGAGAAAATCTCCTGCTGGACCAAGCTCGTTGCCATGGAAATTAATGTAACACTGCATATTTATTATTAGAACTAATTTAGGATTCATTTGGAAAAGGAAGTAGTTTGCCACAGAGTAATCTCTCATCCAAGCATACACAATGCAGAGCAAATAAAGAGAAAGCTACAGAAATACACAAAGCCTTTGTGTTTGATACACAACGCTAATCCAGGGCTTTGTTTTTAAGATGATATCCATGACTTCAAGGGGTCCCTGGTATTAATTAATAATTGCTTCACCTCCTGCAAGCAGGCAGCGGAACTGGTTCAGCACCAAGGGGTGCAGAGCCCACCCCGAGGCCACCAGAACCCAAGGGTGGGTACAGACACATTGCACCATTATGAACCCTTGGCAGCTGCACCTCTTCCTTCTGCATGTGAGCAACACCAAAATTATGTTTAAATTCCAGTACCTGTAAGAATAAATAGTGACTGCAAAGCCTAGCCTGGGTCATTAGACTGCCCCTGGACTGACTTAAAGCCTGTTTCTCCCAAAAGAAAAGTCCATAATGTGATAAGAACTAGGAAGCAGGTTTAGTTCTGTACCAATTAAGGCCTTGGATGATTAGCACATCATTGCAGAATCAGTTTTGAGGGCTGTCAAGAAACTCTTCTGGCTACACCAAAGCAGGGCTCACCAATGGAAGTGAAGAAGTCCGTGTGGGCACAAGAGAAAGGCAGCAGAAATCCCACGGCTAGGGCACACCAAACCTTCTTAAACGCCATTGCTCAGCAGCTCTCACCTCACCACACACCTGCAAGAGAAACACAGAACAGGTGAGAAATCCCTGCTCACCAGAGAGCTGAATCTACCCTCAGAAGAGGCAGCTCCATCTCTTGGGGCTGCCACTGCTGCTTGAGGCAGCAGGACCCTGACAGCTTGAGCAGCTCTCACAGACTGAGCCCCTTTGCTGACTTCTATACCTGCCTCGTGTGGCAAGGGAAGAAAGAACAGCTCAGGGACAGGCTGTTCACCAGCACTCTTCTTTTTGGCATCTGAGTCATGCTGCAGGCAGAGCTGCTTTGCAAAAAGCACTGAAGAAAACCATCAAACACTGAAAAAAGCCCCAGCATCGAGTTAAAACACCCATTATCAAGTTCATCCACTCAATGGGAAAAACAAGTTTCCTTTTTTCAGTCAGGAAGATGCCGGTGGAACAGGTCTCAATGAAAACCCTGCAGAAGCAGCCCAAAGAGGGAGTTCTGTGCATGCTCCTGCTCCTCAGCTGCTGCCACCAGGGAGCCAGGCTCCACACCTGACACAAAAGGCTGCTCTGTGCCTGGATCCCGGCTCAGGCTGTGGCAGGCTCACGGGCAATGCTCTCTGCAGGGCCAGCTGCCAAGCCCTCAGCCTTTCAGGATCCTGATCCCTTTAGCAGCCCAGGATTGCCCGGCTCCCGCATACTTCAGGAGTAATTATGCCGTCCTGGAATTCACAAGGTTTACTTTTTTCCCCAAACAAAAGCTTAAACTCTCACATACTGAGTCTGCTCAGAAAAAATGAACTCCAGTGCATGGACTAACAGAAATTGGTTTACAACTCTTCCAACAGCACAGCTAATGGAGAAAAAAGAAAGAAAAACAGCAACAAGCTCAGCTACGAAGTGGTCTGGCCTATTTAGGGAAGAAAGCAACATAACTTTTATCATGCAAACAACATAGACCCAGGTGTGGTGTTCACACAGGGAAAGCACAAACATAATCAGGAAAGTTCAAAAGTTACACCCATATAAAAACCATCCCACCCACGAGTGGTGGCATTAACAGGGAACACATCCCTGACTCCAGAGAGCAGGATCTCTCCTCAAATTGCACCTGAGGGTTGGCAGGCAGCTCCCTCCTCTCCTTTCCACCTCCAGCACTCCAGAAGGGAGTTGGATTTCCTCTGGGGTTTGGGTTTACTCTGGGGACTGCCTCTTGGACAGGACAAGCACAGTTCCACTGGCACCAAGAGGAACAACAGGAAACTCACACGAGCCTAGAAAAGCAGCACAACCTCCAGCTCTTGTAACTCACCCAAAATCTGCATGACCACAACTGAAGGGCTGATGCATTCCAACACATTCGTGGGCAGAAAGGGAGTTGTAAAGTGAGAATTTGGAGAGGGAAACCTGGAGCCCTCCTTTTCCCCTCTTGAGCCTCACCAGTGCTCTACAGCAGCCCTGCTGTCCACAGCAGCATTCCTCACCTCTTCCTCCTGGCTCATCCTCCCCACAGGCAGCCAACAAGCTACACCAGACTGTTTCCAACATACCTAATAAAAACCCACTGATGTCCACCTCCATGCTTACCGAAAACACCACCTAATTCCTGTTTCACCCTGCAGAAAGCCAAGTGCCTCCTGCTTATTCAGCACTCGAGCCAATACATCTGTGAATCAGTGACAAAGCACAAACAGCTCTACTACACCATAAATATTTGCCAATTTTATCAGCACTGGGAATGCACTGAGCTATTTGTTTACTGCACTCAGCGAAACACATGAGAAGCTTCAGAAAGTTTCCTTTCTTACTATTAAACTTTTTAAAAACAAGCAGAAAAACCAACAAACAAAATCACCAAAAAGGTAAAGAAAACAATATTTCCTCTCCATCTACTGCTCTCAGTCACAGTGTTCCACCTTGTTTTTCCCCTTCTCCAGCTGCCTTTGCAGGCTGCTCCAACACCAGGCTTCTCCAAACGCTGTTGCAACCCTATTCCCACCTCCTTATCTCCACAGGCACGCAGCAGGAGTGACTGGCAACAGCCACAAAACACAACACAGGCAACTCTAAGGAGGTACAAACACAAAGTTTCTCACACTCAGGCACTAGAAGAGGCTGCCCAGAGAAACTGGATCTCCCATTCTTGGAAGAATTTCAAAAGGAAACAGGACGAGCCCACACGCAGCCTAACCAGACCCCTGAGCTCGCTCAACTTAAGCTCAGTGATGTCCAGGGGTCACCTCCAGCTTGATTTTCCTTTCCCTTCCCAGATTTCCTGCCATTTGCAAGGTCCCAGACTCCCGCAATAGCTTCCAGGCCCCCGAGGTTGCTCGCTCCCGGCCGGAATCCGGAGCTGGCCGGGGACAGAGGCGGGCCAGCCACGCTCCTGCTGCCCTGACAGCAGTTGCTAAGGAGCAGGGCTCTCCAGCAGGAGCAGCCACAGGGTCTCCAGTCAAAGAAAACACAGCCCCGTTCATATAGACGCTGCAAAGCTCTTGGACTCGCAGACTGCCAAGTAAGTAGGCTTTAATGTCTTCCTGTTGGTGACAAGAAGTAAAACAAGATGAAAATCCTCCCTCCATTATCCCTGTCAGTCTCGCTCTCCTCCTCAGCCGTGTCCCACAAAGATGGCAATGGAGCCTCTCGGAGAGGAGGGATCGCTGCCCACGCAGGGAAGTGGGAGTCCAGCTGACAGCTCCAACACAGGAGCCTTCTGCCTCCCCTGGGAAAGCATACTCACTAAGCTCTGAAACAGCAAAACGTGGCAGAGCAGGAAAACATGAGTGGGGGGGAATAGCAAAGAGCAAACAAATGTGTAGATAGAAGCGAAGCAAAGCAGCGAGCAGAGGAATGGCACCGCCAGGTGCAGCACAGGATTCTCTGAACACACAACAAACACCATTACAGCTTAGAGGGGTTTTTTTGAAGCCTTCCAAAGAGTTCAGCTCTGCTTCACAAGTAGAAAGATGCAAGCGGACAAACTGCAGAGTGACATACAACAAAACCTCACCACAATCAAGGTCCCACTAACCAGTGCCCAAAGACTGAAGATGCTCATTAGACAAACCTCCTCACTGCCAACTCCAAGCTCCCAGGTGCTTACCAGGATTCAGAACACAGGATAAAAAATGGAAACGGAGGGGGTACTTCTACACGGAACAGCTCTAACTTAATTCCAAAGCAGCTTCTTTATTTAGGTAAGAAGTAACTGGCCTGCTCAAGATGAAGTCCACTGCAGGGCCAAGAGACAAAATTGTATCACCAAGATCCTCGACTTTTGATTTAAAGATGGGTTCATTCTCACGACCCTTACTGGACCCCACTGCATGTAAAATAACAATAAAACCCCTTAAATAGTTAAGCTGAGCTTAGAGGAAATGGAGAAGATGGAACCAGAAGTGATAGCTGCTCACTGCCCTAAACCTCTCCTATCTCAAGGACAACCTAAGTTACAGTCTCATGACACAATGTGACCGAAAATACTACTGAAAAGGAAAGAACTTGCCCAAAATAAGTTCTAAGAACATTTAGCTGTCATCATTGCTTAAAGGTCTCTCACAGGACAGAAGCACCAGAATCCAGTTCCCAAGTCCTCTAGCATGTTCAAAGGCTGTTTTAAAGGCAGTGAGAGAAGAAAGATTTTCTATAAATGCTGCTACCAAAAGAACAGGGTGTGCTTTAGGCTTCTTTTAATGACAAAGTTATAATATAATCTTTCATATATAAAAGAATATAATAACAGAATAAGAGATGAGAATCAATTTCAAAGTCAAGTAGGGTGTTCTATCTATCATTTACTGCCAAGTTGAAGACAACATCCATGACTGAATGCAGAGCAGTGGTGTTTGTACAGAGATTTGTACTCAGGGAACTGAAGCAAGTTTTCCCTCGATTTCCTCCAGACTCAGACTGAATGGACACAGCCCTCAGCATCCACTTGTTTTAACTTCCCAGGCCAAGACAAAGAACACTGTGAATGGAATAGAGCAATTATCTTATTAGACACAACAAGCAGCAGGCTATCCTTCTGCTCAAGGATTAGCTGAGCATCTACAGAGATATACAGAATGTTTTCAGATATTAAGAGCGATTATAAAGAAAGCAGGATAATGTCAACGATCAGTTGGGTTTTTTTCAAGGAGTATGTTCTTTCAAAGAAAAAAGGTTTCCTTATCTATATCAGCCTCAGCATGAAGGCATGGTTTTCCTGCTATAAACCTGTTTATCCTCACTCCTTCCAAAGTGTAAATCACTACCTGTCATTTCAGTTTGTCAAACTGCACTGGGCACTTTGCAATTTACATGCAAGCCCCAAAATCACAGCCTAAAACAGCAGATTTTAAAGCCATTCATTACAGAACAACATTTAAATCTCTACAGGTCAGAGAGCTGCCTTGGAGAGGAAAATAAAGAGAAAGAAAGTTAATCAGTACTGGTTGTGTCAGCACATACTTCAGAAGCAGTGCAGAGTACTCAGGGTCAAATCAAATGCTTGGCAGTTTGGTCCAAGGCATTAAAATGTGTCCAGCAATGGTGCGAGAGCAGCAGTGGGTGTAGAGCAGCAGGACAGAGAGCATCCCTGTCCCCAGAGGCAGGCCTCTGCTTCCCAGACAGCCCGGGAACTCATTACCTTGACTTTCCGCCCCTGGCAGAGCACCGTCTGCATCCCGAGCCAACAGCCCCCGGCGCTGCGGGAGGCTGCATTTATTTACTTGTTGTAACCGAGTAAATAAATGGCTCCTTTCATTCACTAAAGCCTCGAGCGCTGAACCTTTACTTATAAGTAAGTGTACATTTCAGCATTCTCCTCTTACTGAAGTGAGCAGGAAAAAAAAAATGAAACCGAACGCTGGGCAATCCCTTCCGTCTGCAGTCCCGAAGGATCTTTCCTCTGGGTGCAGCCAGCTTTCCAGGTAAACTGGAAGATTTATTCTAAGTACACATGACCTTTTTATTGTATTCACCAGCACGCTCAAGGCTCCAGGTCGGAGTTTCTCCTGCTAGTGAGGCTAGATCCTATCCAAGCATCTACCGAGAGGCACAGCTTACTACAAAGGCAGATGCAGAATCCCGCATAAAGCAGAGCTGAGTCCGACCCACGGCAGCAGAGAGGGAAAGCAGGACAAGCCCCGCTCCTCACGGAGCAATCCCCGCTCTCAGCGTGTGCCCAGCAGCGCTCACGCCAAGTAACTTTCCATCCCTCCAGCACGGAGCCGTGCGCTCGCAGCTCCCGCGGCTGCACGGGCGAGCGGCACCAGCTCGGAGGGCAGCGGAACGGAGCCCAGCCCGGGGGGACAACTCCCAGCTGCAGCGCGGGGAGCGGGAGGAGGCAGAGGAGGAGGAGGAGGAGGCGGCGGCTGTGTTTAGTCTGCCAGCCGCGGGGAAGCCGGCGCGGCGGCGCCCTCCCGCCCCCCTCCGGAGGCTGCCGGCTCCCGTTACGTAAGGGCCGGCAACACCGGCCGGGAGCGCCGGGACACCGGGCCCTCGCCGCGGG
>VWZT01001377.1:148740-161340 GCA_013397055.1 Pachycephala philippinensis | reverse complement strand
CCCCTCGGGTCGTCGCGGCCCGCGCGCTACGTGAGCCCGGTCACAGCGCGGCCGCCGCAGCGCGCATGCGCCGCCGCCTCCGCCGCGCCTCCACGTGGGCCCCGCCGGGGACACCGCACACGCGGGGAGCGCACCGGCACCGGCCGAGGGACGGGGCTGCGGGGGGACAGCCTCCGCGACAGCAGCCACTGAGAGAAACGCCCAACAGCCTCCGCGACAGCAGCCACTGTGAGAAACGCCCGGCCAAAGNGACAGCCTCCGCGACAGCAGCCACTGAGAGAAACGCCCAACAGCCTCCGCGACAGCAGCCACTGTGAGAAACGCCCGGCCAAAGCGGGGGGTTTGCAGCAAAAGTTGCCAGGAAGGGCCTACGCTGGGATGCCACCCTGCAGCCCTGCTGCCAGGGCAGCTGGGCCCAGCACCACAGAGTCAATTAGGCTGGAAAAGACCTCTGAGGTTATCGAGCCCAGCCTAGGAAGGTCCGTGCTACACCACTCTCAACGCTCTCAGGCCCAGGCTGGGATTGTTGGGGTGTCCTGGGCAGGGCCAGGAGGTGGACTTGGTGATCCTGGAGAGCCCCTTCCACCTCTGGATATTCTGTGGTTCCGTGATCCTAACTCCCACCTCCAGCAGCATCCCTGGTTCCCCTGGCAGGGCCCCACAGGGCAGCCAGGGTCCCACACCCAGGAGGGGATGGGGAGGGATCGGGATCAGGATCAGGATCACTCCCCCAGCTGACATTCCCCACTCACCTGGTCCTGCAAGCCAGCTGAAGACATTTCCACACTGATGGTGCCTTCGTCAACTGCAGCTGCCAAAGCAGCCTCCCCGCCTCTTCCAGTGCTTCCATCTAAACCTGGCTGGTCCCAAAAGCAGCTTCCAAGGCAGTAGCAAAAGCTGTATCACCAGCCATTACCAACTCTCACCCCTCTCTGGCCCACCAGAGTTCTCAACTGTCACAGACATTAAAAAGCTGCTTGGATGAGTCTTGCTCTGAAAGATCGATGCTGACTGCTCATTGTTTTCTAGGATTTCATAAATAAACTGGTTATTTGTTCATCCCAGCAATTAAGTGAGAATCAGGGACATTCCCAAGCATTCTTTCCTTTCTCTTTAGATGTGGGTTTCAAGTAAAGAATCACCTCCTCACTAGCATAACCAGCCTTCAAAGGTGCCCTTTAAAGGCACACGTTGTTGGTCACTCCCAGCTGGAAATCTTTCACAACAAAAACAGAGCTGGCAAAGGCACACAGGGGACAAAATCCCCCTCTAACACACCCTCTCTAGCAGGGTGACTGAGCTACCCTAAAACCACCTTGTTCAGGAGAGGGAACTGCAGGCTGCAGCACGATCCACAACAGGGATTTCTCCCCGTACCCAGACTGTCACCTCAGCTCCCACTCGCCCAGCAGTGCCCTGAGAAGGGCAAACCTCGGGTGTTCTGTCCCGTTTTGGGGGGTGCTGAGATGCAGTGTGTCTCACAGGAGAAACAAACAATGACGTGGAGTGAATGGAGTCATTTCTTGTCCAGCTGTGGACACAGATGTGTCCACACAGCTGACGGCAGGGCCAGCACTGCGAGCGCTGCTGCGCCAGAGCAGGAAGAAGGCCAGCTTTTAGTGGAACTATCCGTCAAAAAATAAGCCTTCCTTTCCTCTCGTTTTGGTCGCCTTCCAACAGAAATACAACTCCTACAACTAGCAGGAAACACTGGAATGATATCCAAGCTTCTAGCCGAGGCATCCAGTAAAAGCCCCGTGATCCAAAGAGTCCATAACATCCAGCCAGAGGTTTAACAGCAGCTTCTAGAGATTTGGCAAAGCCTCACACGCTGTAGAGGCACATTCAGATTTTTTCAAGTGAGATCTGCTGCTTTCTCCTCCCCTTTTGCACTATCCAGGTATCTTTAGGAAGTGAGGCAGGCAGTGGGGAACACCAACAAGCCCATCAGCATGGGGCTGAAGGCTCCAGCTCGTTAGGTTTGATTAATGAGGTTCGTGCATGCGATGAGGCTCCCTGTACCCATCCCTCACACAGGCTGAAGCCAGAGCCTACCTGGTTCCTTGCAGTGGCCAAGTCCTTGGTCGTGCTTGTTATCCTCTTGGAGCCTTTTCCTTCCAGATGTCCCAGTGTCTGCCCTGCTCCTGCCCAGGATGGAATCAGCAGATGAAATTAGGCAGTTTCTTCCTTCAAGGTCCCCACCCTCAGTGTGAGAAACCATAGGAGTCCATCATCTACATAATACCCATGATTCTAACTTCAGAGAAAAGCCAGATTTGGTTAGTTTCCATCTAAAATTTGATGATAGGGGAAAGGCTACTCATTAGCTTTCTCTTTAAAGAAGTGGTTTGTCCTTCCCTAGGCTCATCCTAAAAAAAGGACTTTTTTTTTCTTTCCAGTAAGCTTCTTGTGGCTTGACCACAAGTTGTTGATGTGAATTTGCTGGTTTTGTGTATTTAAGGCCATTAACAGTTGTTTTACAAGGGCCAGCTGTTAGCAATTCTAATGCTCATTTCTGCTGATTGGGGGCAACTGGAGAGACACAACACAGAAGGAAAATGCAAGATTAGTAGTATAACCATTATTAGCCTAAATTACATTTTCCAGCCACTTTTATGGCTTGGAAAAAAAAATTTACCAACTCTTAACCCCAATATGAGTATTTTACAAACCCAGATTAAAAAAATAATAATTTTAGTAACACAGGACCAAAGATTTACCTTAATCTTGTCCATGTAAGAGATGACAAGTATTTGTTCCTACTGCTTATGTCCTCTTTGCCCGCTCCTTTGGTTTGCTCTTACTGCACCAGGAGAGTTTCTGGGATTCACTTCCTCTGTGGCCCTGCCAAAGGTCAGATTATTAAGATACAGAACGCTGTCAGAGATGCATTTGTGTGTCCAGGCTCTCAGTTCACTCCCAGCATTGCTCCCAGCACGGGGTACAATGGCTGCAAGGGACTAATACACACAGTTTACAGATGCAACTCCCTCCACTCAGAGCCCAAAAATACTTAGGAAGAAACAACTCAAGTGCCACACCAACAGCTGGTATTTGTGCTCCTTGAGTTAAATAATTAAGTGAATAAGTGACAAGAAAGCCACTGTTTCAAAATCATCCCCCTTGCTTACGTGCTGTGGAAACATTTAACAGGGCAGGCAATGTGTGGACCCCTGGAGAAGGCACAAGGAATCTCTCACAGACTGCCCGGCTCCCCACGGCTCAGACCAGCAGCACAAGTGCAGGCTCTAATCTCATTTTCTCTACCTTCCCGTGGCACACAGGCCAGGGGGATGTGATTGGGCTAAGCCAGTCCATGGGGGTTTTCAGCTGCATGTAACAGCGAGAGGCCAGAGCACTGCCCTGCCCTCGGAGGAGTCTCTACCCTGCAGCGTGCTGCTCTGGCTTTTAATCCTTCCTTACCAACACCGGGCTCTTTGGCTGAACGAGCTGGAGAGGCTGTCCTGAGACTTGATGTTCGAAGTATCTCCTCCAGCTGCTTCCCTCTAAAGCCAGCTCTTCTTGCAAGATCCATATCTGGGGGCAGGTAGGGTCAATAAATCTGTTAGTTTGTTTTAACAGCAGGGTGGATACTTCCCTTAGAGATTATATTTCAATCCTTTATCTTATTAAGGGAAGATGTGTTTTGTCCATTAATCCAATTAGCCCGGTGGATTAATAAGACTGGGCTTGCTCTGTTTCAGGAAGCATAAAAATAGCAGTCAAGCACAATTAAACCTAAACTGGTAAGTAACTCTGGTAACAAGAGTACTATTTCCCTGGATATTCTGTTTATTATTTTTACAAGCTACGCTCTCAAATTACATGACGTGAATTCTCGATTAGAACGGCTCAATTCATGACCAAAAAGCTACAGGCTGCCCTGAAAACATCTATTTTCCGTATGTTTATAAAATTCTCTTTGTGCTAAATATAGCCAGGTAGGCTCCGACCCAGAATAATGTTTTCAGTACTCCAGAGGAATCTGTTTGTTCGCTTAAAAAGGAATGAAAATGATTTGTCATTATTCTGACGTGCCTTGGCGCTCTGATCAGAGCTGCTCGCTGGCGAACCCAGCCGTGGGTATCTGGGCGCTGGAACACCAAAAGGCTCCAGCCTTTGGATAGATACAGCTTCTGGCATCTTCTCCTGTTCGAGGGCGTGTGGTCCTTAACTTTAAACAACGCTCCCACGGTGTGGCTACAAAACCCAGAGAAGAAGGAAAGAAAGAAAGAGGGAAGGAAAGAAAGAAAGGAAGAGGAGCACGCTCCCGAGGCGCACCCCAGCCGGGAGGCGCAGCCCGGGCAGAACTACAGCTCCCAGCGCTCCCGGGGCGCCCCGCTCCCCGCGGAGTCGCGGCGCTGCTGCCGCCGGAGGTCACCGGCATCCGGGCCCGATCCGTGCGGCCGGAGCCAGCACACGGAGCAGTAAGTGGGGAAAATCCCCGGGGAATGGCAGCCCGGAGCCGCTCCTGCGGGCTGCGCAGCCTAGGCGGAGTTCTCGGGAGCTCGGGACGGCCTCTCCAGGCGGAGCCTGTGCTGTCTCAGCTCCGAGCTTTCAGTGGTCCCAACCAAAGCCCGGCACGGTGGTTCCTGGGGAGGAAGGGGTTAAAGGCCCGCACGCTCCTAGTTCTGGGCAGCAGCTCTTCCCTGTGTCTGGCCCCGGTGACATTCGGCTGCTCATTCCGGAGCCGAGTGCGGCGCTCCTGGGCGCGGCGCCGGGAGTTCCGCACGCCGGGCTGTGCGGGACAGGGGGTGGAGCGACAGACAGACACACGAGTGTCGGAGCGACAGACAGACACACGAGTGTCGGAGCGACAGACAGACACACGAGTGTCGCACCACGAAACCCTCTCTGACACGGCCTGTGTGGCAGCCGCCGTCCTCACACGTGTGTGCGCCAGCGTGCCGAGCTCCCGCTGCTCCCGGTGGCTTCCCCAACAGGCTTGGCTCCCCTGTGGCCCCAAGGGACCGTCCCAGGCAGCTGAGACGGTGGGAAAGGGGGATCTGGGACACAGATGTCCAAAGCCACGAGGCGAAGTCTCCACGTGTAAATAGGAGCCTCTGCTGGGGCACCTCTCAGGCTCCCATCACCGATCTTTGCTGCAGGAAGAACTCTGAGACTCTTCCTGGCGCTGCTTGTGTGCCTGTAACAAACCAAAACTCCCTTTCCCTCCATAAAGGGCTTCCAGTCCGATGGCTGCAGAGTGGGATGTTCTAAAGGATCATCGAGGACTGTGGGCCACAGTTCATTTCTGTCTCGGGTGAATGCTAGAGATGGCAGTGTCTCTGGCTATTTCCTGACATCCTGAAGCCGAGGTCAAGCTGCAGTCTGGGACTGCCGGGGCTGAAAACGTGGTGGGATTCTTTGGCACAAAAAGCATTCATAGCTGGAGATGATCCTATTCAGCTGCGACTGCTGTCTCCTGCCTCACTCAGGGAATTCTCTTCCGCAGCTGATATTTTGTCTTTCACTCCCTCCTGGCACCAGTGCCTTTCCCACAGATCCACTGTGTGCTGCAATAGGATGAGTGGCTGGATCGAGGCCATTCCAACTGTGCAGGAAACCAACAAAAGAGCAGCCACCCTCTCTGCGCTTTTCCCTGGGGACACAGGGATTTGGGACAGGAAGGTTTAATCGAGTCCTATAAGCAGGTTCTGTAAGACCTGTGCACACTCAGAGATGGAAACAAACTGAGGTATCTTTAAATAGTCTTTAAACTGGCCTGAAATGGAGTTTGAAGCATGACTGAAGTGATCATTTTAGACAGCAGATTCTGCAGACTCTGTGAGAGGGAGATTGACCTGGTTATTGCACCTTTTAAATCAAACTTAACCTTGCAGGGCTGCTGCATTACATTTTATGCCTTTTTTTTTAGGCAGAGACACCAGCTGTAGGTGTTGGTTATGGCTGTGGTTTATCAAGCACTGCACAGGAGAGTTTCCTCTCTCGTCTGCAGGCTGCACTCCACCTACGTGAGAAAAATGAGGTAAGTTCTCATCTGATTCTTGAGCCCTGGGATGGCAGAGCTTGGCACAAGCAGCCCTACCTAACTCTGACCCGGGGATTAATCTTTTAACAGTTCAGCCATCACACAGTAGTGCTTTGTGAGCTCTGTAACTGATGACAGCCAGAGCCTCTGCTCCCTTCACCACTGGTAATAACTGGTTCTCTCAGGCTGCAGCTCTGTTAATGATTGCCTGTCCTGGCTAGAGGGCTCCTACAATACCAGGCAGCCTTGAAGTGATGCTGCTCTCCTCACTTTAAATACTGCTTCAACCAGTCTGAAAGGAGCACGTGCTGACACCCTTTTCCAATGATTCTTTTTTCCTAACTCAGCTCCAGCAGGCTGTGCCCTAGGATGTATTTTTTACCCCTCACATCAGTGTGACAGGTACAACACACTGCACGTAGCCTGATGGGAACCACATTCAACATCAGAAGTGCTCAGCAGTTTGGCCAAACTGCATTTGGAGCCATCCAAATTCACAGAATATTCTGAGCTGGGAGGGATTGGGGGATTAAAGGGAAGACCAAGGTTTCCTGCAGCCTTTACAGCAGACATTTTGGATTGAGAGACTGGGTTACTGACCTTCTTGCATCTCCAGACCTGAGGGTACTCATGTGCAAGGTAAGAACTGCAGTCTTTTCTGCCACACAAACGTCGCTAGAGGCTGCAGCCCACCAAAGAGTGACTCAGCTGTCAAAAGTCTCAAAGCACCTGGAATGCCTTAAATCTGATCTGCCCCTTCAGCCCCCCTGCTCTGTGCAAAATAAATGCCTCCAAACAAGCAATAATCTCAGCACGATCTTCAATTCATCTTCCCAATCATTTTCTCACTGCAGATTCTTAAATCAGTTAAAGGAAGATGACAGCCTTTGCAGACAAGTCCAAGCCTCAGGAACTTTCTACCTCTTTCACAATCTCTCCCCCTTCCTGCAGAAAGTTGGGAAGAAATATTTGGTACCACAGCTCAGTGCAGCAGGTAAGAAAGAAATCAGTGCATCCAGAAAGAAACGCCTGGTGGATCACACAGCCAAAATGAAACAGAGACACACATATGGTATCAGGTTTAAATATTTGGGACTGCGCCTTTTGAAGAGAGAGGGCTGGCAGGAAAACAAGCAAGGTCTTACTGACAAAGGTTTTTTTGATGTAATGTAGGAAAAGTTTTCTCTGAGAAAAAAGGTATTGGCTGGTGCAGGACAAAACCAATGGAGAGCTGCTCCCCAAGCACTACAACACTTGGACCTTTAGCCCGACATGCTCTAAGCTTCCTACAGCTTAGGAGGAAAGCCACATTTTAGGTTTCTGCCTGGGTGGGATTGATGTCTTGATCATCCTACCTGAAAACAGAGGCTAGACAACATTAAGAGGATAAAAGTGGGTATTGAAGGGCCTCCAAGGACACTTTGGGCAGTCAGAAGCCTTCAGGAGGGCTACACCCAAAATGGACCACCAGATCATGGGTTTTCATACTTTTGTAAGTTTGGTCCATTTGCGTATCAGGGTTAATTCTCCAATTAAAATTTCAGGTAGTGAAGTCATTACCCCAAGTTTGTTCCTGCCCTCTTAAGCCACTTTGTTTACATATTTCGGGGCCTGAGACAGTGAGGTGTCCTTGAAGTTTAGGCCTAGAGAGGATTTGTTTTGTCTGACCAGAGTGGGAGAACAGCAGCTAACAGGCTTTAGCTGCACTAAAGCATTGCAGGATATGAAAAATATAAAAGCTAAAATCCTAAGGCATCAGGATCACTTGTCTGGTTCCCTTCCACACATGGGCATTCTGCCTTGAGCCAAGATTGCCTTGGAGATCCAGAGAGCATCACAGTTACCTGGATTCACTTCCATCACAGCGTTCTCTTCCCCTTTCCCTGCTGTTTAGAGGTGAAACGGGTTCTGGAGAAGTTCCCGGAGGCTGAACAGTGGCTGGAGAAGTCGGTGCTGATCGGCTGTTCGGATGAGCACAGACCGCACTTCGCGCTGGATTTAGGTGGGACGGCTCCTCTTCGCCCCGTGCCAGCACCAGCTGGATGCACTGGGATGGAGGTGCTGCCAGGGCAGCATCCCTGATCCTGGGGAGAACCTGTCCTGCCAAGGAAGGCTGGGCTGAGTCTCTGTAGGAGCTGTGATGAGCGTGGTGGGTCACAGCCGTGGGCTGCTCCTGTGCTGTGTGTGGTAGGTGTAGGTGGGCTGGGGCAGGCCACCGACATTTGGGAATGCTACCCCTGGTGTGGTTCACTTCCATGGGAACTCCCAGAAATTGTACGCTGGAACAACAAAGGGCAGAAAATTGGAATAATAGCAATAACAGCTGAATTTTATGAGATCAAATTTTCTTTTTTTTTTTTTTTTTTTTTTTTTTTTTTTTTTTTTTTTTTTTTTAAACAGGAGCCTTGGGTAAATCAGCCATTGAGTCAGAACTCCAGGGATCGTTCACTGACATGAGAAAGGCTCTCTTTGTAGTGGATGCGAAGGATTCTCCTTTGCTGGCTTCGGTATTGGCCTTTTTACTTTAAGAAGCTGTGATTTCTAACATCAACCCTTCTCCTCATCTCCCATATTGTTTTATGATCTAACATTGTAGAAGTACTCACTGTACACTTTCAGGAACCTGGGTACAGACACACTATAAATTACACCAGTTTTCCCAAAGCTGTGGTCCCAAAAGAAACATGCAAGGGAAAGAGAAAGAGACAAGTGACTTCAAAGTGACTGCAGTAATTTATGCTACTTGGCATCAGCCTGCTGTATGTTCAGAGTGAAGGGTGCTGACCTTAGCAGCCGTCCCAGCAATCCCAGTTTGTCCTCAGCTCAACAACTATCAGGCAAAGTGGATATCACAAACAAACTTGCACATCTTCTCTCAGAGCTGCTCTTTTAACACCTCTCACTTAGCTGGTACTCTGCAGATGCTCTGTGTTTGGAAGGCCTGAGAAAAGGCCTCTGTGTGAAAATCAGCTGTCCTGACCCGTAAGGAGAAATAACTCATGTTTCCTTTCCTGCTCTATGATGTTTGTTATGCCTGGGCTATTTTTCAAGAAGATATTCAGGGCTGGAGACTCTTTAGAATAATCCAGTTCCCATTACAATTCCCATTATGTCCCAATAAACAACAGCTCTTGCCCACCTCCCCCAAACGTACTCACATTTAGAAGCAGGAAACAGGGATTGCAGAATCTGCCACTTTTCAAAGCACCACCCATACTTCATTTACCTTTCTGAGGCTTCCAAAGATAATCAGAGTTTATCCCCACAACTGCATGCAAAGCATTATTCAGGGAGACTGCTCTGAATTATTTCTTCTCCCTAGGTATGAATAAGGTTTGTGTTCCTCTGTGCTGGCAGGCCCAGTCCCTTCTCCGGTGGCACGATTCCCACCAGTACTGCAGCAGAACTGGGCAGCCCACTCAGAAGAACCTGGCTGGCAGCAAGCGTGTCTGCCACGCCAGTGGAGTCACCTACTACCCACAGGTGAGCACCTGCAGCACAGGTGAGGGGCACAGGGCTCTGTGGCAACGCTGCTGGGTCACCCCGAGGGGAAGCAGGAAGAGGGAATTGTGTGCAGCTGGGTACTCTGTCTTTAGTGGTCAGCCAGTGACCCTCAACCAGCCAGGAAAAGCAAAAATTTGCACTTAACTTGTGTTGTCTGAACTTCTCCTTTTGCCTTGTGGTGCATTTGGCAGATGTCTCCGGTTATCATCGCCCTGGTGTCCGACGGGAGCCGGTGCCTCCTCGCCCGACAGCCCTCGTTTCCCCAGGGGATGTTCACGGCTCTGTCAGGCTTCTGTGACATAGGTAAGGGAGTTCTGATCCAGCACGGTGGCCTTGGGCATGCAGGGTGTGGGGACAGGCTGCGGGGACATCAGCCAAATCCCTGTTCGCAGAGACACACAGATGATCTCTGTCCCCAGCCCCATATGCCTCCATCCCTGGAAGTATTCAAGGCCAAGCTGGCTAAGCCTTGGACTAAGCTGGTCTAGCAGAAGGTGTCCATGCTGAAGGCAGGGGGTTGGAACTAAATGATCCTTAAAGTCCCTTTGAACCCAAACCAGTCTGTGGTTCTGTGATAGCTGGGAAAAACATTAGATCTAAATAGATCAGTATTTCCATGCACACAGAATTCAAAATGGCTGTTATGTGTCTGAAGGGAATGGTTATTACAGGTGTCTAGCAGTTGTTCTAGTCCCTGATAGTAAACATAAGCTTTAAACTTGCCAGGGTATAACCCCTGATCCTTTTAAAATCCATTCTGTAGCTCGTGCAGTCTGGCTTAGAAGAAAAACTACAGACCTCTTGTTACAGGAGGGAAAATGGCTTAAAATTGTTCTGTCCACCATCTGTATGCAGATGAGGCCAACAAGGTCTCTGGTGCCCGTGTTCATCAGAGGCTGATGAATTTAGTGGAGCATCCCGGCAGCAGGTGCTGGCAGGCCAGCACGGCTGGAGCTGCTACGAGTGGTTTGCTGCCCTGGGGCCGGGCCGTGCTTGCCTGACTCTGCGTGGTTCCAGGTGAGAACGTGGAGGAGACGGTGCGGCGAGAGGTGGCCGAAGAGGTGGGGCTGGAGGTGGAGTCGCTCCGCTACTCGGGGTCCCAGCACTGGCCCTTCCCCAGCAGCTGCCTGATGATCGCCTGCCACGCCCTGGTGGGAGCGCAGCGGGCTCAGGTGAGCGGGCAGGCGCCCTGAGGCACTGCACTGCCTGCCTCGGGTAGCGAAATCTCCTCCAGTCCTCAGAATTTAGTTAGGAGAGCATCAAACCCTCCTTAAATGCAATTTTCCATTGGCTTTTTCTGCAAGTGCAGAACAAACTTTGAAACAATCTTCTGTTGCAAGGTGCCAGATTTCACTCAGGTCACTACACGTACAAGCCCAGAGTCCGACACCCCTGTATTTTTCCCCTGAACTTAGCAGAGCAGGTTCCCTCACACATTTGCCATAGAACATGCAGTTTCTGCCATGTTAATTGCTGTGCTCAACCACTGGTGCTTTGCCATGATGGAGCAGGGGTGATTTGTGGCTTCCCTAAGGAAACCAGCACAAGTACTGGTGCACAGCAATATCCTTTCCTGGACTGGCATCAGTGCTTAATTCAGGCACGGATGTAGCACCCTGGGCATTCCAGCATAGGGTCTCTGTGGAAACAAGAATGGGTAAGGCACCACTGCCCACATTTACATCTGATTTAAGGAACTGGTGCTCTCTGAATTCTTTCCAGATCAGTATGGACAGCCTGGAACTGGAGGAAGCCCGTTGGTTTGGCCTGGAGGAAGTTATGGAGGGTCTCAAGAGAGAGCCCAGCTCCTCAAAGCAAGACGACGGTAGTTTTTTACCCTGGTTCCCTCCCAAACATGCCATTGCTCACCAGCTGATCCGTGAGTGGGTGCAGCAGCAGAGTGCCCAGACAGCTTAGGCAGGGCTTCATTGAATCTGTCATTCCACCAGAACTGTGAAAGCTTGACAGAAAAGCTTCCAAAGTCCCTGGGGGCAAGGGCTGTGTCACAGTGAGGACAGCAGCACACTGCTGGCACTCCTGCACTCGGACACACTGACCTACAAAGCCATCTCTGAACTGACCTGACAGTCCTGTGTACAGTGGATCACCTCTGAGATCCCCTGACTTGCAGTAAATGTACAATAAAATTCTTAGTTCCAAAGCATCAAACTTATTGTGACCAGCTGTCACTGACCCCATGGCACCAGTGTCCCATTTTCCTCCATTTTTTATCTTGGATGGATATTGAATGCACCTTTTTTCTCAGAACAAAAATAAAGGGACAGTGGCACTTTGCAGTGTCTGTGTTTATATGGATCTGGGAGAGCTATCAAAAACCAGAAGAAAAGCCACTGCCTGTTTGCTCTCCCCTTCTTCTGCCTCTTCCCCTTCAATCTTCCATTTTCATATAAAACCTCCAATTTTTTTTTTTTTTCTGCAAACATTAAATGGGCTCCTACATTTTCCCCACTAGTAAGACAGTTACTTCTGTCCCAAGAAAGAGAGAACAGAGCTATCTGGTGGTAGAGAGGGGAAGAGCAAAACCTACACATAAGCATTCTAGAAGAGCACAGATAATGCAAAGGTGACAGGAGCTGCTACAACAGGAAATTCACTTACAACACAGAAGAATCTTGAAAGGAACAGTGCCTCTTACCCTGAGGCCAAAGTCTGTGGCTTGCCTGGAGAGCTGGTCTGATTTTACTGATGAAATGGTACCACCTCTCTGGAGGAAGGACAACAAGGAGACCGTCTGGGCAAGGAAAACTTAGTCAAAGAGAGAGATGGAAGGATGTTTGATCTGCTGCTGATTCAGACTGACAGTCCTTTCTGCCTCCTGGGTCAGAGCTCAGATGCCATGACTGCAAAGCCAGGTGCTTGAAGAGGGAACAGGGACGTGTCACTGGCTGCCACCCCTGGGATTCACTGCAGCTGAAGGGGAACAGGGAGGGACGTGTCACTGGCTGCCACCCCTGGGATTCACTGCAGCTGAAGGGAGAACGGGGACGTGTCACTCACTGCCACCCCTGGGATTCACTGCAGTTGAAGGGGAACAGGGATGTGTCACTCACTGCCACTCCTGGGATTCACTGCAGCTGAAGGGG
>VWZT01001377.1:121587-132209 GCA_013397055.1 Pachycephala philippinensis | reverse complement strand
CGGTCCCGGTGCCCGCCCCAGTCCCATCCCCATCCCGGCCCCGATCCCGGCCGCGATCCCCCGGCCCCGCTGCCGGGCCTGCCGCCCGCGCTCCCCCAGCACCGAGCAGGGCCCCGTGACGGCCCGCTCACCCCACGTCCCCGACGGGAGATGGGTCCCAGGATTCCCGGGATTCCTGAGCACCGGTCCCGGCCAAACACCGGTGTGGCAGAACGCCATTACATCCCTGTAATTGGCTTTTTTCCCCGACCCAGGAGTTGGGTCAGTTCTGACTTACTCGGCTCGTTTACTCTTTTTCTATTTAATTTAATTAAATTTAATTAATCTACAGGGATAATGGCATTGTCTCTGCTTTTAGGGAGCTGTAGGCCGATTCACAACATTTTAAGTTCAAGTTTAACTGATTTTGAAGCCAAGACCTTTAACTCCATATTTACCCTAGAGTTAGTTTTGACACCGTAAACCTAGAGCTTTGGTGACAAGAATTAGCCTTCTAATAGTAATAAATGTGGGCACAGTCCTTGAGAAGCACAAAAGAAAAACCTATAAAACTTATTGGGAACTCTGTAAATGTTTTTTCTTGTAAGTAATGCCAAGTTCCACTTCTGCTTTTTTAGACAAGGACTCCCAAAACATGCCTTGAGGCATCACCCCCTGCCAGAGCCACGGGCTCAGGTGTGCTCAGGCACACCCACGGCTGAAAACCTCGGCCAGACCTCCAGGTACTTGTCACTATCTGATGCACCTGTTCTGATAAAGCTTGGCATTGTTTACTGACACACTCGGTTTGTCTTTGGTTGTTGTGGGCTGTTTTGCTTGCTTTTTTTTTTTTCTTTTCGGCTAAACGCGTGCATTTCAGGGAGTCAGGAATCCATAAGGAACCGGATGATCATGGGGATCCACAGACTGCTAGCCAGAGTTGTGCTGACACCTCCACAGAAGACAGCTCAGTCTTCTCCTGGGGCTATGACGTGAGTAGAACATAATCATCCAAGCCAAATCTAGCACAGAAATAGCACTGCAAAGACATGTCAGAATAAAAATGATTTATCTGTCAGAAAAAATCATGGTAGTGATTATAGAAAAAACATATTTTTTACCTCTTTCCATCCTTCACTTCAAAACGCATTAGGCTCATACTGTTCCGTTAATATTTTGCATTTCCACTGAAAATTTTGGAAATGCAAATCATTTAGAGATCATTTATAGATACGAGTGTATCTATAAATGCTGTTACTGTGGAACCCCAGCCATGGCTGGATGACTTTCAGACACTTGGCGTGAGTTTATCAAACTTCTGCATACTTGCATGTTTCTCAAAATACAGTAAGTTTCCAAAACATTATTTTCCTTTAGAAATGTTTGTTTTATTCTCCATCTGCCAGAGCCAAGTGTGCTGTTGCCTTCTGGGAGGTGAGATGGAGCTGTTTAGATTTAAATGACCCCAGAACTGACCCCATTCTATCTGCATGTAACAAAGGAGCTGACCATCCCTCAGGTTCAGTGTTTCCCACCAGTCTGCATTGCTTTTTGTGTTGCTGTTGTTTGTGGACACTGGAAGCAACAAATCCTCCATTGCATTAAAATATCAATGAATTTTATCCTTCCTGTTCTGATTTCTTTAAGTCTTGTAACTTAATGTAATAATATGGATATTTCAAAATGTTTTAGTAGTTTTTCTGCTGTCACTGTAAGCTTTTTATGTGGCTGCCATCAGTCGTAACGGCAGGCTGCACCATCTCTTTGAGAAAATTATTTAAAGTCAAAACCTTTCTAATGCAATCCTGCTAAGCTTTAAACAAATAGTTGTCTTTTTCAATTACATTTTAAAAATCATTTTAAAAAATGGTGCAAAGGCTATTCACTAGTTATTTTCTTTCCTCTCTAGGAATTTGATAAAGCTGCCACACAACAAGTTCAGCAGATGTTCAGACAAATTGATGAGCTTCTGTATGAGCAGAAAGAAAATGTTCATGTTGAGGGACTGCGGGAAGAATGCCACCAGTGGTCCTCCAGCTTTCCTCATCTCAGGTATTTTGTGAACAGACTGATGCTAGCACCTTCACAACAAGGGTAGGGATGCACACAGCTGCTCTTGAAACAAGTGGCAGGGTGCGTTTATGCAAGTGTGTGGCAGATAGAGATAAAAGGATCACTCTGGTGAGGTGCCTGCCTGTCTCTAATAGGCATCCTGTTACCTCACGTGTGCTTCCTTGACAGAGCTCTGTTGCTATTTGCGACTGACTTGGCCTTAACAGAGCAGAATTCTCTCAGAAAACTGAAACTGTCACCAGGAAAACTGCGCAGCTTCCCAGCAGAACTTTTGGGATTTGCTGCTGTTCTTCCACCCTTCAATAACCGTAGTGCCAAGGCTTTCTGCTGTATTTATCCTTTGCTTTTGCCGTGGCAGGGTGGTGGGGAAGCAGCTGGTGATCCCCACAGATGAAGGGTACGGATGGTACTCGAGCTCCCCCTCGGGCAGTTTGGCTCCCTCAGATGTAAGTTCACCACAGGAAAAGGATTCTGATGAGTAAGTACCAGCAGTGAGCCTGGATCATACCGAGGTGGGAAGGCAGGTTTGTTCTCTGCTTCTTGAAGTGTGTAGTCTTCCTGTTAGGCTGAGTTTTGAACACAGCACGCTCTTTTTTTTTCTTTTTAGCTGAATTTAGTGCACTCAGAATAGCAAGAATATGTAGCTGTGCTTTTGCTGACTACAGTGAACTGTCCAGTAAATACCTTTGCTGCTGCTGACTTCTTAAAAATATGTATGTGTTGTAGCTGGTTTTATTATTAATCATCTGTTAAAGTTGCCTAGGACTTTAAAAATACAAAACACTATGTTAGTGCTGCTTTTATTATTTAATGTTTTAGAATGCTTTCTAGTTAGCTTTGGATATTTTTTCCCTGATGTTTCAGGTTCCTTAGCAAGAATTAAAAGGTATCCAACCCAAAAGTTGTTACTGTAATGAATAATTTGTTGGCCTCGCTACTGCTTGCCCTTAACTACTATGCTGTCTCTCCATTATTTGAGGTGGAATAACAACTCATCTTTATTTCTGCTTTCTGAAAACTGTCACCTGCTCAGATTTAGTGTTTTTGGCAAGAAGGTGCCTCTTTTTGTTGCTCCTGCTCACAAAAAGGCTGACCCTTCCAAGCCTCCAACCTTGTGTTCCTCAGAGAGTGATGAAGGGGAAGAGGAGGTCATTCTCTCCGAAGGCATAGTGGAGGAATACTTGGCATTTGACCACAGAGACGTGTAGGTATTGAATATTAAAACAGTACCAGTGTCCTGGGGCTCCTGCAGTTAAGATACACATACTTGATGAATTTTTTTTTTTTTTTCTCTAGAGAACTTTCAAAGGCCTGAGGTTGCCGAGGCACTGGGAATTACCCCAACCTATTTCCTAGGATAATTTATTTTGCTGAATTATTTTTAGGCATTTTTTGGTAATTTTTCATGCAGTCCATTTCTGTGCTTGGTTTGAATAATTCACTCCATCATAACTAAGAGCCTGTGTATTTAATAAAATGTGTTTAATTGCCATTTATTTTTTATACTGTGTCAAATTCACTGCTGTTAGTTATGCAATAGCAGTGTGCTGCTTCTGTTTTGTACTGGCATTTTGGGTGGAATTGTACCTTTCTGGATTTTTTCCAGTGGTAGTTTTAAGAACTAGAGTGGATTTTATGCTTGTCAAGAAACAATTACCACTATTTCTATCTTTTTGCCCCTTTACTTTATTCAGACTAACAATATGGCCTGAGTAAGGACCCTGGAGGGTGCTGTCAGTTCCTGACTACTTAATTGGTTTTAATAATTAAAGCCACTTAACTGCATGGACCATTAAATTAAAATCGTTATGTTTCTTGCTTTGACCAGCAAGAAGCCAGAGAGACATTGCTACAACAAATAATATCACTTTCTTGTCTTCAGGGTTCTGTACTCTCATTAGATATGGAGCCTAGCAATGTGATGAAGAAATAGCACTGTAACTATTAATATTGGGTTTTTTAATGTGAATTTGATCTCATGGGTAAATTATTTATTGTTCGGGCAGTATCATTTATAGTCATTCTGTATAGGGAGACCAGGGTGTGTCAGTCATTTCTCACTGAGGTCGGTGGAAAAACTGAAAGTGAATACAGGAGACAAAGAAAATGTGTTTCTGGTGCAGGTAATGCTTACCTTTTTACAGGGAGGAGGAGTTGCACGAGAGGAAAATGGGACTGTCCTCTGGCAGACGGAAATTGGGGTTTCCTCCTGTCTCTCCCTATTCCTGCATGAAGGATTCTGTGCTCACGTTTGTGTTTGATGATGTGTGGAGTGAAGTCCTGGTCTGCATGGAAGAACTGATCTGCAGGCACTGGGAAGGGTCAGCCTCTGGTAAGGATCACAGTTAAAGTCAGGGCTCAAAAGGGGATTTCAGCTAATTTTGCAAAGATGCCATGGGAGGGAGATGTATTTGGGAATGATCTCTTCAGTAGGAATAGAAGGGTTATTTTGCTAGCAGTGTGAAACATGTCTTCAAAAAACTTAGCAGAATTCATCACCCAAGAGGACTCTCTCTAAAAAAATTTTGATTGATAGCACTGTCCATGACTAGCTCTGCCAGTATTGACAGGAGTTCTCTGTTACTTTGCACAGATGATGAGAAAAATATCATAACAGTAGGAACCCTCCGAGCAGATGCCAGAAGCCCTTTGCAGTTGGATCCTCTGCCAGCGCTGTTACCTCGTGTGCCACACACAAAGATGCCCTCAGTGACATCAAATCTGGTAAGGATTTTTAGCCAGCTGTTGTTTTGTGTGGGGATAAATGTTTGGTGTGCTACCTCAGCAAACAGACTCATTGTGGTTAGGTAAATAACGAGTTTGGACTTTGTGTGAATGCTGGCTGTCCTTTCTGACACTTAAGTTCTGTTACTATGCAGTTGCAAGTTTTAATTCCTACTTTTCTCCTTGAAACGTAGTGTTTTATATCTGTGTATGACAGCCATGTGGTGGCTGTTGATTAAGGATGTAGTTCTTTCCACCATTTAATGTTTTGATTAAATGGTAAGATTGAGGATTGCGTGTGTAGGATCCCATTCTCACATTTATAGATAATTCATCCAGCAAGAAGGGAGAAATCTCAGTGCAGTTCTAAACCAGTTTTTTTTCTCACACACTGAGTTTAACTCTATAATCTGCTTTAGATGATCTGCTCCTAGAGTGGTGAGCGCCAAAGTGTTACCTGTTTATTCCATTTTAATTCAACTCTTTCCTTCGTATTTCTTTCTCCTTTATTTCTTTCCCCTGCCTGTCCCTTGTCTCCCCTTACTGTGTGTGTAGTGCCCAAAACCCAGATGTGGCCGCAAAAGCAAAAAGAGGAGAAAAACACCTCAAGTATGTATGGGACTAAAGCTCTGCTGTTTTCTATTTGCTCTTGTTATGGTGGGTGGAGTCTGATGTTTTTTCCAGATCAGTCTGTACCTCAGAGAAGGACTTTGCGGATCTGTTCTTGACATAAAACATCAATATACCCTGAAAATGATTTTTGTAAAGCTTCTGATTATAGTCACTGTTGGAAGATGAGCAAATGAGCTGCTCAGCTGGAAAAAAATTAAGTATTTGGACATTTTCTAAGCATTACCATTCCAAAAAAATGAAATGCTAAGATCCCTGTCTTAGATGGGGAAATAATATAACCAAGTATACATCTGGATGTCATGAAAGAAATTAATGACTTTTCTCCAAAAAGAGAAGCCTGTAAATATGTGTGTGTGTGGTTTTCTGCCAAACAGTAATTTACTTACTTATTTTTCTTTAATTTCAGGTAAGTCTCTCTCAAGGGTCAAGTAGTGGTTCTCAGCGTAAGCTAAATGGCTTGATGGTGATCCATGGGATCCAGTTACACCAAAGGAACCTGCCTGTGGTGGAGAAAACACTGTAAGAACTACAGATCGCCTGTTAAATAAAGTAGAGCACTCTCACAGTGAGAGGGATTCAACCCAAAACCTTGTGAGATAAATTCCTCCACCGGAGAAAGCAATTCTCAGTTGTTTTCCTGCTTGCTTGTTTGTTTGTCTTCTGTGAAAGAGTATTACTTGATATAGTTATGTTAAAAATGGACTCCCATGATTTCTGCCCACATATTTTATGATTGAAGTCAGCTGTAGGTGAGCACTTGGGTAACAGTAGTTGTCATGTTGACCATGTCTCTTTTGGACTTGTAATTTTTTGTTTCGCTAGGGACCTGGATGACAAACGGCCAGGTTCGAGCTCCCTCCTCTCCACCCGGACGTGGCCAAACCGTGCCCTGGAGCTCAGCACCTCGTCCCTGTCGCGCTGCACGAGGAGGAGGAACCCCCCTCCCCGGACCCTGCATCCCATCGGGACCCCGCGCTCCGGGGACGTCTGCAGGCGCCTGTACGTCCCTAACAGCCTCTCCCTGCAGGGCACCGGGCCCAGAGAGCACGGAACGCACCCCTGGGGAGGGGGGACATGGAGTATTGGAGTAAGGAGAGGAACTGCCCCCTAAGGCACAGCTCCCCTGAGAAAGCAGAGTTGTTAAAGCTGATGGTCACTGTGCTGCCAGCTGCAATTCAGTGACTCACACATTCCCATATTCAGGCAGTTTTGCACACGAGCAATAGACCTCAGTCTGCCCTCTACACGTGAAGTGAACACCACCAGCTTTCTTGGCATGGCTTTTTCTGCAGCCTATTTTCTAGATAAATTTAAAAGTCTGCAGCTTTTGGAGGTCATACTGCATGTTGCTATCCTAGCCCAGACTGGACTAGAAAAATGTTAAAATAAGTTATCTGACTGACCAAAGGGCTCTTAGTGAGCCCACAATCACATCTAGAATATCTTACTTTTATGTTGCACAATGACCTGGCTGAATGGGACCGTTTACAGGGACCACAGGGTATCAGGAAACAATGCAGGCTTTGATAGACCTGTGTATTCCACTTGTTGGAAATTGATGTAGTTTACTTTTAGTTTTGCAGTTTACCTATAAACTCATCCAACAACTCTGTTGTTTTCTTGTCACATACTGTTGAGAGACTTACGCCTTGTCCCTTCATAACTGGTGTTTCTCCTTCCAGTATTTTATGCTTCTGTTCCCTTTCCTCAGGCTTCAATCAGTCTAAGAAGTACTGACATCTCTGCTTTATTAAAATGTATTTTTAAATGTAAGTAGAGAGCACTAGGGAAGTCTCTTTTAAAGCGTAGATTATGGCTTGAAGCTTTTCCAAGGTATTCTTACAGAACAGTCAACTCCAGAAGGCCAAAGAAACTGACAATATTACACCTTTCCACCTGCCAGACATATGAACCGTGTGTTTTTTCTGTTCTTACTGCTGCATTCCAGCCTGACTGCACAGGAGCAGCTGACCTCACCCTCCCCACTGCTGCTGAACAGAAATCACCCCCTGCCACCCATTGCCAGCACCACCGTGGCAGAGCGTGGGAGCACCACAGGACCCCACAGGCAAACGGTAACAGGCACAAGAATCTCGTTTGATTACTGAATAATCTAAAGTTGTTATCACTGCTGGTCAAATTACCCAGCCCAAGAGCTCTAATTATTTGCTGTTTTGTGACAGCAAGTCAAATAGATGCACAAAAAATGTTGTATCATGTCTGAGTAACAGCATCACCCAGAGTTGCATGCTTAATTCTCACTAATGCCAATGAATGCTTCCCTCCTCATAACTAGGTATAAAATGATTCACTTACAAAATCAGCTTTAATCCCTGGGTTAACTATTTTCAATGTACTGCTGCACTACGAAAAAGCTGTAACTGTTATGTCTCCTTGCAGAAACCTCGAGGGAATTCCAGCCGTGCTCACAGTGTCACGACACAAGACACTCACCAGCAGCTCCAGGAGCAGCTGTTCTTACCTGATCCCTTCTCCAGGCCTAACACAACCAACACATCCCTGGTAAAGCATGGCGCTCTACACCAGATCATCCTTAAGCACTCATTAGAGTGCTTTGAGAATTAGTATTAATCAATATCCAGTCTGTTTCAGTATCAAATACTCTGGTTTAATTTACTGAAACACCTACTCTACTGCTACCTTGTTGTATCTAACAAAGTATTTTTATCTAAGCTTTGAAATCTCTAATTTTAGCAACAGCTTTTAAATAGCTGTTTGATTAGTTTCTGTGTATAATTTCAACATCCTGGACTCAGCAGTTACAAAATCTGCTTTGCAACAGCACAGTTTCCAGAAATGGCAAGACTGCCTCTAAGTGGCCCAGTGATCATCCTAAATACGTGTTAGAAAAGTGTATTTTCTACTTCTACAGTTGATTTGACCCTTCTTTAAAGCTTCCCTTAGACCTTTACAACATCTAATACACGTTTAAGTAGTTTGTAGTTGCATTATAATCTTGATGATTTTTTTTCATGCAAATAGCAATAACTTGAACTATCTTTGCAGCCAGATTCCCAGCGCCGCCGTTCTTGCACCGTTATTGATTATAGTAATCAATCCTGGACAAGGAGAGGATCGACAGCTTCAGGTATGTTCAGCAGTCTCAGGGCTTACTGAGGTCAAACAAAAGAGGCTTTTGGGACAGGGATGCATTTCCTACAGGGGTACATTCCTACAGGTAATTTCCATTGGGAAGGTTTTTCAAAGTTCCATCCATGTTTTTAATTTGCCATTATACATGTGTTATCCTTGCTATATCCTACTCTACTCCAGGGTATAGCTAGGTGCATTTTGTTGGGGGTTTTGTGTTTTTATTACCACCAAATAGTTAAATCAAGTAAGGAAGCTTAATGTAATCACCCCCAGTGCCTCTCAATGTCCAAGTTTTCAAAGCAGGAGTTGTCAGCTTGAACAGAAATAGTAACGTGAGGTTAACAAAGGCACTAAAACTGAAGTAACTTGTTTTTAAACAAGCAAGGAGTGGTTCCTACTGAAATTATATATCTGCTCCCCCTGTCAAAGAAAAAATGCAAGATGAGTTTTCTGACTGCTGTATTGACCAAAAAAAATTTAAATTAGCAGAAAAACTTGGTAGACGTGAATAGTTGGTTAAATACCAAGGAATGCAGTTGCTCCCTGCAATGCAGAGACTTGGCAAGCATAAACTTTGCCCCTTTTGGGAGTTATAAATAATGTAGCTGATAGCCACATGTTAGAGTAAAAAGACGTTTTAGTTTTAAGCTAGAGATGTATTTGGTACTTAGCTGTGATACCTTCCCGAAGTCTTGAGGCTGTCCATGATCTCTTGTTTGTCAGGTCTTCCACCACGTGGTTCTGTGAAGGCCCACGGCCGAAGTGGATCAGGCACAAAAAGCAAACAGGGGCTCTAACGTGCCATGGAGAAGCATCCACCCATCCATCCCTCTCCAGAGAGTCATGAACCACCCCTCCTTTCCAGCAAGGTCAACGTTGTTTACACAGAGTTTTCAAACACCCTTCCTTACAGATAGTTATTTTTATATATATCTAAGCAGCAGCTGCCAAAGATTAGAAGGGGTGCACTTAGACATTCCATTTTCTACCAGCAGAGAAAGTGATGCTCCAGTGGAAGGGTGAATACACTCCAGTGAAGCCCAGCTCCTAGGAAACCTAGCACACACTCTCAGCCTGTGCTGTTTTCCATGAGGCTGGTGACAGGTTCATGTCCCTACAGGCAGGTACTGCAGGACCTGCTCATTCTTCCCTTAGGAAGGTTAACCTGGCCTTCCACAGCAGCAGTTTCTTTAAACATATAAATACAGTTTTAAAGAAATGAAATATGTTTAAAGCAATAATTGTACTAGCATAAGCAAGCACTCAGCTTAGGCAAGTGATGAATGCTGTGGTAGCTGCAGCTGCTATGAACACAGGTGTGTAGAACCAAGGTAGCAGTGCAGGTGACCTGGCAGCTCCAAGGGTAGCACACCACTGCCTCTTCCTGAGTTACAATAAAATCTTTTACCTCTTCTCAGTGACTGAAGAAGGTTGAACAGGCAAAAAGAAACTTCTTACCATGAGTTGTTTCAGACAGTACTCAAAGTCTTCCTGGTGAGACATCTTATGGTAATTTCACAGAATAGCTCAGTGTCCCTTTCTAAAAATACCTGTAATTACACAAGATTTCTGCACTCTTAACGTAGAGTTCCAAAAGCCACAGATGCAGTGGAGCTTTTAGGAGCTGTGTCTGCCCTGTGTGACAGACCTAACAGAGGCATTTGCTGGAGTTGGCCTTGTGGCTCCAGATAAGACAAAAAAACCCCATGAAGTACAGGCATCTCAAAATAAGTGATTAGTTGAAGGTCTTACTCCCAAACAGTAAGTGCCAGACTAAGGTGTAAAAACAAGCTGAGATAACCACTGGCTGTATTTAAACAAAGTTAGGACGCTCCACAAAAACAGTCCAATTCCTTTCTAGTCCAATTAAAGAGCACTGATTTCCTATATTTTCTTATTAATCTTCAAACTACAGTTCATAATAGAAAAAAACCTTTTCAGTATTCTTTAGGAGGGGGCTTCCCTACTTCCCCACTCCAGACCAGCTAATAATTTTTCATCAATACTGAAGCTCATGGTCCAGTTGATCCAAGCATGCTTTAATCAGAAACAGGGAACTGTGCAAACCTAACTGGGTTAACCTGCCTTTCCATTTCCAG
>VWZT01001377.1:91856-106885 GCA_013397055.1 Pachycephala philippinensis | reverse complement strand
GCCGCCGGCGAGCGGGCCCCCGCCGGAGCGGCGCTGCGCGGGCAGCCGGCCGGCGCCTGCGGGCCCTGGGAGATGCGCGACCGCCTGGGCACCGGCGGCTTCGGCAACGTGTGCCTGTACCAGCACCAGGTGGGGCCGGGCCGGGCGGCGGGGAGGGCACGGCCGGGCCGGGGCGGCTGACGGCGCTGTGTCCCGCAGGACTCGGGCGACCGCGTGGCCATCAAGTCGTGCCGGCTGGAGCTCAGCGTCAAGAACAAGGACCGCTGGTGTCACGAGATCGACATCATGAAGAAGTGAGTGCGGGCCGGCCGGCTCGGCACGGCTCGGCTCGGCCCGGCACGGCACGGCGGCACCGGACAGACAGGGAGAGGGGACAGCAGGGGGTTCAGTCCCCGGACTGGCCGGGAGAGGGGGCGGCAGGGGCTCAGCCCCCGGACTGGCCAAGGAGAGGAGAGTGCAGGGGGTCAGCCCCTGGAGCGGCAGGGGAGACGGGACCGTGTTGTGGGGACAGCTGGTGTCTCGGCTGCTGAACCAGCTTGGGAGTGGGGATAACCGGGGCTCAGCCCCTGGACCTCTTGCCACCTGGCAAGCCTGTGCTGGTCTGTGTCTCATCCCAAGATGTCCCAGCCCATGCCTTGGCTTGGGAGCTGGCGACCCTCCACCCCCTGCCCTCTAGTGCTACCTGGGCTGTTCACATCCGAAATTCCTCCAAACTCACACCACCCTGTGGGCTGTTTTGGTGTTGCGACTTGGGAACACCCACGTGTTCCCATACCCTGCGGTACGTTTGTTTTTGATTCAGCAACCAGGGGATCCTGGAATTGCTTTTTTTCTGTCACGCTGCCGAATGTAAAGAATAAATTCTCCTTACGCTTCCTCCTGAGAAAGTCCATACTCTGTGCTGCCCACTGGCCTTCTCCAGCAGGTGAACCAGGGCTGGACAGCTTTGGCCTCATGGATGTGGGGGGGTGTCTCTGGGTGTTTGGGTCTCACAGAACTGCTCCTGAGAGATCCTGGAGCAGGGAATCCTATGTCCCACTGGTAGGAGCAGGGATGCTCTGAATTATCCTCCCCAAGGCCTGCAATGACCCTGCTGTTCAGGGCTTTTCTGAGCTCCTGCTGTCGCTTTGTTATCGTCACCTGCCTGCTGTGTGCCATGATGTGGGGGGAAACCACTTGTAGGGAACCTGAATTTGTAAGTCAAGGCTTGGTGATATCTGATTTGGTTGCTGAAAACAAGCACTGAGTCACAAGCTCCTCTTGCATTGGCGTCCAGAGGCTTTGGAAGGTGTAGATAGAAATAATTTGCCTTCATTTCATTCTAGATGCGTAGTTTATTCCCACAAGTAGTATGTATTAGAGACAGTCAGGAAGCAGCTGTTTGAATTCAGCTGCAGAAGTTAGTTTTTCCCTCTGTATGTGGCTTTCAGCTGCCTGGTGCAGTTACACAGGTGCTAAGGGATTCCTGGGAAACCCTTGGGCTGGGGGAATCTGTCCCCACACGCAGCACACACACACACACACACACATATGTAATGGCTTTGCCAGGACTGTGCAACTATTCAGAACTTGAGCCTGGATCCCCATCATCAAAGTCCTGTACCTTGGCTTTGAGACATCGCTTCGTCTCACCACTGGTTTGTGTATTCCCAAGGTATGGATTTTATGCATTTGGATACTGGTAGGTACCAGCTGAAGAGTGAGCAAGGATACAGCTGGGGAACAAGCTGTGCCTGGAACGTAAAACACGATTGCATTGCAATCTGCTGTCTCGTTCTCCCAAGAGAGGAGTCAGAGTTTTCATCCAGCTCTCCATGTGCTTAGGCTGAACCATCCCAACGTGGTCAGAGCCTGTGAAGTTCCTGAGGAGATGAACTTCCTGGTTAACGACGTTCCTCTCCTGGCCATGGAGTATTGCTCAGGGGGTGACCTCCGGAAGGTAACGCCTGCTTTGCTTTCAATAAAAACCCAGTAACAATAACCCAACCACGGCGTGTTAGTGCTGCTCCTGTAACCAGCTCTGCTCTGTGGTGCTTCTCTTTCTGGGTACAGCTGTGAGGAAGTAAATGTAGTGGGAAAAAACCACATGTGGGAAACAAGGCTTGTGTCTGTGAAACCAGAGGGCAATCCAAGGGTGGATACTCTTCTATCCCAGAAGAGTTTGTCCTTTCATGGAGCTGCTTTAGTGTTAGTGCAGCTGCTGACACCCAGCACGTTTGGCTTTGCTGCTGTGTCTCCATCTGTTCAGAGTCTGATGGCTTGGATTCACGTGTATCCAGTGTTACACTGCTCTCAGCACAGGGGATGAGCCTGTCAGTGCTGGGCTGGGGACTCCAGGGATTCTGAACCTTCCCTATTCCCGCTGAACTGGGAACTGCCATTCTGCACATTGGCAGCACCCAAAAATAAAGGAGCCTTTCAGTAGTTCCCCAGGCAGCAGCTTGGTGACCTGATGGAGTTTATGCTCCCTTTCCATTACAGCTGGATTTAGGAAGCAGCAACTTCTGTAGGGGCGAAGCAGCACATCCCTGTCAGGATTTGCTTAGAAATCACCTCACCTACGTGATCAGGCAACTCATCTTTCCATAGTTTTTGGTACTGGTGTTAAACAGCCCTGGGGAACGTGAGCACTTGGTGAATGGTTCTGAGTTGTTTAAAACAATTCAAGAGACAGTTTTAAGGTATAAGTGGCAGTAAAAGAAGGCACATATCAAAAAGCCTTTGGGGGTTGCAGACACAGGCATCAAGAGATACCTGGCTGTTGTATTATTGCAGAAAAGGTTTGGAGACTCCCTGAAGGCAAATTGGAGACCCTGGCTGAGAAATTAGCTCTATTTGCAATGCACTGTTTGATAATTTCTGATGAACCAACCCTTGGGTGTTGCATAGATGCTGAAACAATTTAGGAAGTAACATGCTTCATTCCATTTGATGCCCTGTACTGCTTTGTTCCTTAAGGGAAAATAAAGCATATTCTTTTTTATTTCTGATTGTATTCTTTAAATCCGGCTCTTGTTTGGCTTAATTTGTGTTTTGGTTCATTATTAATTTCTCCTCGTGGATCCATCATGAGGGCAGAGGCTCCTCAGTCATCTCTAAAAGCTTTGAGTGCAGTAAAAGTCAGAAATTGCTGAAGCTGCTTTCATTGCCAGCTCATTAAGACAGTGATGAGGGGGAGCCTCCCTGGCCTGCAGCCCTGTGGCCCTGCCTGTGTCTCCCACCCCTTTGCTTTCTGAATTTTCGTTTTGTTTGAGTTGTTTTCTTCTTGGCTATGATTTTATTGCACACAGTCAACTGCCCCATTTATCTGGAGTGACCCTTG
Organism: Pachycephala philippinensis; assembly: GCA_013397055.1. NCBI lineage: Eukaryota > Metazoa > Chordata > Aves > Passeriformes > Pachycephala > Pachycephala philippinensis. Next base: position 103,563 of record VWZT01001377.1, on the reverse strand, counting down.
AGCTGTGCTGTTTGCTGGATTGTGTCACCAGGGCATGGAAAATGTTGGGGTTTGCTGTTACCTGTTGCAATGTGGGTCTGAACATCTCTTGCTTCTTTGTAGTTGCTAAACAAACCAGAAAACTGCTGTGGGCTGAAGGAAAGTCAAATCCTTTCTCTGCTTAGTGACATCGGTATGTAGTTAATGCTTTCTTTTTGGTTGGTTTTTTGTGGGGTTTTTTTTGGGTTTTTTAACGTGTAGTGGCATTTTCCTTTTTCAGCTGGCCATGGAAAAGGGAACTAAAATGAACAGGGTGTTAAAAAGTCAGGCCCATTGGGAAGTACCCGGTTTTTTGGACACCATGGGAAGGGAAGAGCTGTCTGATAAAGGGCAGTGCCTGGGTTTCTCTAGGAAGTAGGTTTTCCAGGAGAGCTCCTTGCTTTCTCAATTCTCTTACAGATAACCCATCACTGCTTGTAGGAAGAGCTAGTTTTGGCATGAGAAAGTATTTTAGAGTACTGGTCTGGACTTCTGTCCTTTCAGTGCTCAGAGGGCTTCCCGCTGAATTCCTGAAATAAAGAGCGACTCTGCTTGCTTTATCCTTGTTCCCCTTCCAGAATGTTTTTTGTTTTTTTTTTTAAATAAGTTGAACGTCTTTGGCATTCTTTGCAAAGATGTGAAAGTGCAGTGGAGAAGAAACACAAGTTTGGAAGCTGTCAAATGTAGAAGTGAGTGGTGGTAAATCATGGAAGGCTGGGAACTTGCTCCCCAGTATTAGGTTTTTATCAGATGTATCTTTAATCGATGTGAATTTTATTTTCTTTTAAATCAAACACGTGTCTTTCAGGGTCTGGTATCCAGTATTTGCATGAGAACAGAATTATACACAGAGATTTAAAGCCTGAAAATATTGTTCTTCAGGATGAAGGTGGGAAGGTAAGTCAGCTGGTCAGTGTGTTTCCACTGTCATTTCTGGAAGCTGTCACATTGAACTGGACTGAAAACTCAAGTGAGAATTTACTAAAAGCTTTAACAGTGTTGTTGAAGCTTTGCCATGGACTTTGTCCGGAATTTCCATTCTGGCTTTCCTCTTGAGAGTATTCTGTGGCTGTCACTGAGCAGATTTTGGGTTGTTTGGTAGTTTTTTCTTCAGCATTTGCTCTTCTGATGAACTGTTTAAACTGTCTGCAGATTGTTCACAAAATAATAGACCTGGGATATGCAAAGGATCTGGATCAAGGAAGTTTATGCACTTCGTTTGTTGGAACGTTGCAATATTTGGTAAGACTTTTTTGGTGTCACAAGCACTGGGGCAGGGCAGCTGTGGCTGGGCACTGCCAAGGGCTGAAACCTCCAGAAATGGAGATCCTGGGACCTGTCCCAAGGGTGTCCCCTCTCAGAGAGCCACACCTGGATGTGGCTTTGTCTCTGCAGAAAGGAAAGGAAATATCACTGTCAAAGTGTCTTTTTATGATCCTTTTTAGGCTCCAGAACTTTTTGAGAATAAATCCTACTCGGTGACTGTTGATTACTGGAGCTTTGGGACGATGGTGTTTGAATGCATTGCAGGATTTAGACCTTTCTTACATAATCTACAGCCATTTGCCTGGTAAGACACTTAATGCTGCAAGAGGTGCTTGGAAATGCTAACACTTCAAAATTATGATGAAAGACTTTAACCTGCATGTGGGGCATTCTGCTTGGTTTTTAAAAGCGTGGTTCTGGAACAGAAAAAATAGGAAATTTGGGTTTCTGTTAGAGCAAGAGAAGAGGTAAATCTTTCCAGAGGCAGAGTTAATTGGAAAGGCTCTCCTCTTCCACATGGAGATGTTCTGGGTGGATCGAAAATGGTATCTTTGTCCTGAAAGATGAGTTTGTTTTCTAAAGCTGCTGGACACTGGCACTTTTTTGCTGCCTTCAGTTGCTCCCTTACAAAAGTAACACTCCTCAGTATATACACAAAGGATTTTATTTTCCAGGCATGAAAAAATCAAGAAGAAGGACCCAAAGCACATCTTTGCCTCTGAAGAGATGAACGGGGAGGTTCGCTTCAGCACCCACCTGCCGCAGCCTCACAGCCTCTGCGGGTACGTGTGCCCTCCTCACAGGGGGCAAGTTTGGTCTTCTCAACTGAGGGCCCTTCCTCCTCTATGCCAGGCATTGAGAGCTCCTCCTTCTTTCTCCTCAGGAGTGCTTCAGGCTCCTGGCAAGCTGCTGTTTGCTCTTTAGGGATAGCCTGTAGCCACTGGCTCTTTTTTGGGTACTTTGGGCTCTCCGGTGCCCGTTGACCACAAAGATGGTCAGAGCCTGTTGAATAGAGCACACAAGGAGAGGCCCAGGAAACTGGGCCGCTTCAGTCTGGTGAAGGGAATGTCTGCCTCCCCTTTCTCACAACCCTTCTGCTTTAGTTTGATTGTAGAACCCATGGAAAACTGGTTGCAGCTGATGCTGAACTGGGATCCACAGCAGAGGGGTGGAGGTTCAGATCCTGAGACCAGTCGTCCAAGGTGTTTCCTAATAATGGATCACATACTGAATCTGAAGGTGAGTGGGGCTGTTACTGGGTTTAAAGGTCTTCTGGAAGCATCCCAGAGGACAGAGAATGTGTTCAGTGGAGCAAAGCTGTAACCCTGGCATCATCCAGCTTCCAGGATCATGAGCAGTTTTTTTTGCTGGTATGAGGAAGTGAGTGCATATACAGCCTGTCCAGTACATATTGGAAGACAAAACATCTCCTGCAACGTTAATTTCTAGCTTTACATTTGGAGAAGGATGGCCCTGTATTACTATTTGTTATCTTGGAAAGGACTTGCCAGGATCAAATAAGGGTTTAATGTTTGCTAATAACAGCTTTCCTGAACTTCACTGTTGATGCTGTGACCTCCAGGTGTATTCCTGTACTACAGTAGTAGTGCCTGTAGTAGAACAGAGGTGACATTCACCTGAGTTTTCCTCTTCGAAGAATTACTGGAGCTTTGCTGGAGTCAGACTAGCCAAGGCAAGCCTGTGCAGAAACAGGAGGACAATTTTGTCTCCATTCTTTTGGTGTAATTAAGCTGCAGCAGGGCTTGTGAAGGCTCTTAGTGTGTTGGATTGTCATTTTCTCTAACATTAAAAGTTACAGACCCAGGCTATGAGGTTTTTTTTATGTGGGACTTTACTCCTGAATTGATTGATGTGGTTATTAAAACCAAATGATGCTCTTATTCTGCTCTGTGCTCCCTCCCAGGCTTGTGTGCATTTGTCTTTGATATCCAAGGATTTGTAATCTACTTGTCCTCTTTTTACAGATAGTACACATCCTAAACATGACCTCTGCCAAGATTGTGTCCTTCCTTTTGCATCCTGAGGAAAGCCTTCATTCCCTTCAGAATCGCATTGAGTTTGAGACTGGAATAAGCACTGGAAATCAGGAGCTGCTGTTGGAAACAGGGATTTGCCTGGACCCTCGGAAACCTGCTTCCCAGTGTGTTATTGATGGTGTGGTAAGAATGATTCTGTTCGTGTCTTTCACCTTCTCAGAGAATTTAAAATCTTGGAGAAGATAATTGCCTAAATCTTCTCCCACAGGAGGCAGTTTGCTGTGTAAGTGTAACTCTTGAGGCCTTTTATTGGGTAATATAAGCAGATTTCTGTAGTTGTACTCTGCCTAAGTATTTAAATAATTGCTAGCAATAGGTCTTGTCTTTCTGTGGGATCTATCAAAATAAGGTTTTTACACTTGGTAAAAGAGTGCCCACAATAATTAGTTCATGATGTGCTGGGTTAGATGTGCTGTTTGGGGTTTCTCTTGTTTATATTCTCTTCTCCTTTCTCCCCAGAGAGGCTGGGACAGCTACATGGTCTATTTGTTTGATAAAAGCAAAACTGTCTACGATGGCCCCTTTGCTTCTCGGAGTCTGTCTGACTGTGTCAACTACATTGGTGAGTGTGCTGGACAAGTGCTGTTCCTCATGCAAAATGAAGTGAAATCTGCTTTATGAAACCCTGTGTGTTGTGTTGAAGGGCACTGTCTGATTCAAAGAGAACCACTTAAGAACCTGAAGCAGCCTAACACCTAGTCCTGATGGCAGAGCCCTGGCATCGCCAGTTTGTGCGTTTAGGCTCTGTATGGAAGCTGCTTCTCTGCTTGCTGCTTCCCCTGCTTGTCTCCTGAGATGACATGAGTCATTGCAGGACCTAGCCAACCTCTCTGAAAGTTTATTTATCATAAATCTGTATCTGTACGAATGGCCCTGTGTACCTCTATGAATGAAAACTAGTGTCAGGGGACAGGAGATGTCTGCTGGGATACTGCATGTAAAGAAAATGCCTCAGGACGTGCAGGTACTGTTCAGTAAGTTAATTTTCTTTGGCCTGTCTCCACTGGTTTTCCTCACCTTTTAGTGTCACTCGGGTTCTTCTGTGTTCTGGGCTGTTTTATTCTGGTGAATCTCATTGCATGGCACCATTGTGCTGAATCTCTTGGAGCAAAGACTTTTTACGTGTTTATTGATACCCCAGTGTACTGACAGTTCCCATCCCTGTAGGGAACACACAGGAGTCCTGCATCTTTTCCCCTTAAACAGCTACAGCAGGAAATCTGAGAGAAACCTACAAAAGGTTTGAAGACATTTTCAGATGAAACGCATCAGGACAGTGACCAGTATCAATGCATTAAATGGAGCAATTAAATTTGCTTTGCTACCTTGGGCTTCAGAGTTTTTTGGCCAAAAGCAGGCACGGGGTTTTAGCTACTCAGTCACAGATTGTCACACACCTGGGGAGCTGTGACATGAAAAGCTCGTACACGCTTCAGCAGCATCCCCTAGAAATTGAGCAGAACTTACCTGGCTTCCTAGGCACCTGAAGCAGGAATTAGGAATGTTGTCCTCTTCCAGAGCTTCACTGTGTTTCTCTTGTCTCCAGTCCAGGACAGCAAAATCCAGCTGCCAATCCCTCAGCTGCGCAAGGTGTGGGCAGAAGCGGTGCACTACGTCATTGGGCTGAAGGAGGATTACAGCAGGCTTTTCCAGGGACAGAGGGCTGCCATGTGAGTTGGCACTCATCCAGAGGGATCAGTGCTGTGCCAGCACAGGGTCTGTTTGCCTGGAACTGTGCATCTCGGGGAGTTTTGGTTCCCCAAAGTTTTACAACACTCTGCTGTTCTGTGCCTGTACGTTATAGAACATATTTGGGCTGGAAGCTTATTCCACTCCAGGGATTGTGCTGGGTAGTGGCTAACATTGATAATAACTGAAAAAACTTGAACATACTCAAGAGTCTCACAGCATGGCTGAGGTTGATGGGCACCTGTGGAGGTCCTCCAGCCCAATCCATGCTCAAAAAGGACCACGTCCAGACAGCTTTCAAGTATCTCCAAGGGTGGAGACTCCACAACCTCTCTGGGCAGCTTGTGCCAGTGCTCAGTCACCCTTAGAGTAACAGAATGTCCTCTTTCTGAAGTCCAGGTCGGCTTTCCAGCTAATGCCTGCTGTCCTTGTTCCATCTGTTAGGCTCAGCCTCCTTCGGTATAACGCCAACCTGATCAAAATGAAGAACAACATGGTGTCAGCGTCCCAGCAGCTGAAAGCAAAGCTGGAGTTCTTCCACCAGAGCATTCGCCTCGACCTGGAGAGATACAGTGACCAGATGGCTTATGGCATATGTAGGTATTGGGGAACACTTGTCTGGCTGTCTCCTGTGCTCCTGCAAAGGAGCTCAGCATCTTTATGGGTGTATTTTAGCTAGGGGAGGTGCAGGAGAGGAGTTTGTCAGGAGCAAAAGCAGAAGGATAACATAGGATACTTTTGGAGACCTTCAGTGACAGTGAGACAGGTGGTCAGCTGTTCTGCACTGAGAACAGAAAACAGGAGCATTAATGGTACTGGTGATGTAAATATTTGCTATTTATTCACTCAGAGTCTGGTGCATTTGGAGTTGTGACTGGGCACAAATGGAGGGCAGAGCTGCTGCATTTGCCAACAGTGCTAACAAGCTGCTGTGCTTGTTACCAGCAGATACCATTTGTCAGGATGAGGGATGGGCTGAAAAAGCACCAGCTACAGTTTCATGTCCCAGAAACAAATAGTGTTCGAGAGAGAATAGCAAGATTTACACATAGTTTGAATTTATATGGCTGAAAAATGCAACTTGAGTCAAAAATGATGAGTGGGCTGAAGGATGATGATGGAAAATGGAAAGACACTGTGAACTGGGTTTGGACAGTCTGTGTTCAATCAAAAGTGGCAGTTGTTGAGCTTAGTGGTGGAGTTTGAAGACTTGGACTTGTTTTAGGCCGGTGATTGCAAGCAGTGGTATCCTACCACAGGATTTGTGTGTGAGTTAAGGTTGAGCACAGAGTTGCAGCTTTACTTTCTCTGTGACCTCTGGGTCATGACTCCTGCTGGGAGATTCAGCATCGTGTTCTTTGTGTTCAAATTACACCAACATAGGTAAAGTCCAGGTCTTGCTTTATTTTTGTGTTGTAATGTCTTTTTCTAAATTAGCAACTCTTTCCTCTTAAGCTTCAGAAAAGATGCTCAAAGCCTGGAAAGAAATGGAAGAGAAAGCCTCTCAGTGTGCACAGGTAGGGGATGTTAAAGAAGCTTTGTTATCTCTGTGGGAAGGAGATTGTGACAGGACCTTAATGTGTCATCTGTGCCATTGCTGTGTCCCTTCAGTGTTCCAAATCCTGCCTGCTGTGGGGACGGGAATACCACTGCAGGTGCATTAAAAAACAAACAGTCTCCTGTCACCAAGTGTTGTGAATGGATTTGGGCAAAAACAACACAAAAGTCACCGGACTCAGTTCTCTAAAAAGGAAAGCAGAATGCAGAGACACGTTACTTGTTGCCCAAAAGAAATGGTGTTGCTGTGGAGCAGGAGTCTTCCTGCTGGATTTGCTGCACACAGAAATTCCCATTGCTGAAGCTGAAAACCAATCCCTTGCTATGCAGTGATTTCAAAATTGCAGGACTTCATTGCAGAGTACAGACATAAATCACCGGCATTCTGCAAGGAAATATGCAAATTAGTTTTAAGTAAGAGTCATCTCTTTTTTACTATCTAAGGAATGGATAAAAAGGCAGCTGCTTCTAGCAGAGTAATTCAAGGCTGTCCCCGGCTGTTTCCAGATAACCAGGAACCCCAACCAATATTTCCTTGGCAGACCAGCAGAATTATGTTTTGTTATCCCACCTGCCCTGTCCCTTTATCAGGAATGGAAAATGTTTCACTCTTTACACAGGGATATCTCTGTCTGTCTGGCAGGCAATCCAGAGCCACGGAGAGATGATTTATGAAGGAACTGATTTTTCTCACCCAGTGTGGTGGTCAGAGGTTTGGGTGTAGGTGATACCATGCACTGAGAACAAAAACCTCAAGTATTGCAGCAGCTGTCGTGTCAAAGAGCTTTTCTCTCTCCTGCACTCCCCATGCAGTCAGCCCATTATCCAAACCAGTGTTCTGGGGGTCTCTGTCTCCTTGACTGCTCTCCTTCAGTCCGATCTGTGCCCACATTTCCCCTCAGGCTGAAGATATTGGCTACCTGGATGAGCAGATCATGGCTCTGCACACAGAAATCGTGGAGCTGCAGAAGAGTCCGTATGCAAGGCGCCAGGGAGAGGTCATGGAGAGCTTGTAAGTCCTGTGCTTCTCCTTTTTACTGCTTATCATTGGATTTCGTGTATTTCAGTGTCTGAGGGGTTTTTTTCCCCTCTGTTGCTGGTTCCCTCGGTGATTTTGAAATGCAAACCGCAAGTACAGAGTAGTGGACAGTTGATTTGAGATCATTTTGCTCGTGAAAGGGACGATCCCACCACTTGTGGGACACTTCTCTGTCACTGAACTATGAAACCTCATCTTACAAGAGCCCAGGACTAAGATATATCTTGGTCCTAACTGGGAATTTCCTTTTGTGTTGGAGAGGAGTGGCTTTCTTAGTGTCGAGTGAGAAAACTACGTGATCATTGTAAAACCATGTTAAATACCTTCAGTATTTTCAAATCAAGGGTAAATAACTCTTGGGTACTTGAATATTTGGAAAGTTGGTTTTCTTTGGGAAATATTAAAATATGAAAGAGCTAAATGGTATTTCTGATCTTGAGGAGACACAGGAAGCAGTTACTGGGCTGCTGCAGAGAGCACAAGTGGCGATTCTAACAGAGGGGTTGAACGGCCATTAAATCTGTTAATCAGAGCTCCTCGGAACAACTCTGCCTGTTCAGGAAGGAAATGTGCCTGTTCCTGGCACGTTCTCCCCTCTCCCTCTTTGCTAATGTGCTTTTCATCCTGTGCAGTTGCAGCAGAACTGGTGCACAGGGGAGGAAGTGGTGAAAAGGAGAAGCCACCTCCTGCAGCAGCAGCTCAGACTAGTCACGAACCTGTCTCCTTAAACATTATTTTTAAGCAATTCCACCACTGCAGACCAGGGTCAGAACTGGGGAACTGCTGCTTGTTTCTGACAGAGAGGATTTAGAACAGAGAGGATTTTGTTCAAGGCTGGAAGTTTTCAGTTTGGCTGCTTTTGAAATATTTGAAAGAAGTAACGTTTATTTAATGGGAAGAAGAGAAGCACAGTCGTCTTGCTTGTGATGCAGCTGTCTCTTTCCATTTGCAGAACATCACTAAAATTCAGGCAAAAAATGCAGAACAGGAACAAGAATTTCTCAGGCAGTTGTGCAGTCACAGTTTCAAAAATGAAATTGGATAATTAAGAATACAGGGGAAAGAAAACACAGCTGAGCCATTTGAAGATTTGAAACTGAAAATAAGCTCCACTTGTGGTTTTCTAAGAAGAAAATGCATAATTGGAGAAAAAGAGAGACAGCTTTTAGGGAAGTGTTGGATTCCATCACAGAAAGAGCAAAAGGTCGTGCTTGTGTACCAGCTGTAGGAGAAAATCCAGTGTGTGTGGGTTCAGAAATTAAATCCCTTCATTGCAATGCTGCTTTTCCTGAGTCACCTGCCTGCTCACACCTCACATTCTTCTTTTTAAAGGGAACAGAGAGCCATAGACCTGTACAAGCAACTAAAAACAAGACCTCCAGGTATGGAAGGAGATGATTTAAAGACTGTTTCACACTTGTACCCCATGATTAATTTTTCTGAACTGAAACCCAGAAGTTACTGTTAGGATTTACTAACGTGGTGGCTGCTGGCCCTTCCAGATCACGCCTACAGTGACAGCACAGACATGGTGAAGATCATTGTGCAGACAGTACAGAGCCAGGACCGAGTCCTCAAGGAGCTCTTCGGCCACCTCAGGTACCTTATGCAGACAAAAAACCCAAACAAATCCAACTTGCAGCATGTGTAGCTTTGTAGTAGGAAAGGAGAGGGAAAACCAGGGAGGTCAGAGCCCAAAAAGCTCCATCCACATTTCTCACAGCATTAATTCTGCTCCTCTGTGTCGAATTTCCACTTAAGTTTTAAAAACATGACTGTTAGCATCCAAGAGTTCACTTTAAAATGAGGCAAATTCTGACAGCTGGAGGCTGGGATTCAAATCTTCAGGAAGAACAGTGGTAGTGTGAGAGCTGAGAAGATAGCACAGTGATTTGTACAGTAATTTTTCAAGTACCTTGAATCCCAAGGTGGGGCTTTTGGTTTTGCCAGGATGTGTTGCCACAGAAGCTGGGAAGTGACTTTGTGTTTGGTTTTTATCCCAGCAAGCTCTTGGGCTGCAAGCAGAAGATCATTGACTTGCTCCCCGAGATTGAGGTGGCTCTGAACAACATCAAGGAAGCTGACAACTCAGTGATGCAGATGCAGGGGAAGAGACAAAGGGAGATCTGGCACCTGCTGAAAATTGCTTGTGTGAGTAGCTGCTGGGCTGTTTGTTTGCACTGCCTTCCAGTGCAGGGGCCGGGAGACATCAAAGTAAACTCAGCACAAAGGGGTTTTGCCACACCATGGGTGGTTTTTTCCCTGCAGAGAACAACAGTCTGAGACAGTAAAAGCAGAAGCTAAGTAGGTGCTTTCCTGGTTAGCTTAGAGAGTACTCTGCTCTTTTTGCATTAATGATAGTGCCTGAAGCCATCTCCTGATTGCCACATCTGTGTCTGTGTTACCAACAGCGCTCGCCTGTAATCCCAAATCTTGCCTACATAACATTTAAGCCTAAATTCTTGTGAATTTCTTTCTTCCAGACTCAGAGCTCCTCTCGATCACTGGTCAGCCCCAGCCTGGAAGGGGCTTCCTCAGCTCCAGCAGCGGCGTGGCCCCCGCAGAGCTCCTCAGGGAACACAGCTCCCCACCCTCTGTCCTCGCTGGCAGCTCCCGAAGATGGGTATGAGCTGTGGGGGAGGAGCCACTGCAGGGAGCTCAGCGTGCCTGCTCCAGGATCTCAGGGGCTTTATCCTCCCCGACAAGTTTCAGCAGTTGTGTGTTACTAATGCTCTGACAAATCAGGGATTTGGTTGAACTCCCGATTGAGAAACCTCTGCTCTCTGTTTCTGAGCCAGTTCCACCTACCACATGCACTGCTAAAGCATGTGCCATCCATTTATTGCCTGTCATGTTGCTCTTCCTTGGGCTTGGACCTGGTTATTAAGGCCCCTCTCCCTCAGTCCATGCTGAGCTGTCAGGAGCTGAAGGGGTTTTTCTCTTTGCTTAGTTAGCAGATTTACTTCCAGAATGTTCTGTCAGTGTGAAGCCATTCCCCTTTCTCCTGCCACCTCCAGGCAGGATTTTGTGTCACCTACCACTGCACAGAACTACAAATCACTTTTTTGGGGTTGTCTGGGCTTTGGTTTTGTTTTGTTTTCCCCCAGTGCGGAACCTTTTGCTGGCAGTGGCACTTTTGGTGCTTGAAATCCATCATCTTAGGGGTTTTTTGTTCCTGCAGGGAGAATTTTGCTGACGTGATACGGGAGAATGTGAATTACCTCGAGCTCTTCAGCAGCATTCTGCAGGAGGTGAGGCAGGAGCAGAGCAGCATGATGGTAAGTGATGGTGCATCTGCCAGGACCTGGCTTCCAAGAGCCACCTAAGGGTGCTCTGGGGACGTGGAGAACTTGAATAGGAAAAGCTACCAGGCTGCTCCAAGCCCTGTCCAACCTGGCCTTGGGCACTGCCAGGGATCCAGGGGCAACCACAGCTTCTCTGGGCAGCCTGTGCCAGTGTGTATGGATATACTTTTCTTCCCAATATCCCATTTATCCCTGCCCTCTGGCAGTGGGAAGCCATTCCCCCTTGTCCTGGCACTCCAGGCCCTTGGGAAGAGTCTCTCTCCATATTTTCTGTTGGCCCCTTCAGGCCCTGGAAGGCCACAGTGAGGTCACCCCAGAGCTCCTCTTCCCCAGGCTGAACAATCCCAATTCTCTCAGCCTTCCCTCAGAGGAGAGAGGAGACACTCATCCCTTGGCCACCAGTTTGGAAAATCCCATGAGCTCCCAAACTAGAATGGACTCACAGGTCTCAGCAAGTCTGGCTCCTGTGCTGTGCTGCATTATGTTAACTCCTGGGAGCATCCTTTGTAAGGGCAATTAGTGATTTTTCATCAAACAAGACACACATCCAGTAGCCAGACTCTGCACTCACCTGTTCTTTTGCTACTCTTTGCAGAGTTTTGACTGGAGCTGGCTGAAGTAGCCCCAGGAGCCGAGGTGCTGCATCACCCAAAGTGCCTTCTGTGTGCTGAGCGGGGGTCGGCCGCCTTCCCTGTGGGACCCAGCGGTGTTTTATTGACATAACCACGTCACCCACCAGGGAGCGGCCTGGGCCCGGCCCGTGGAGCCTCCTCAGG
>VWZT01001377.1:66137-90914 GCA_013397055.1 Pachycephala philippinensis | reverse complement strand
AGGGGATGCGAGCATGGCCATGGCCCAGGCGGGGGCCGCGGCCGCGGCTGCCACGGGGCTCCTCGTCTTCCTGCTGTACTCCGCCATCCACAGGGTCGAGGAGGGACACCTGGCCGTGTACTACAGGTACGGTGCCCCCGGAGCCTTCCCGGAGCTGGGATTCATCCCGCTCCCAGAGATTGCTCTATCCTGCGCTTCCCCCCGGTTTTTTCCCCCTGGGTGTGCAGGTGCTGTTGCTCCTGCTCCTTTCCACGCACGCTGAGTCCCAGACACCCTGGCCCCGAGCAGAACCCTTGTGTGTTCGGCTCTCTGAACCCTCAGCTGCTTTTCCTCCCTCTCCCTCCTGCCTGCCCTTCTCACAGATGGGATTTCAGAGCTTGGAGGACCAGAGCTCTTGGTCCATCCTGCCTCCTCACATCTGTTGAGCTCTCCCTGTGCCAGCAAGAGCCGTCACCTTTGTCCCAAACTGTTACCCAGCCAGAGCTCCCGCTGGGTCGGTGCTTTGGAATGTTTTCCCTGCCCTTCCCACTCACCACCGTGGGCCGTTTCCCTTTGTTTACAAGCGTGTGTTGAGTATGAGAGCCTGGGGGGTTTTTCTTTGTGCTCTGGGCGAGGGGCTGTGCCGAAATCCAAGCTGGCAGCCTCACATCCACGGCTGGATTTTTCCATGGTTACCAGTGAACTATTTAGGGAGGAGAAGCCTGTGTTCCTGCAGCTCTGTGCGGTGTTGCAATGCTGGGAGGGTTTAGCAATAGCTGCCTTCCCCAAGAGTTAATGGCTCCCAGGCCCCAAGCAAAGTTGCAGCAGGCAAGGAGCAGGTGCACTGAGCCCTTCTGCTGGGGAATTGCTGCCGAATGTGGGGTGCTGATGCAATTCTCAGTCCCCCAGCTGTGACCCCTGAGCCTTTCCCTGCTTCCCTCCCTCTCTGCAGGGGCGGTGCGCTGCTGACCAGCCCGAGCGGGCCTGGCTACCACATCATGCTCCCCTTCATCACCACCTTCAAATCCGTGCAGGTCAGTGCCCTCTCGGTGCCCTGGGACAGGCTGAGGGGAGCAGCTCTGGGGAGGGTGGCCCTGCTCTTTGCAGGGGTGTGCAGGGTTTGCTCCGGGATGTGCAGGTCGGAGCAGCAGCTCCTGGGAATCCCCACGCTCCTTCTGCCTTCGGTGCCAGCAGCCAGCTGGGGTTTGTCCTGTTGGAAAGCTGTCTCTCCGCAGCTCGTGTGAGTGTTGCTGGGAGTGGCAGTGCCCTGCTCGGGGAGGACAGCCCGTGGCTGTGGCTGTCACTGTGCCCCAGGAGTGCCCCATTCCTGAGCGTGCCTGGAGCAGGGAAGCAGGCACAGCTGCCTGTGCATCCCCCAAAAGGCAGGTGAGGAGAAGCTTTGCCTTCTGCCCACACCTGCAGGCATCACAAGGGAGGCAAAGGACACGTTTTTGGCTCTGTTCCCCCTGTGGGAGTCCGGCACAGCAGGACGTGCCCGGAGGAGGGAGCGGTGTGTGAGCGCTGGCTGTGTTTGTGTTGCAGACCACGCTGCAGACTGACGAGGTGAAGAACGTGCCTTGTGGGACAAGGTAGGGCTTCCACTTGTGTTTGTTCTGGGTGCACTCTGTGGGGTCACCTGCTGGGACACAGGGGCTGGGACGTAAAGGCAGCTGCCATAAAATCGATCCCCAGTGTCACACCTATATCCCATTACAACAGAACACCCTGGCTCTTGCTGGAGGTGCTGTTCAGAGAGCATTTGCATTTATAGTGATGTTATCTTGAGTTTCTCTGGGTTTCTCCCCTCGGTTACTCTGACAGCCCATTGCTTGTGCTTTGCTCTGCCCTCGCTGGCTCTTCTCACTCTGAATCCCGTGCCTGAGACAAGTGCTGACCCCAGCGGTGGGCAGAGTGAACAGTGAGTGGGAATCCCCCTGAGGGGAGGGAGTTCATTTCCAAATGAGTTTCCTGCTGCGTGATTATGCTGGTTGTTCTGTCAGGAGAGAGCTGGTTAGGTTGGGTTACAGATCCTGTTGTGTTGGTTCATCCACAAGTTAAAGTGATGACTCTTCAGGATAAAAAACCCTGGTGATTCTCCTTGTCTTTTACGTTCAGGGTCCTCAACAAAATTCCTGTTTGGAAAAATGAACCAGTGTGACTGGAGTGATGACATGCAGTGACCATGTTGATATTAGAAGTTCAGTGTTGGTGGCAACATTAAAAAAACAGAGTTAATTTTGGTCAGATTTAACCCATATTAACTTTCTTGGAGTTATGCAGCATCAAACATCACGTGGGGTTAAATATTAACATAAAGGTCTCATGGTTTTAGTTTTAGATCTCAAAGCTTTTTCAGGAGTATCTAAATAATGTTAATGTTCAGTGTTGCAGCTTTCATGGGATCCCAGAATGGTTTGGGTTGGAAGGGACCTCAAAGCCCACCCAGTGCCACCCCTGCCATGGCAGGGACAGCTCCCACTGTCCCAGGCTGCTCCCAGCCCCAGTGTCCAGCCTGGCCTTGGGCACTGCCAGGGATCCAGGGGCAGCCACAGCTGCTCTGGGCACCCTGTGCCAGGGCCTGCCCACCCTCACGACCAAGAATTTCTTCCATATATTTCACCTAAATTTCCTCTCTGTAAGTCTGAACGCATTCTCCCTTGTCCTGTCACTGCAAGGCCTTGTCCAGAGTCCCTTTGGGGTGAGGTGAACAGTCTTTAGGCTGAACGAAAGGTCCCTGCCAGCCCCAACCATTCCGTGCCTCTGATTTAGGAGCTAAAAATGAAGTTCCCGTTGACTTCCAGCGTTGTGGGGTTCAGTTGTGTAATGCAGGTGGCTGGGCAGGTACAGGCAGTAAAAATGGGCTTTAAACCACCAAACAGCTGCCGAAAGCAGTTGTTAGTTAATGATTGAATACACTGCTGACCAAAGGTCCCAGCAGCCCTGTCCATCTTTAAGGTGTTGCTGCAGGAGCCCTTTGGTTCGCTGCATTTGGAATCCAAAGTCTGCGGCTGCCCGGTGCCAGAGCTTTGCATCCACATTTCCATAGTAAAACACTACCTTATAAACAACAAACGGAGCACACCTGGAGTGCCACTGTCCCAGTTCAAAGTCTGTTACCAGAATAGATCCCAAGCAGTTTCAGGTTTTGTATTTACATATTAATCCATCAGATTTTAAAGGCTGGGTTTCTCTTCCACCATCTTTATATTCTTGTTCCCTGTATCCTTACCCATACCAGGAGGCTTCTGAGTGTCTGTGTGGGTGTCCCATCCCCAGTTTTTGCCTTACCTGTCCTGTTTGTCCCTGGCAGCATTAAATGAGTACATTAAATAGAGATTTTAAATCCTGAGTTAGATCCTGAATTGTCTGAGGCTCTCAGGGTCTTCCTGTCCACCTGTGTCCATCTCCTGTGGCATTCCCTGGATGCTGTCTCCTTGTCCCATCAGGTCAGGCAGCACTGCTGCCTGATTATGCTTAAACCTCTTCCAGGTGCACATGGCTAATGTGCTGATGCTCCTTTTAGACCTCCTATGGATTTCTCCTTGTTCCTCTCTCCCTGAACACTTTGGGGCATGAGTGGCACCTGTTTCCTCAAAGCCATTGCACGACCAGCAGGACTGATAAAATTCACTCATCCCCCCCCACGCTGGGCCATAATAATGGGATGACAGTGAATAATATCCCAGTTACTGTCCCACACTGGCTGAGATCCTCGGTAGGGTTGCTGTGGAAGGTGGTGTCCCCACTGTCTGAGGTGCCATTCCAGAGTCTTTCCTGCCTGGGAGGTGACATGGGGCTGTGGATGAGTCCTGGTAGGATCCAGGGTGTTGCAGACCCTCTCCTTTTCTTTCTAACGTCCCTTTAAAATTGAAATGCCAAATTTGCAGCAGGTAAGGTCCATCCATCACTGGTGTTTTTAGCTCACAGTTGTTGTGAAGCAGCTTTGGAGCAAGCACAGGCTGGGCTTGGGAGGCCTTTTCCAAAAGAGCACAGACACAGGCAAGTTCAGGTTGTTTTTCTGCAGACTTGGCTTTCAGCTGCTAGAGATCAAGATCTGCAAAATAAGAAATGGAGTTTGTCGTGGGGGTTTTGGGCTAAAACATCACAGAGTTTGGGAATGTGGGGGTTTCACTGCCAGGAATGAACTGTCTCTAAACAGTTCCTGCTAAAGCTTCTGGTCTGTCACGTGCCTTTGTCCCAAGGACAACATCACAAGAGTATTCTGCTTTGAAATTACGCTCTCAAGAGACTCAGAGCTGTTGAAAGTTAAGGTTTTTTCCTTCACTGTGAAGTTTGTGCTGTCTGGTGTTACAGGCACCCAGGGGTGGGCATGGCTTTCTGAGAGCCACACCAGTAAGAGCAGAGTCTGGGGGCAAGCCTGAGCTCTGATTGCCCCTTTTCCCTGCCAGTGTGGCAGCACAGCATCTCCTGGGGAGAGGATTGCCTGCAGGCTCCCTCTGCTGGGATGCTTGTGGTGCTCCTGGGGAGCCCTGGGCACCCTGACACTGGAGCTGGGAACATGGATTGAAGTCTGCCATGTGCTTTGTTCCTTCCGTGCTGCTGGGCCTTGCCTGGCTCCTGCTGGAGTTAGTGACTGTGTGAATTAAACTGAGGGCTTTTTCTATTTAACATGCATTTGCTGCCCAGGAGAGCTGAGGTGTGTGTGCGTTTGGTGTCTGCTCTGCTGCTGGCCAGCGTCACCTGCTGCCCTTGCTGCCTTCCTCTCTGCTTTCCTGCTCCTTGCAGCTACATTCCTGTTCAGGAACATTTTCCTTTGGCTGGTTGAGTCAGAGATCACAAAGGGAAAGGAAAGTGCTTTGCAGGCTTGCTGGAGCACACTTGTGGTTTATGCAGAGAGAGAGCCTGGGGTTCTCATCTCATTGCCAAATGCTCAGAGTATGGTACAAGAGGGATAAAGATGCCTTTGCTTTCAATGTTACCTGTTAGCAGCTGCAGTGGTGACTGTGATCTCTTTCCCTTGCAGTGGGGGTGTCATGATCTACATAGACCGGATAGAAGTGGTGAACAAGCTGGCCCCATACGCAGGTATTTCCCATCCTGGCTCCACCAGCAGAGCTGTGACTGTCTTCCCTCCTCCTGGGGCAGCCCCGTCTTGCTTTGCAGGACTTCCCTTTTCTATGTCTGGAAAGCTTCTCTGTCTGTTTGCATTCCTTGTTACCCTTATGGCTCCTGCTCCTGTAGGATTGATCCCAGGGGCTTCCAGCTCGGCTCCTGAGAAAACTGCAGAGACAAAACCCGTGTAGGAGCCTCTTAGCTTCTCATTTCACCGAGCCAAAGACACAGAGAGCTTGTTTTGTGCAGCTGCATAGCGTAATGCAAAACTCCAGCACTGCTGAGGCACTGGAGGGTGAATTCCTGCTGTAATTCACGGAGCCGTGGAAGGGTTTGGGCTGGAAGGGACCTCCAGGATCATCTCATTCCATCTCCTGCCATGGCAGGGACACCTTCCACTACCCCAGGTTGTTCCAAGCCCTGTCCAGCCTGGCCTTGGGATGGGGATGGGCATCCCCCAGGGCCCCACCACCCTCACAGCCAAGAATTTCTTCCATAGATCTCACCTAAATTTCCCCTGTGGCACTCTGAACCAATTCCCTGTGTCCTGTCCCTCCAGTTCCTGCTGCAGGGTCCCTCTCCAGTTTCCTGTATCCCTTCAGACCCTGGAAGGAGCTGTGAGGTCTCCACACACCCTTCTCCTCTCCAGGCTGAGCAGCCCCAGCTCTCCCAGCCTGGCTCCACAGGGGATCTGCTCCAGTCCCCTCAGCAACTCCATGACCTCCTCTGGACCTGCTCCAACAATTCCAGGTCCTTCTTATGTTGGGGGCACCAGAACTGTGCACAGAATTCCAGGTGGGGTCTCAGCAGGAGCGGAGGGAGAATCCCCTCCCTGGACCTGCTGGCTGTGCTCCTTTTGATGCAGGATCTGGTTGGCTTCAACAGTGGGGATGATCCTTGTTTTCAGTTCAGGGCAGTACCTGTTCTGTGCGTGCAGGTCCTGGTGAGGCTCTGCTGTTCCATCTGTTGATGCAGATGACAGAACAGGACCGGGCAGTGCCCCTTGCCGTGGCTGCTCCTGGAAGCTGTGTGATCCCAGCAGCACCCGTGGGTGTGCAGCAGGCTTCTCCCTGCCAGCTGGGCAGGGCAGCTGTGGCTTTGGCTACCCAAGTCCTGGGAACCCCTGTGCCAGTGCTGCACTCCTTCCCTGACATGGTGGCACTGTCGCTGGTGACCCGTGGCCATTCTCTCCCTCCCCAGTGTACGACATCGTGAGGAACTACACCGCCGACTACGACAAGACCTTGATCTTCAACAAAATCCACCACGAGCTGAACCAGTTCTGCAGCGCCCACACCCTGCAGGAAGTGTACATTGAGCTGTTTGGTGAGTGGATGGCAGCTGGGGGATCCCAGCTGGGATCCCACTGGAATCTCCTGTGCTGCTCTGGAATATGTTACAGCTGGCCCCGGGAGCAAACTGCCCCTGTGCTGGAGTTGCAGTGTAGAATCCGGCTCCTTTTCCATCCATGTGCCACTTCCCCTGGTACTTTAGTGACTCAGGTGTCTGCATGTGGGGATTTGATTTCAGTCTTTCCCCACCTATTCTGGGTGCACAAAGCAGCTGCTCTGCTCTTGTGTGTGCAGTGATGCCCATGGCCTTCACTGTGACAGTGGATTTGTCTTGTTCACTTCTGCTTGTAGGCCCCTGCTCTGTTACTTTTGTGCTTGCACAGCTCTCTCCTGGCTGTCTTTAACAAGTGAGAGCTGGAAGGTTTTTGGCAGGGAGGTAGCAGTGCTTCAGGAATTAGCACAGCTCATATTCTCCTTGGTGAACCTGGGCCCCAGAGACAGAACAGGTTGTGTTCCTTCTTGAGTGGCTGAGCAGGGGAACAATGGCTTGTGGAAGGTAAAAGGCTGTCAGAATTTTGATATTGAGGTGCTCCAAGTCCGAGTGCTGAAAAGGGATAGACTTCTCCCACGGGCTCTGGGCATTCTGTCTTGCTGAGATGCTGCAGGCCGTTTGCACTTAGTTCAGATAACACAAACGCATCAATAGCTGAACTTCTCTAGTCACTAGCACCTGAGTCTCCTTTTGGGAATGTTTTTCAGGGGGCATGGGAAAGGAATCAATGTGCTGAATGGTCTCAGGAAGCATCTTTATCTTACGCCATAGAGTTACCTGCTCTTCAAGGTCAGCTGACTCTGCCACACAAGCTGTGGGAGAGAAGATAAGCTAAATGGTCTCTCTTTTGTCCTCCAAACACAGATCAGATAGATGAGAACCTGAAGCTGGCCCTGCAGAAAGACCTCAATGTCATGGCACCAGGTCTCACTATCCAGGTGGGTTGTGGCCTTTCAATAAAGAGATTAAAAAAGGTGGAGAGCGACTTTTTGCCAAAGCCTGCAGTGACAGGACAAGGAACAACAGTTTTAAACTGAAAGAGGAATGTTTTATGCTGAGGGTGGGCAGGCCCTGGCACAGGGTGCCCAGAGAAGCTGTGGCTGCCCCTGGATCCCTGGCAGTGTCCAAGGCCAGGCTGGACACTGGGGCTTGGAGCCACCTGCCATGGTGGGAGTGGGTTGGAATGGATGGCAGGAAATGGGAATGTAGGACACCTCTGTGAGAGTGGCCGTGCTCAGCAGTGTTCCACAGGAGGATTAGGCACCACTGCCCACAGCACTGCAGCCCGTTTTGCAAAGACATGTCTTGGTTATGCAGCTTGCATCAAAGTGTTTCACTCAAAATGTGCTCCCTTTTTTTTCTTTCACAGGCTGTGCGTGTTACAAAACCCAAAATTCCAGAGGCCATCCGAAGAAACTTTGAGCTAATGTGAGTAGCTGGACATAAGATTGCATTAATTAGTTTTGAGGGTCCTGCATAGGCACAGTGCTGTTGGAAAGCTCTGCCCTGGTGCTCAGGGAGTGAGAGGTGAACTCCAGGCAGTGTGTGCTTGGCCAGGTGCACTTGTGCCTTCTGCTTTCCGTTTCCATGCTGAAATCAGGGCTCAGGGCTCTTGGTGTCTTGCCCATAAGCTCCCCTCCAGGATCTCTGGGATGCCTTTGGGCAGAAGGAGATACTGTTGGATCTCCCTTCACCTTTGGCTGAGCAAGCCCAGCTCCCAGCCCACACTGCCCTGCTCCTCGTCCTGAGGGCCCCAGACTGGACTTGCATCCAGCTGTGGCCTCACCAGTGCCAGATGGAGAGGGGGATGATCCCTTCCTCCAGCCTGTGCACGCGCCATACAGCTGCAGGCAGAGCCAGTCCCCACAGCTGGGACCTGCCAGCTGCCAGCTGGCCTCTTGTCCCCATGGCCCCTCCTGGGATGCAGAGCTGCTCCTCGTTCCCTTTGCCCAGGATAATGCTTCTCCCCTTGCAGGGAGGCTGAGAAGACCAAGCTGCTGATTGCAGCCCAGAGGCAGAAGGTGGTGGAGAAGGAGGCAGAGACAGACCGGAAGAAAGCGCTCATTGGTAATGTCACCAATTAATGTCACAGGCTGAGCCTCCACCCCTGCATTCCCTGCTGAGCTGGGGCAGGACGCTGTTCCATCACTGACAGCTCCCTGAGGAAGGCACAGCCAGGCTGCACAAGCACTTGTTTTGAACATCTGAGTGAGAATCCCTCAGCAGCAGAGCAGGGAGCACCTCTGTCCTGCAGCGGGGACGAGGAAATCACTCCGCTGGAAAAACTGCTTGGGCTTGGAGCTCAGTGTCCCTGTGCCAGAGGGATCACACTTGTAAACGGGCTGTCAGCTCTGCAGACATCAGCACTGCGTTTTCTCCCTGTGACTGTGCTGCTCGGAGTACAGACTGGCACTGGGTGGGAAGGGAGGGAGCAGGGAACCAACTCCTGCTGTGGCAGATCCTGAGCCAGGTGCTGGGGTCGGGGTGCTGGTGCTCAAGCCCTGGGGAGCAAATGTCCCAGCTGGGCCCGTTGTGATTGCAGAGGCAGAGAAGGCTGCCCAGGTGGCCAGGATTCACTACCAACAGAAGATCATGGAGAAGGAAACGGAGAAGCGGATTTCCGAGATTGAAGGTAACCCCGCTGCTGGGGCTGCCCACCAGCTGGGGGTGGTGGCACGTAGGGGAACCTCAGAGCTGCACAGGTCATCAAGGGAGCTGCAGGGGTGCAAGGTTGGGCACTGGGGGCATTCCTGCCCTGTGCATGGAGCTCTCCAGGAAGCTGCAGGGCAGGTACAGGGCCAGCCGGGCTGTCATGGGCACTCCTGGGTCAGCTGGTCCCCAGGGGGTGAGGGCTCGGGTGCTCAGTGTGATGGGGCCAGTCACTTCCTAATGCTTCATTTCCTGTCCCTCCTCTGCTGCTGTGTCAGATGCTGCATTCCTGGCAAGGGAGAAGGCAAAAGCTGATGCAGAGTACTACACTGCTCGGAAGCTGGCTGACTCCAACAAGGTGAGCACTGGGAAGCTGGTCACTCACTCTTCTCCTCCGCACAGGAGATCAGCACTGGAAAAACACTTGATTTAACAGCCCACACCCAAGGAGGCATCTGCCTGACATGGAACCTAACACCGCAGGGCCCAGAAAGTTGTCTCTTAGAGTCTCTGGTTTCTGTTTTTCGTAGCTGAAGCTGACCCCTGAGTACCTGGAGCTGATGAAGTACCAGGCGATCGCTGCCAACAGCAAGCTGTACTTCGGTGACCGCATCCCCAGCGTGTTCCTGGACTCCTGTGCCTTCCAGCAGGCCGGCCCGAGGACTGCCCATGAAACCAGCCTGCCTGCACAGGAAGCCCCGGAGAGCTCTGGAGAAAGCGCCCTCAGAGGCGAGGAGAGCACTGGCTGAGGGAGGCAGAAGGAACCCGGTGTAGCTCAGCAGCGAGCCCGGCTGTGCCCGGGGACGAGGCCCTGTGCCAGAGGGGCGGATGCAGCACATGCCTGGACATCTTGTGTATAGGTGGCACTTGGGTTGATTTTCTTCTAGCAACAGATGGCAAGGGCTCTGCCTCTTCCGTTTCTCCCTCTGTTAAATTGGTGCTTCCGAAGGAGGGATAATCCTGTACTAACATACCTATACTGGAATATTAAACGACAGACAGCAGGAAAGCCTCCCGGGGTAGGTGCAGTTATTTAGCAGGCGTTACTCTGGAGGAAGGAGATGTGGCTTTGAGTGCTGTGTTGCTGCACGCTGGTCATTGCCCAGTGCTCCTGGCTGAGGCTGAGTGAAGAGGAGGTTCCCCTCGTCCCACCGCTGAAGCTTTGCTTGGTGAAGGTTTCTGCTGATGCTCTCCCTCTCCTCAAGGACTCCAGTGGAGTGGGCTCTCCTTGGCCAGCGTGTTCCTGCTCAGAGTGAGGCATGGTTTGGTGTGGAATAGGTTATTGGAGTAGGATCTGCATAGCCATAATATTCCTGTAGACAGCAGCACTAGATAACCACTTGGAGGAAGCGATCTCTGAAGGGATTGTGCAACCCCCCCTCTCCAAGCAAGAGCCTCGCACGGGCTGCCTGGGACTGACTGTGGTGTTCCTGCTGGGTGGCTGAGTCTCCTTTCCTCCTAAACCACATTTCAGGAGCACCTCGGAACAGCTGGTTGGGAACAGAGCCTGACAAGTCTTTGCTCAGATTGCAGCCTCCCTGTGAGTCATTCACCAGGGAAAGGGGGCTGAATTTCCGCTGCTTTGCCATGCTGGCAAAGTGAAGGGGAAGAGAAGAGTGAAAGGACCCTCAGATCAGATGTTTGACGCTTCAGCTGCAAAGTCGGTGAGGCACCGCTGCTCCTCCGTGCAAAATCCACTGCTCCAGAAAGTGGGACCTGCTTTGTATGTCCTGGAGCAGCCAGGGCCAGGAGTGTGTCCCTGCTCCTCTGGTCCCTGGCCAGGCTGGCTGGCAGGCAGATCTTCTGTCCTGGTCTGCCTTGTGATACATCAGACCCTGCTCCTGCTGTGCCACGGCACGGTGAGGGAGAGGTGTGCTCAGGGAGGGGCAATCTGCTGGGACAGCCTGCTTTCTGCTTTCCTCCTTCCTCCCCTCTGCCTGTGAGGGTGTGCTTGCTCCTAGGCCCTGCTCCTCCTCGTGCTCTCTGAGGATCCGGGCTGTGATGGCTGGGGAAGCAGCTGGCAGGAGCTGGAATGGCATTCTCCAGCTGGGAGCACCCCGGCACTGCCTGCTGCATGTTCAGAGACCTGCTCTGCTCTGCCAGCCAGGTCACTGTGCATGCCTCCTGCTGTCCTGTCCCCTCGCAGCAGCCGTGCCACCCTTGGAGGGGCTGGGGGCTGGTGGCACTCCAGGCACTCGGCCCGTTGAGACCCTGTGTCCCTGGTACCATCTGCAGCCTCATGGCAAGGGGAGGGATGTGTTCAGCTTCTGGCACTGAGAAACACTGAACCCAAAGCAGCTTCACGTGTGCTGGTGCTGTCCTCAGAGGAGGTGTGTGGGCTCGGGCTCTGCCGTGCTGCGTCCCCACCTGGTGTGCCTGAAGGAGGCTCAGTGACACACGCTGCCTGCTGCTGTCTCTGCTCCTGCCCTGGCTGCCTCTCCTCCATCTCTGGGGCACAGCAGCGTTGTGTTGGCCCTGCCCCTTCTGCAGGGTGTAAGAGGTAGCTGTGGGACTTTGCAGCAGTTCCGGGTGGTCTTTCTTGTCCTCCATCTGCCTGCAAACTCCCAAGGCTCAGCTGATGCTCTGCTCGAGGATACCAGCTCCTCTTCCAGCCCAGCCATGGCAGGAGCCAGGGCACCAGGGCAGAGAGGGGGTGACAGTGTGTTTTGTAGTGTTTGAAGTGTCTCCTGGAGTGCTGCTTGGCTTGCGGAGTGCCCTTTTCCCTGTGGGATGGGCTTTGAGGGTGCAGTGTAGTCTCATCTCTGCCCTGCCACCTCCTCAGTGCTGCAGCAGGCTCTTGGCACAGACACGGCCTCTCCTCACCCTGGCAGCACCCGCTTTGGTTGGATTTTGGGATCAGGGCAGGCTTTATAGGCTGGAAGCACTGCTGGAGGGAGTGCTGGCATGGATATAGTCTCCATGATTTTCTTCATGTGTTTCTGGGGTTGGACACACTGGGCATCAGGAATGGCCGGACAGGGGAGGTTCTGCCAGCCTGGAAGTGACAAGGGCACGAGGGGAACTGCTGGGAGCAATGACCAGGCAGTTCACACCTCTGCTGCAGTGATCAGAGCAAGGTGTCCACGCAGGGAGCAGGAAAGCCTTCCAGGCTAGTGCAGGAAGAGCTGCTTCCCTTTGGATCCGAGCCTTGCTCTGCCTCCCTGCCCTGTCCGGTGGGTGCATGGCTTTGCCTTAAGTGGCTGTCACTGGCTCCGTGTCCCTCTGTGTGCATCAGCCACCTCCCCGCACGGTCTGAGGGCCCCCCGGCGCTGCTCCCGCGGCCCCAGGTCCTGCAGCAGCATGTGTGATGCTCAGTGCCTTCTGCAGCAGCCTCCCCACCGCCCCCTGCTCCCCCGGCAGCCCCAGAGTGTGCAGGAGGGGATGGCCATGGCTCTGGCACCGTGGCGGGGGCTGTGCTGCCCTCTGAGCTCCAGCTGTGAGCAGGGACACGGCTGCAGCCAGCATTTTGGGATTGAACTGGCTTTTCTCTCCGCTCCCACGGCCTGCGTGGGGCTGTGACTAAAGGGGTCTGCCCCTGGATCTGCATCTCCTTAAGGAAACACGATACATACGGTCAGGTTTACATTCACAGTGTTAAGTTCTTTTGATAAAGCAGAATAAAATTATTTTGTTACCATTTCTTTGGATGGTTTTATGTGTCCTAGGGCTGTACCTGTGACCGTGCAGCAGCACTGCGTGGTGTGGATGGCCTCAGCTGCAGCAACTGCCACCCTGGGAGCCCCATGAGCTGCCTGGGCTCAAAGTAGGCCCCAGCCAGGATGGTGCTGAGCCTGAGGGGACTCCCTGCAGCATCCTGCAGCCCCTGGGGCAGCCTGGCTCTGCGTGGCCGGCAAAATGTGCTGCAGCTTGGCTCCCGTGCCTCTGGCACCGGATCGGGGAGCTCAGCTGCAGCCCTTCTCCCCCTTCCCTCATCCCCACACAGCTCCCTGCCTGCTGCCGTGCTGCTGTCCCCTCCTGCCCAGACACATCCCATGACACCTCTACCTTCAGTCTTTATTGGTAAAAAAGCCTTGAACCTAAATTATATAAAAAATGGGAGGCCTGGTTTTACAGCAAGTGGCTCAAAATGGTCACGTAAGGGTCATAAATAAATGGCTGCAGTAAAAAGGCTCCCGGGGAATTCCCTTCTGAACAGTAACTCAAGGAATAACTTCAGAGATAAAAGCCCCGTGGGGAGGCCAAGCCCAGCTTGGACCTGCCACAGCCCCTGGTGACGTCTCCCTGTGTGCTGTCCCCAGGCAGGGCGGTGTTCCTGGGCACGGTCCCCACGGAGCAGCGCAGGGAAGGGCAGGAGGAGCAGGACACATTCAGGACGTCGGGAGAGAAGGCAGCAGCAGCTCCCAGGGCGCAGGAGAGCCTGGGCCAGTGTGGGGCAGTCCCCCACACCGGAGCTGGCGTTGTCCCCGCTCCTGGTTTCCTCGGGAAGCCCCGGCTGACGGCTCCCCCCGGGACAGCCGTGAGGCTGCCGAGTCCATTAAGGCACAACTCGAGGATCTGTAAACACTGGTGCCCCGCGGGCAGGCTCCGAGGCGCGGCCGGCAATTCAAGTACGGGTGGAAGCGAGCCGATGGCTCCCCGGCTGTGCCACCCGCCCGGCTGTGCCACCCCTCGGCCGGCCGCGGTGGCGGACGGAGCGTCCTTGGTCACCTCCTGGCCGGGGGCGGCTTCAGGGCCACCTTTGGCGGGGGACACCGCTGGAAGGGTGCCGGAGGGAGCGCCGGTGCCGGCGGCCCCTCGCCGTGGCGCGGCACTTTGTTCTTCAGTACCGGGAGAGGTTTGCTGGGCGGCTGCGGCTTCGCCTGGCGGGAGGAGAGAGCCGCCTGCCTCACCTGGGCACCGGGAGGGAGCCGGAGCGGGCAGCGAGCAGAGGGAGGGCCCCGAGCCACCGGCCTGGGCACCGCACGGCCCGGGCTGGGGGGTGGGTACCTGCGGGGGCCATCCCGGGGGGGTCCGAGCTGTCACCTGGGGGCCGGGCGCCGGTGGCCGCAGGGCCAGCACGGGGCTGTGGGCGCGGGCCGGCCGCGGCGCCGCCGTGCTGCTGACCAGGCTGGGCTGGCCGATGTCCCGGCCGGACAGCAGGCGGCGGCCCGGCCGCGTCCGGCCGCCCTCCTGGAACAGCGGGTTGGCCAGGCCCGAGGGAGTCCCGCCGGAGCTCCTGTGGGACACAGGGACCATGTGGGGCCGCACCGGGCAGCCCCGGGGCTCAGAGGGAAGCGGAGACGGGAATTACCCTTTGTGGGAGCGCCGCGCCGCCCTGGCTCTGAGGAGCACCACGCCGCTGCCCAGCAGGATTCCGGCCAGGGCCAGCACGGCCAGCACGGCCGCCAGCACCACGCTGCTGCTCCCTGCGGGGACCGACCCGGGCGCTGGGCGATGGAGCAGCACCTCGCAGCCGGTGCCAGCCCCCTGCCCAGGCTCCTCCTCGGGACACGCGGCGGGATGAGGGGACCGTACCTGCGGCTATCCCCGAAATCTCCTGCTCGCAGTAGGGCGCTGCCCAGCCGGGGTCGCAGTGACATTCCCGCCTGTGGTTGCACACCTGGGAGGAGGGGGCAGAGCGTCAGAGCGGTGGCCGTGGGGCCGGGGCCCGCGGCAGCTCCGGGGATCCCAGCGCGTACCCCGTGGTTGTTGCACTTGGCCGAGCAGTTCTTGTCGCCGTAGACCTGCAGGTTCTGGCAGCGCCCGGCGTAGCAGACCTGGGGGCGGGCAGGGGGGCTCTGAGGCTGCCCCGGGGCCGGCGCTCAGCCTCCCCCGGCGCGGCCCGGCCCCGCACGGCTCTCACCATCTCCTCCCCGCACTTGGCGCCCGTGGGCACCAGCCGCAGCTCGGCCGCCTCGCCCGCGTCGCTGCCCGCGATCACCGCCTTGCACTTGAAGCGGCCGAAGTAGTAGCCGACGGAGTAGTAGCCGCTGCCGAGGATGGGCTGGGTGTTGTCGCTCAGGCACAGCAGCGTGCCGCACTTGACATCCCTGCGGGACACGCAGCCGTGAGCGACCGCGGGGTGGGAGCCGGGGCTGGGACATCCCCGCGTCCCCCGTCCTTACTTGGGGCTGCAGGGCTGCTTCCCGTACTCGGTGAGGCAGTGCAGGTGAACGTGCTGCTCGCTGTTGTGCTTGAAGCAGACGTCGGGAGCCACCTGCGCCTCTGCGGGACGCGTGGAAAGGCAGGGTCACACGGAGGGAGCTGTGCCGGCGCTTTGGGATCGGCAGCGCCGCAGCTCGGGACGCAGGAGGGGAGCGCGGCCGGGCGAGGCGCTGCCCGAGGGCTCCGGGCACAGCCCGCAGCGGGTGGGCAGGGGGTGGGCAGGGAGGGGGCCCTACCTGCGCCCCAGAGCGCCCGGCACTGCTCGCCGTGCGAGGGGCAGGCCCCGTTGTAGCAGTAGCCGCTGCCGTGCTGGCAGGAGACGCCGTTCTCCTGGAACACGTCCTCGGGGCACTCGGCGCTGAGGCCGCTGCAGTGCTCGGGGAGGTCGCAGTCGTTCTTGCTAGGCCGGCAGAGCGCGCCCGCAGCCTTCACCTGCACGGAAATCAGGGATGTCAGCGCTGCCTGGGTGCTCTCACACCTGCGGGCACGGCAGCACAACACCCCGGGCTGGGAAACGCCGCCCAGCACCCCGCGGGTCCAGACTGACACCCTGCCACTGACTGGGCTGCTGCTCGGCACAGAGACACCTCCTGGGCTCGGACCGGCTCTTCCCCTACTTAAGCTCCTGCCGAGCTGGTCCCCTGGGGACGGCAGTACCTTGCAGTCCTGGCAGCATTCCCCTCGGGCACACTCGGCTCCCTCTCTCAGCTGGCACGTGCTGGCATTGCAGCAGCGGTCCGAGCACTCCTGCAAGACAGGGATGGACTGAAACCCTCCTGGAAGCCCCCGGAAGGACCCTTTCCTTCCTTTCTGAGAGGACCAGGTGGCCGCGTCACCGGGTGCCCACGGCAGTGTAGCTGCCATGGGCTGAACCAAGGGGCAAAACCACAACAACATCCCAGGTGGGGACCGTTCCTGCTGCCTCTTCACCCCCGTTACCAACACCAAAGGACCAGAAGCCAATTTTTAGAAGATGGAGCCTGAGCTGGGCCCCTTTGCACGTCTCCAGGAAGGAAAAAACATGAGGATTTCTGTGCTCCCTGCATCAGGGGAGCATTCTTTCGGGTCCCAGCACAGGGCTGTGGCCAGGGATTCATCCCAGAGGCATTGCCCAGATGTTTGGCTCAATTCCCCCCGTGATGGACTGGTAGGGATGAGGAACAGCTGAGCACAGCTCTTGAAAGAACAACACACCCCGATGTCCCCTCCTGGGTCACCTCTTTGGAGGACGTGGAGGGATGTCCTAGGATCTTTCCTAGGCTAAAATCACAGCCAGCCACACGAAGGGGGCACACACGAGTATCCTCCGTGAGTTATTTCTCGGCAGGAGCATCAGGAGCACGAGGGGAGAGTCCGATGCTCAGATCTCAGGTCCCTGCCGCCCAGGCTCACTCCGGCCCTCTGGAGAACCCCGTACCTCGGGCGTGCCGCAGTCGCACTGCTCTCCCCGCTCCACGAACTGGTTCCCGCACACGGGTCCCCCGTACAGCTCGTCCGCCCGCGGCGCGTTCAGCAGGCAGCTGGTCCGGGGGTCCCCCAGGAACTGCCACATGTCCTGCTCGCTGCAGCGGCTGAACAGCTTGGGGTACACCAGCCTGGAGGGGCACAAAACCGGGCGGGCATGAGCAGACAGCCCAGGGGGAGCTGGAGGGGCACCAGCAGGCCCAGAGGCACCCGCAGTGGGGTGGGGCGGGGTGGAATATCCACCCAGACCCGACCACCTCACGGGTTTCACCCCATCAGGATACTGCCAGAGGACACCTCGATGTAATTGCTGCCCAGGGATGTCCCCCTGTCCCCTCCACTCACCCAACGCTGCCTGCCATGACGCATCCCCCGTCAGCTTTGGAGACAGGGCAGCGGCAGCCGGCAACCTCCTCGTCGTGAGACATGCCCAGGTTGTGCCCCATCTCGTGAGCCATGGTGGACGCGGCGCCGATGGGGTTGGTGCTGTGATCCTGTGGGACAAGGAGCTCAGCGTGGCTTAAACACCCCTGTGGTTTCTCCACAGCTTCTCCACGGGGCCACCGGGGCTCTGCAAGGTGTCCCCTCACACTGCCGTGCTCAGGTAAGGGAAGACAGAAGCTGGACGCGGTCCTGTGGCCCCTGAAGCCCCCCAGATTAGTCTCTCAGGGCTGCCAGCGAGCTTAGACAAAGCGGCTGCTCCAGAAAAGCAATGCTTGGTGGTGGGTCTGGACAGCCAGAGGAACCAGAGCCCATCACTCCTGCTCCTGCTCCCACAGAGCTGGGGAGGGGTGAGGAGGGGGACCGTTCCCAGCCGCCTGACAGCCTCCTGAGATCCCAGCTCCTGTGTCCATGGAGCTTCTCCGGGAGCCCAGCTGGGCGCCCACAGCCCCAGCACTCCTCTGGGGGTCAGTCACTCGGCGCAGAGATGCCAGGGACCAAATCCAGCCCTAGGGCTGCAGAGGGGGAGAGCTGGGGACCAGGGGAGGAGGAGTGGCTCTGGAAGGTGCCGTGCAGGGAGGGCAGACCACAGCACCCACCTGGTTGACGCCGCCCGAGTCCCTGGTGCACATCACCAGCTTCTTGGCCAGCCCCACCGTGTTGCCGTGGAAGTCGACGCCCCTGTGGGGTTGAGATGCCGCCGTGGCCACGTGCCCTGGGCAGCGGCAGGGCTGGCAGGGGGCGAGGTGGTGGCCCCCATCCTTACGTGATCAGCTGGGCGTTGTCGTGGGGCTTCTTGCGCAGCAGCTCCGACTCGCGCCAGTGCAGGAAGTTGTCCAGGGTCTCCTCCGGCTTGGGGCTGACCGTGATTTTGTCCCTGTGGTTCCACACCTCCAGGCCGATCAAGGCCACCCGCAGGCGAAGGGGCTGGTAGAGCTGGGGTGGGGGACACAGCCCAGAGAGAGCCTGGATTTGGGCTGCGGCAGCGGAGGGAAGCTCCCACCTGCCCTGGGGAACTGCAGCCGAGCCCAGGACACTGCTCACTGGGCAGTATCAGCTCTGTCCCCCTCAATAAATAACACGAGCTGGGGTGATGGTGTGGGCAGGGTTTCCCCCAGACTCTGGGCTCCCTCCTGGCTGGTGGAGGCTGGGATGCTGCTCCCACACTGCTAACCAAGAAGCGAGGCTGAAGCAAACCCATCAGGGAACCCACCACGGTCCAGTGCATCCCTCCCTGTGTTAGCAGCCGCTCCAGTGGCCACAGGATGTGCTCCCAGGGGTTACAGGACAAAATTCCCTTTCCTTATGGACAGAGCTGAGCTGCTTGCCATGTCCACACTGCACATGTGGGTGGCCAAGGGATGTGGTCACCCTGCAGCAGCCCCCTGCGGGCCTGAGACTGGCTCCAGCTCCAGCAGCCCACCCATGCCAACCTCTCTTCCACCTCCTCTGTGCCTACACTGCGGGGAGGGCAGGTCCAGAGCCCCGGGCTCACCTTGTCCACATGGTTCACGATTTCCTTCATGCGGTTCTGCACGGTGCGCAGGTCCTTGTGCTTCCTGAACTATGGGAAGCACACAGGAGGTTTCCAGGGTGAGCCCCTCGCTGCAGGGCATGGCAGCGACCCCACAGGCACCAGCCCAGCCCACTTTACCTCCTGGTTGTCCGCGACCAGGACCAGCTCCACGTACCGGGGACCTTTCTGTATCGGGCCTGATTTCTGGAAGGGGAGAGCAAAGTGGGGTTCAGCTCGCAGCTTGCCCGGCCAGGCAGCTGACCG
This sequence comes from Pachycephala philippinensis, assembly GCA_013397055.1. NCBI lineage: Eukaryota > Metazoa > Chordata > Aves > Passeriformes > Pachycephala > Pachycephala philippinensis. The sequence goes on along the minus strand of VWZT01001377.1, from coordinate 72,079 downwards.
TCCCATGGGATGGGATCCTGGAGGATCTCCCGAGGCTAGCAGGTCTCCTTGCTCGGCTCTGTGATGTTGCTTTGCTGCGTTTCTCCCTCCAGCTTGCGTGCTGGAAAACCCAAGGCTGCCGCTGGGGTAACACACCAGGCTCTGCAGGCACCACAGAGCCCGTGGGGCGGGGGGATGCTGCTGCTAATGGCACAGGGCCCGAGGGCCTGTTCCCACCAGGAGCCACCCCAGCCAGCGACTCCAGGAGGCACGGAACGCCCCGCTCCCCCCCGGGACCGCACAGGCAAGGAAGGAGCGGCGATGCCATCCCTACCCAGCGGTAGAGCTTCATGGCCGCGGGGATTTTGGGCTCGTGGTCGTACTCCAGGGTGGCCCCGGGCTCCCGGCAGGTGCCCCGCTTGCCCCGCAGGTGAGCTGCTCGGTACACGGCGTGCCGGCCGGCCACCGCCCCCTCCAGCGGCTCCAGCAGGAACGTGGTCCCATTCACCTGGAAAAACCCGCTGCGGAGAGAGGGCAGGCGTCAGGCTGGGGACAAGGGCAGGACACGGACAGACCCGACACACACCCCTGGAAGCGTCTGGGATATGTGCCCCAACCCTGGAAGTGTCCAGGGCCAGGCTGGAGCAGCCTGGGACAGTGGAAGGTGTCCCTGCACATGGCAGGGGTGGGACTCGATGACTTTTAAGGTCCCTTCCAACCCAAACCATTCTGTGATTTTGGGATTCCATAAAAATACAGCTGCCAAACCGGCTGCTGGGCTGGGAGGGGGCAGCTACGGCACGGCACCCACGGCGCAGGGAGTGTCCGGTGCTTCAGGCAGCAGGAATGTCCCGGGATTCAGCAGCCGAGCCGTTCAGGATGGATCCAGCGAGGGCACTCCTGCCCGCAGCTCCTGTGGTGTCAGGGCTCCACTCTCACCCCATCGCCATGAGTCAGCCCCCCAAAAGTGCCGTGCGCCTTTCCTGCCGGGCACCCAGCCAGGGTCAGCACCTCCAGCAGGAAGAGGGATGTCATCTTCCCTTCCGCGGGGGAAAGCTGAACTCTCACTCCATCAGCACGGCCGAGGCTCGGTCACACCCNCCGGGGCTCGCTCACACCCGGTCACCGGGGCTCGGTCACACCCGGGGCTCGGTCACACCCAGTCACCGGGGCTCGGTCACACCCGGGGCTCGGTCACACCCGGTCACCGGGGCTCGGTCACTCCCGGGGCTCGGTCACACCGGCTCCCCGGGCCATGTGCCGAGGCTGGACGCTGTTCCAGCCAGAAGCAGGGCTCCGGGGAGCCGGGGCCGTACCTGAGGCCGGCGCAGGTGCTGATGCTGGCTGCCGAGCCGGGGTGTCCCCGCACGCTGCCCTGGTAGAAGCAGTGATCCTGCCGAGAGAGGGGGCAGAGGTGTGGGGCTGCAGCAGCCTGGAGGGGCTGCACAGGGCTGGGAGAGCGGCTCCCCCGAGCCAGCCCGTACCTGGGTGTCCGGCTTCTCCGTGATCTCCGAGCCGTCGGCCGAGTAGTGCGTCTCGGTGTAGTGCTGCCCCAGCAGGGCCCTGCAGGTGGGGAAGGGGCGTCAGCAGCGACCCCGCTTTGGGGGGAGCGTGTGGGCACTGTGACCCCCAAGTGGGTTTGGCAAGGAGGGAATAAAGTGCTCTGGGCTGAGGCTGCGGTGACACCGGGCCTTGGAGAAGGGATGCTCACGGCAAGGGTGGGATGCAAAGCCCCCCAAAGCCACCCCCCAGTGCCCACCTGCACTCACCTGTTCTTCTCCAGCCACAGGAGGTATTCCCTGCCTTCGGCACGGACGCTGTAGAGGACGTGGCCTGGGTAGGTGCTCTGCACGGAAGACAGGTGCCGTCAGAGACCCACGGTCAGCAGGAGCGAGAGCTGCCCCAGAGAGGCCCCTGGGCCCCGTCTGGCGGGACCCGGAGCCCGGCTGCTCCCCCCGGGGGCATCCAGCAAAGACACCGGAAATCAGAAGAGAAGGAAGAGAGCATGTGGGCAATAACGCAAATCCCCGGCACATCCTGAGATGAAGAACAGGTCACCCGCAAGGAGACCGAGTCAGCAAAGTCTGGTTTCCCGTGTCTGACACATGGCTGCAGATGGCCGTGCCAGGGACTGAGGTTTCCTACTCATCAGTCACAGAGCTCCTTTTTTGGGGTCTGAGTTCAGCACTTACTCACTGGCTGAACCACAAAGATCCCTATGGCTCTTATCAGCAGAGACTTCCCCCTCCCTGACTGATCCAACACGCCACCTCACATTTAGGGAACAACCTTCCCCTGGCTCTCTGCTGCCTCTCAGAGCAGATTTTAGTGTCACTGTGTCCCAGATCCCCTTTGCTGGTGGGAGGGAGGCAGGATGGCTGTGGCTCAGCCAGCTGAGCCCCGAACCCTGAGGATGGAGATGCTCCTACAGGAAAAGTGTTTCCCTCTGGGATGTCTTGTGATCTCCTCCTCCAGAGGCCCCATCCTGCTGGGGTCACCGGGAGACACCGATGGTCCTGTGTCAGGCTGTGCCCTTGGCACAAGGGACCTGAGACCTCTCCTGAGAGCACATCATCAGCCCTTGCAGAATCCAGGTGTGGAGGGAGCTGAGCAAACCTTTCCCATGGGGCCATGAGCATTCCTCAGGGATGAGGTGTGCTGCCTCTCCCTGGCTGTCACACCATGGCTCAGCATTCCCGGGGGGATGATCTGCACCCTGCGGGAGCCAGGCTGAGCGGGAGGCCCGGCTGACTCAGCGCCAGCGGGGCCAGGTGAGAGGGTTTGCCTGTCACTCAGCTGCCCCAGTTCTCCCTGGTTCGCAGTTCCAGGCCGGCGTGCCAGCGTGCTCGCGGGTCCCTGGAAAATTCTTCTCTTATGAACAGCGTCTCCCGCCTGTCCCGACCCGTGTCCGCCAACAAAGCCATCCTTTGTTATTGTTGGCAACGCCGAGGCCAGAAGAGGTCTCAAGGAATGGCAGGAAAGCACTTGGAAGGGGGTGCTGGGTCAGGGAGCCTCTCTCGGAGACAACCGCAGGGCAAGTTTAAAATAAAAAGTCCTGATAAAGCTTCTCTGAATCATCCCCTTCCTCATTAGCATGGGCTGTGCAAGGGCTCCAGATGGGAAGGCTTTGGGAGCAGCCCTGCGAGCCCGTGGCCGTGCTGAGCCAGCACAGCAGAGCCAGAGCACAGGGAGAGGAGGGGTTTCTTCCAGCTGGTCCCAGTAAGAGACCCAGAGAGCCTGCAGAGCACGGGGACGGGGTGTCCTGTCCTGCCCCAGCACAGGGTGTTTCTTCCCTGGGTAGGAAGAGGCAACAGGCCTCACAGCAGGGCTGGGGCTCGCTTCTCCCGATCCCTTTCCATGAAGAACCCAGGTTTGCCACGCTCCCTGCTGTGCTGGTGGAACCCTGGCACCCAGGAGACCCAGGGCTCCACCCTGCCTGCAGGGATGAATTTTGGATTTGAGCAAAGCTGGGGCAGAGCTGGTCTGCTTAACCCTCACCTGGCAGGTGGCTCTGCTGGACCAACCCCACGTGTCCCAGTCACTCCGAGCCCAGAACCAGCTCCTGGTGGCCCATGCCCATCCCGGCCACAGGAGGAGCCAGCACGGAGAACACCCATCTCTGTCTCAGAGGGCCTTGGTGGTGGTCAAACCTTGCCGAGAATTTCGTCTCCACCCAGATGACCAGAAGAGCAAACCGAACTTCTCTCCAAGAGGTAAAAAAAAGGGCTTGGAAGGCAGGAGACCTCCTACCCTCAGCAAGGCGGGTTTGGGATGTCCAGGGACCACCCAAGCCCAGAGCAAATCCAGGTGCCACCCATGAGCCAGCCCCAAGGCGCACAGCTCGGGGCAGATGTCTTCTCCAGAGGGATCCCGAGGTGGGTGAGCTCCCCTTTCGGGGGGATCGGTGCCGAGCCGCCCGGCGCACACCCGGCACAGATGGCGGCTCTAAATAGCCTGGGGAATGTTTATCTCGTGGACAAGTTTAGGTTTCTAGAGCAGGGAAAACAGATGCTTTCGGGGAGTGTTTTTGAAGCTAGCTTATCAGGAAGGGTTTGAATCACAGAGGAACGTGCTGCATGGCACCAGGGAATACGTGTCCCCAGCCCCTCCGTCCCTCCAGGCGCTAAAATCGGCACTTTTTGGGTCTAGAAAAGGAATCAAAAAAACCTGGCTGAATTTCACTGTAAGGCAATGAGGAAAGTATCTTTGAGGTCAAGGCATACTATGGACGTCAACATCAAGCACTCCAAACTCCTGACTCAAACCCCACTCCTTTCCCCAAATTGCCAGGTTTCCCAAGAAAAACAGCACTGGCTTCCTTTCATGTGGATTTCTGCAACTTTCTGATTCTTATTTCTCTGTCCCAAAGGACAAAAAAACCCCAACTTCAGCAAACACAGCAAGAAAAGTGCTTACAGCTCCACGAGGCTTCGCAAACCCCTCCTTAAGGAAAGACCAGATGTCACAAGATCACTGCAGGGCTGCAAGAGGTGGCACCGCTGGGTCGTGTCTCCAAAGAAAGCACTGGAGAAAGCAGCCCCTCTCTCCAAGAGTGCACCCCGCTGTCTGCAGGTCCTAATTAGACCCAAAACAGCCCGGAAAAGCTGATCTGACCAACTGCTTCAACATCTCCATCCTCTGGGATGAAAGAAGGGCAAGGAAATGGGCAGCGTGTCATTCTTTTGGTGCTGGGCTGAGGGGGTCTGGCCAAATTGTTGGTCGAGGGGTCCAGCTCTGAGCCTGGTGATGGGACAAGGTCCCTGCAAGCCCCCGGGCAGATTCCCTGGAAAGCGGCGAGGGCGGCTGTGCCGAGCTGTGACTCACCGGAGGCGCAGAGAGGTCCCTCTTCCCCCGGGGCACCGGCAGCTCCCGCGGCAGCACCGTCTCGTACCTCTCGACGTGCGGGAGCTGCTCCTCCAGCCCGGCAGCGGAGCCTGGGAAGAGCCAAAGGGCTTTGAGAGAGATGCCCAGGAACAACCGNTGGCAGCGGTGCCCAAACGCTCCTGGAGCTCTGGCAGCCTCGGGGCCGTGCCCATTCCCTGGGGAGCCTGGGCAGTGCCCAGCACCCTCTGGGGGAAGCACCTTTCCCTGACACCCACCCTAAACCCTCCCTCCCCGTCCCTCACAGCCTCACGCCGCTCCCTCGGGTCTGGAGCCGGGGCAATGGGAGCAGCCAACAAGAAGGTGCAGCGATGAGCCCCAAAAGCGAGTCCTGAAATAGCTGTTGGGAACGCAACTCCCTGACGGGCTCCGGGGAGCTGCAGCCCCGCAGCCCGGCGTCCACAGAGCGCTCGGCATCACCCGCGAGCGAGCGAGAGAGTCCCTGCGGGGCTGGAAACCCCCGCCGAGCCCCTGGTGCAGCGGTACAGAGGGAGGTTTTCCAGCTCCCCATGGTGATGCCACCGCGTGTGACTCGGCGTCTGGCGGCTGTGGGGGCTGTTTGGGAGAGCGGCTGGTGCCTGGGTGGCTCAGCCCCCTCCCAGCCTTCCTTGGATGTCGGCACGGAGAATTTCTGCCATAAACCCTTCGCTTTTCCCGGGAGCCCCGAAAGCCGGGCTCGGACGGGGCTGGGTGCTCGGTCTGGGAGTGCCCACGGCCCTCGCCCGCGGCTGGGAGCCAGATGAGTCACGGGCGACCTCAGCGGCTGAGTGACGGGCGACCCCCGGCTCGCCGCGGGCCACCGGTGGCGGCCGTCCTCTCGCCTTCCCGAGGCGCCCGCACGGCCCGGCGGGGCACCGGGAGCATCCCCGTGGGAGCGAGCCTGGCCTCGGGCGTCCCTTCTCCATCATCCTCCCGCTCGGGAGGCGAGGACAGAGCTGCCCCCGGGACCCCGGGACTTGCCCCCGAGAGCCGCGGGGGAAAGCGAAGCATCCCCATCCGCATGCCGAGCCCCTGCCTCCCGGTGCGTCCATCCCTGCCCCGCGCCCGGTCCCGCCGCACGCCCCCGAACTCCCCGCCCGCCC
>VWZT01001377.1:44197-63784 GCA_013397055.1 Pachycephala philippinensis | reverse complement strand
ACATGTGCTCCAGGCGCTCCGTGTAGAACCCGTTGAAGTCCAGCCTGAGGGACAAACACACCCGAGGGGGGGAGGCGTGAGCAGGAGCCTCTCCCAGGACACCCAAGGACACCCGAGGGGGGGAGGCGTGAGCAGGAGCCTCTCCCAGGACACCCACAGCACACCCGAGGGGGGGAGGCGTGAGCAGGAGCCTCTCCCAGGACACCCACAGCGGGCTCTGGCCCCACACGGGATGTCTGTGCTGTGCCACGGGTGCTGGTGACACCTTTTCCTGCCCACGCCTTGGTAGCAGGCCTTTGGCAGGCCCTTCACAACGCTGCCTTTCCCAGGGAAATGTATCAGGAATATGTCCCAAATACATCAGGAAGCACCAAACGCCCACAGCCCTTCTCCAGCCCACACAGAGGTGACCTGTGTGCACAAGGGCTCCTCCCAGCACTCGTTCAGCCCAGAGCCCAGCAGCACTGAACTCTGGTACTGACTGCCACACGGAACCCACACAGAACCACAGAATGCTGGGCCCTCCATCCCCACCACCTCCTGCCTAACACCGGGATGCTTCCCACGGATCCACAAGTCACCAGCACCAGCAACTGGTCGGAAGATGCCCAGGCACAACCACAAGTAATACCTGGAAAAGCCTCCCTGAAGCAGGGGAAACACCAGGGATACCCCAATCCCACCTCCCTGATGATCCAAAATGATGCCACCCATCCCTGAGCCTGCTGTGACCTTCCCGTGGCAGATCCCAAAGCACCCTCAGCCCGTGCACTCGTGTGCCCTGGATCCTGAGCAGTCAGTGCAAGCCCATGAATCACACAAAAGTTACTCTCTCCCTTTCTCAAATTAGGCTGCTCCAGTACCAACTGAATGGGCACAATATTTGAGTTTCATGTTGCTTAACAACCTCACACAAACGGCAACAAATTGTTCCTTGACATTTTTTGGTGCCTGCAGAAAACAGAGCCTTGACAGATGGAATTTATCTGTTGCTCTCTCCTGGCTGAAAAGCTTTACATTGCTTTCGTCCTCTAGGGGTTGTACCAGGGAAACCTGACACTGAGGTGAGAGTACTGACCAAGTTTTGATTCAAACACAAGGCAGGGACTTGCTGATTTGAGGACCTGTTCTATTTCTAAAGCTGCTTCTTTCCCAGCTCAGTGACTTGCAGATTTTGCTTGGCTTCCCTTTCAGCCCCTTTTAGTTTTAAGTGATCCGTGATAACCATTTCTTCAGAATTTGCGTGGTGCTTCCTCAGCATGTGCTTATATGGCAGTTTCTTGCTTTGTGGCTGGATTCAGTGGGGCTTGCATCACTTCACAAGTCCTGGTGACCTACTCTGAGCTGTTTTCTCCAGACTGGTAAAGGAAGGATGCCTGGTAACCACACTGATGTATAAGATTTCTAAGAACGTGCACTTAAGTAATCCTTCTGACAAAGCCCTCTCTGCTCTAGTTCCGCTTTTCACTCCTGGGACGTGAAGGAGTGACTGGAGAGTTCCTGCAGTTGCCAACCCTCTGTCAGCACTCCTCTGTCAGGTGGAGCTGGGCCAGAGGAGATCTAGGTTGGATATCAGGGAAAGGTTCTTCCCCCAGAGGGTGCTGGGCACTGCCCAGGCTCCCCAGGGAATGGGCACGGCCCCGAGGCTGCCAGAGCTCCAGGAGCGTTTGGACAGCGCTGCCAGGGATGCCCAGGGCGGGGTTGTTGGGGTGTCTGTGCAGGGCCAGGGGCTGGATCCATGATCCTTGGGGGTCCCTTCCAGCTCGGGATATTCTCTGATCTATCCTATGACACACCTGAGCAGGGCCTGGGCACACCAGAGATCTGCCACCTGTGAGCTCTGAAGGAAACCCTCTGGATCTCCATCTCCTACTGTTTGATGCCACAAATAAATGGCTGTGCCTCAGTTACTCAGTAGTATAAAATGAATAAACCAGGATCAAATAAATGATGAGCAAGTAGCATAATGTGAACAAAAGGGCCATTTTGTTATTTATCTGATGTGTTGATGATCCCTGTTGGAAAGCAATCCTATAAAAAGGTTATAAATTAGAAGAAAAGAGCGATATGCCTTACAAACTCTTCCTTATAAACTCTGTCAAATATGTTATTTCAGATGGCAACTGCCTCCACTCTGCTTCTCGGGTTCCTGTTGCCATAGAGCCCAGGCCTTGAGCCAACAACCCCTCCAAACGGAATGGGAGCTAAATGTCACCTCTGGGCATTCACCGTGGGGCTCCCACCCTTTAAATCATCCCTGAGCAGCCTGTGGGATTGGACAGGCAGGTCCCACAGGCTGTCAACATCCAGGGATTCTGCTAGGAAATGGGGACACCCAGGCTGACAGGAAAGGTCCAGCATGTCCAGTGTCTCGGTGAGGACTCAAGTGGTCCCAGAGAGTCCAGACTGGGGGGGACTTGATAGTGGTGACAGTCCTGGTGGCATAAGGACTGGAGCATGGAAATAAGGGAGGGCCAAGGACCCAGGCCCTCCTCCGAGCCTCTGGCTGCAGCTGAGCTCACTGTCCTCAGCATAAACCACGGACAGAAGCACTGCATCATCACACTTCTCCTTTCCCCTGAGGCAGGAAGCGCTGGTTGCAAACGCCAGCCTCTCTGTATTTGGAAGAACCAGCTGCAGAGGTGTCACAGCTCAGGATCCTGCTGGCCCCAGCTGACCACAGCATGCGCTGTGACACTGATGGACAGCTCCTGGCCGTGGCACCGTGGGCAGGGTGCACAGCCAGGCTGTGGGGTGCAGCACCAGCTTGTCCCACTGCCCTGGCACGTGTGGGACCTCCACACCACGACAAGTGCAGGTAATGTGGTCTTCAACACTGTGCTGGCCATGCCCCGTGTGCCCTGGGATCATGGAGCTGCCATCAGGTCTCCTGCATGGAGCACCGTGAACAATCCCCTCCGTCAGAACTTGTACTGGGGATGGCAAAAGTGTAAGTGCTGGATCCAGGAGGAGGCAGAGCTGGAGCACTGAGGGGCAGTAAATGCTCCTGCCTGGGGGACTCAACTGCTTGTGGCCCAATCCCTGAATCTAACCTGAGCCTGGATGCTCCTGTGGCACCCAGCAGTGATGGCAGCCAGGGAAGAGTGACAGCTTCATCCTGCCAGCCTTTTCCCACTGATGGATCCTGCCTGTGACCTACAACAGCCTGGGAGGCCCAGGCAGATGAAGGGTGACATAAAATGTTGAGAAGCCACACCAGCCTTTCCCAAAAGGTTCTGCAGAGACTTGGCTGCCCTGGTTAGTCCTGAAAGGAACAGCAACCAATTGTACAGCTGGGCCTGCACTCACAGCCATAAAACCAGGTTTTTGGAGAATTTCCAGGATGAGGAGGAGACCTCTGACTCTGGTCACTTCAGAGATGGAGCAAACCGGAGTTCTTAGGGCTGTGGAGAAGGGTCCTCACCCACATTCCCATTTCAAGGACCCAGGGGCTGTGCAAACATGTGGCAGCTGCTGCACAAGAAGCTCCCAGAAGAACAGGACAACTGGAAGTGCAGTCTCCAGTGGGAATACCTCACCTAACAGTGCTTGCAAAGCACCAGGAGTCCTGACAGCCCTGTCAGATGCTGTCAGAAACGGCACCAGGAGGGGACAACAATCTCCTTAAGAAACATTTGTGAAACATTTCCTCTCTCTCTGCTCTCAGGTGTAGCACACCTCAACAGAGGTGTGAGGGTTATCAGCCAGCCATAAGAGATAGCCAGTATAGATAGACAGGGAACAGAACTTCAGGGTTTTTTTTACTGAAGAAGCAACACGGAGGTTATAAACCCAGCAGCTAAACTTCCATCTCCTCTCTCTCTCTCTCTCCCCTATCCTGTGTACCTGACTTTTACATGTTTCTGAAGGAATTTTGATTCCCAAGAAGCTGCTTATTTAAATAAATGCAATATGGGAACTTAAAATAGACACTTTATGATCAAACCTTTGCGTGATTTTCTCATCTTGGAATACTTATGCTGTCTATGGAAATTGGTTTGTTCCCTGTCTCCACAGTGAGACAACCCCCAGGAAAACTAACACTACATTGACTATATTGATGGACAAATGTCACAGAATTCAAAGGAACCTGTTCTGGGGTTTTTCTAAAGCCTTGGGTTGAAATGCAAAGCAGTGTCTAATGACAGAGTGGTCTGGGTTGGAAGGGACCTCAAAGCCCACCTCACTCCAACCCCCTGCCATGGGCAGGGACACCTTCCACTATCCCAGGCTGCTCAGAGCTCCTAAATACACACATTTCTCAGTGATAATCAGCAATTCCTGAGCTGAATCTGGGACCCCTGAGAGGGGCAGTAACAGACAGAAAAGGCCTGGCTCACCTGTAGATGATGTTGAGCATGCTGTGCTCGCAGTCATTGGTGCTGTACACACTCAGTTTGTCCAGCAGGTCCAGCAGATGTGTGGAGAAATTGCTGTCAAACTTGTTGATGGTGGCTTCAAAGCCAGATGTGAGGTGCAGGTTGTCAGCATGCTCTGCTAGAAGCTGCCAAGACAAAGGCAGAGTGGCCCCATGTGTTTGCTGATCCGCACTTGCCAAGGGGCTGCAGTTATTCCCTGCATTCCCTAACCTGCTCAAAAACACCACCACAAAAATGCAGTTACTCAGCCTCTGAAATAAATCTTTCAAAGTCCTTGGTAGTTAAAAGCCCTGCTGTGACCAGCCTGGGAGAAGCCCAGAGTAGATCCCAGCTGAGTTATCCACAAATACATGCTGCCATTGCTCATTTTCAAGCAGGAGGAAAAGGCAGAAAATGTGTGTTGCTAAGACAGGCTGTGAGCTCTGGAGCACTGTGACTGCCGGGGTGATGCAGCTGTGTGCCAGAGGGGTTCCAGAGGGACAGGAGGATCTGCTAGCCACAGAGCAAACCCCACCTGCATCTAGACAGAGAAATATGGAAGAGATGTCCCCCAGGTATGAAAGCCATGGGCTGCAAAGAGCCCAGCTCACACCCCACCAGAGCTCTGGGCACGGGAAAGTGCTGGCATTGCAGAAAGCCTGGATGTGGCTCTGCACAGCTGAAAACTCAAGTGAAAACTCAAAACAGACAGAGTCTTCAAAGCAGACTTTGAGAAGTCCAGCAGCGCTCCACGCTGCCCACAATTCCACAAAGACTGTGCTTTTGGGGCCAGAGGGGCTCCAGAAACCAGGAAGGGCTATCTGCAAGTGGCCACCCCGGCCAGAGTGGCAGCCAGGCCCAGCTGTGCCCGTGTCCCACCTTGTTGGTCAGCTTCTTCTTGGCAGCCTCCTCGGCACGCTCCTGCTCGGTGGGCGGGCCCAGCATGGTGCCGTGCTCCAGGGTGAGCCTCTCCATCTCGCTGTCCAGCTTCATGCTCTGCGTGAACCTCTGCCAGGGGCACAGCAGTGGGGACATGGGTACAGCCCCTTTTCTCCATCGTGGCAAAGCACGAGGCTCCGTCCTGCCCACCCCAGCTCCCAGGACAGCTAACTCTGAGACTGAATTCACCACGTTGATGCACAAATCTCCCCAAACGCACTGGAAACTGGGTTTTATAAAAGCCGTGGGCTCCCTGATGCTGGCTGGAATGTGCACACCACCTCACCCTCAAGAGCGTCTCTACAGAGCACTACAACTTCAAGAGAGGGAATTTGGGCCATATGAACCCAATCTCAACACGGAAGAAGGAGGATTTTGTGGAGTAAGAAGCCACAGAAAGCATTTGGGAGAGGGTGTGAGCTGTCAAGCCCTAAAGCTGCCGACAGAGGGGATGGAGGCTCGTCCACGTGGGGCTGGCAAAGGGACTGCAGGGCTGGCAGTGGCACAGGGAGGCTGCACGCACCTGCATGCAGTTGGTGAACATGACACACACAGACATCAGCTTGGAGAAGATCTTGAGCAGCTCTGGGTTGGTGAGCATGCAGTCCTTGAGGCAGTTGTCCAGGAAGCTCGTGTGGTGGCTCAGGACATCGTCGATGTTGGATGCCTGTGACAATGACAAACCAAACCAGGGCTGCTGTGCTGCTCCGCCCCAAAGCTCCATGCCAGCACCCTGCCTCTGACAGGGACCCCTCAGAGTGAGACACTCCTCGTGTACCTCCCAGAAACACCCTGAGGTGGAGGCTGCATCTGCATTACTGCCTTCAACAGCCCCTCACAGGCTTTAAACCTTTGATTTGTCACATCACATCCTCACAAATCACGCTTGCTGTAATCACCCAAACCCTCCCCTGGAAAGGATGGAGTTCCCTGCTTTATGAACTTGCATTTCCCTTGTTTTTAAATCTGCTTGTCATGGCCACTCCCACCTTCACAAGCTCAGTAAAGTCAGTGAACAAGAGGAAAAAATCAAAGAACCTTAAAAGTCAATAAACGTATCATTAAAACACACAGGTTGTTCAGAAACACGCTTTAGGAGCCAATAAGGAACTGGGACATGAGGTGTTGCAAGGCTTCTGTATGGATTTTTTGTTCATCTCTGCTACTTTAACAGCCTGTTTCAGCCTTGAGTTTTAAACAATAGATTCAAACTCCCTCTCGCTCTGTACAGTTACGGGACGTGCTGAAGCTCAGAACACAAGTCAAGCCTAGAAAAGAACCACAGGACTAAAACTGCCATGGCATCCACACTGCTCCAGCAGGACCAGTGCAGGAAACCCCTCCCATATCCCTGTGAGCTACTGCAGAACAGGGAAAAATGCAGCTTTCTGATGCAATGAGGATGATGATGAAGTTGTGTTGATGAAGACAATGATGTTGTGAAGATGAAGGTCCCAGTTATAATTTTAGGAAGAGAGCACCTTATCTTCAAGTGAAAATGCACAAGAGAGAAGTGTGGCAAATAAAATGCACCATAAGGCACTACATGAGACCAGTGAGGGTCATCCTTTTCCCTCCTAAAATACAAATGAAAGGGAAAAACAGGGGACAGGATAACTTCAACAACTGCCTCCATGCAAGTAAAGTAAACTGAGTGTTGTATTTTGCAAACCTAAACTTGCAACAGAAGTAAGTACAACTCCCGGATTATCCACGAGCTTGACATATGAACTCTTCTCATTCAGAAGTTCTTGCCAAGAACATGCAGAGATGCTCACAATGCTAGACCTGCTCCCTCCTGTGAATTCTACAGGAAAAAGGATGACAGGGCATCAAAAAATGTTGGTTAGCTGACCCCAGAACAGCTCCTCAGGGCACAGTAAGAACTAAGGCAGGATCAGCTGACGCTGAAGATCCACAAGGGCCATCAGACAGCTGCCAAGGGCTGATTGCAGGGTGTTGGGCTGTTTGGTACCTCAGATGAGTGATTTTCAGGGTGTAAGAGGAAAAAGATGTGCAACCCAGAACTGTCTGATCACAGGGTGGCTACCAGAGGGAATAATGATAATAATGATAATAATGATAATAATGATAATATGAAGGAAGGAAGGCCCTGCTTTATGCCAAACATTCCCAGCATGCCAGTCCTGGGCAGTTTCATGGCAGGGAAAGCACAGACTCCACTTCTAAGAGCACTGTAAGTCAGCCAAGGATTCAGCTGGAGATGCCTGGACTGGTTCATGATCTTTGCACTCTGCATCCACCTTCCTTTCCCACAGCTCTCCTTCTCCTGTGTATGGGAATGTCAAGCAATGCCTTTCCATAACAGGGAGCAGAGTGTGAGCTGGGCAGAGACAGGGGGATGCAGCACAGCAAAGGGATGTAGGGCTCATCAAGCAGAAAGCTGATGCAGAACAGCAGCACTCTGCAACGTGGCAGGAACAGCAGCTCCTGGATATTTAAATGCCTCCAACAAAATCAACAGACACCTGCAGCCACTGGAATTAGGTGTTTTTTCCCCTGTATCACATTTGTTAAGACTTCCATTGCAACTTCACTCACCAGCTTCAGGTTCTTCTCCAGAATGTGCCATGTTGGCTCCGTCACTTCAAACATCATGTAATACTGGATATTCTGCACAAAATTCAGCATCCGCTGCCGCAGTGTGAAAGCACCAGCAAACCTAGGGGAGAAATCACACCCACACAGCTCAGAGCTAGCAAATGCCACGGAGAACTATCACCAGGCTTGCACAGCCAAGCAGAGCTAAATATTCCTGTCCTAGCAAATGCCTTGCTGCAGTGTGAGAGGGATTAGAAAGTCACTGCAAACCATCTCTGATTATTTTCCATGGCTTTCCCTCCACCAGGAGAGTCAGAGTTTTGAACCTGTCATAGACTTTAAATATTTGCTTATATAAAACTAAAATTTTGATATTAAATATTAAAGCAACTTTACAAGCAACTATCGAGTGAAACCTAAAACGTTACAAATTGACCTCTCTGAGCCTGTAAGACATTTGTAAGGATCTTTTTCACCTCAGTATTGTCCGAGCCATGTCATGAGGTATCTGATTAGCAAGAAGGAGACCCAAAACTGAAAGAAAAAAAAAAAAGGCTGTACCACTTAGCTGAATGCAGGGAGAACTGCTTGGCTGTCTTATTGCTGATCCAAACGTTGCACAGCTGCCTTTCCACGTGCTTGCAGTAGAACATGTGTCTGAAAAGCATCTGGTACCTTGTCAGTGCTTTCCTGGAAAGAAAGGAGAAGCCCATCCAGATGAAGGCCTGCTGATTGACAGACTAAGCTGTGAAGGCTGAGGCTGCTCAGAGGCAAAGAGACTTTACACAATATGTTCCCCACGCCTTCAGACGCGCACAGATCTGCACTGAACTGAAGCAAGAGAGTCACATTTGCAACCATCCCAAAGAATTCCTCTCCAAGGAGACCCTCCTCCGTATTTCCTGCCAGTGGGTACATCATCAGCCTCCTTAATTCCCTCGAGCTCTGGAGAGGGGTCACTCACACAGGAGTTCAGAGGTTCAAAGCCTGTGGTCTTGTACCCACTGCGCTAAGGCTGCGATGGTCACCCAAGAATTCACCAGGATTTTAGAATTCACCCAAGAATTTACCAAGATTTTCCAAAAAAGGGGAGAAAAAGCTGTAACCAAGCTACAGGCAGCATTACCCCACCAGCAATGCACTGTCACAAGCAGATGGGGCTGCTTATTTATAGCTCCAGGACTGGATTCAGGTCTGTGCTCAGACACTTGGGCGTAGGTGTCTGCAGCGCTCCAGTCGATACAGTTCAGGAAACCTTACCAAATCCTATTTTCACTTCCATAGCTACCACCAGAGCCAACACGCTCTGCTGGGAAGGAAGAGACAAAATTCCCAGAGCATCGCGTCGTTAGGAAAGTCTCACCAATTCAACGGAATTTTTAGAGGGGAAATTAAGGAAGGAATTAATTGCTGGCATTTAGCAGTTTGAAATCTGCCACTCTCTTCATGCAATGCTGCTTGCCCCATTTGCTTGTGGCTCACAGCAGTGTTTCTCCAGGGAAACAAGAGGCAAATTCCTGCAGAAAAAATGAACCATTCAGTCCCTCACAACTCGGTTAAATGCAAAATAGCCTGCTGCAGTAGCAACAGCCCCTGTCCTTTGAGTCTGCAACCAGGGATACCAGCAAGTGCATTTTTCCCTGCTCCCTAGGTTTGAGGGATGTTTGATTCTTGCATGGAAAACCTCTTGTGCCTGTTTTTCCCTCAGTGGACTGATGCCTCACCTGTTGATGATGAGGGACAGAGGCCACTTCACGATGTAGTCGAAGGAGAAGGCCTCCAGGCCGCTGAGGGTGAGCTCCGTGGGGTCTGCACTGATGATGGCCTTCTCCTGCTTTGTTTCTATGGCCAGTACTCTCAGGAGCTGCGTGATGAGGTCATGGGGCATCAAGTCGATCTGTAAAGAAAGAGCAGGAATAAAATGAAGCCACACGACACCCACAACTACAGTGGAACAACAGGAAAGGTGCCCAAGGTCAGAGGCACTGTCCACTCATCAGACCCACCCAGGACGCAGCACATTCTCTCAGGCACACAGATCTCCCCAACCACAGCACGCCTTCTGCTCAAAGTCAATTACCTTCTGCTTCCACCCATTCTCACCTTCAAATCATCCTTGAAAGGGTCGGTGTTGGCTGTGCTCATTCTCAGGGCTAGTTCCAGCAGAGCCTCCAGCCTCGTGGTTATGATGTCATCTACAGGCTTCTTAAGTTCCTCCTCTGTCAGATCCATGAAGTGAACAAAGAAGTCCCCTTGATCCATCAGGAAATAGTGTTTTATAGATCTGCCCAAGAAAGCAAAGGGACAATTGATTACCTTCCTTAAAGCCCAGGTTAATCCACATCAAACCTGAAGGAACAAATGCAATCAATTCAAGAAGCCTGTGGGGTTTGATCACAAAACGTTTCTCCTCCTGGAGAGCACACAGCCATAAATAACCAGTTTGGAGACTAGTCTTTTATGGATGTCTCCTCCTCCCTACCCCCTCAGTCAGGACGCTTCCGTGCAGTCAGATCAGGGCTGCTGCTGTTCTTTTTTTGCCTAGAAAAATACAAGAAAAACCCCTAGGTGTGCAGGGTGCAGGCTCCTGCTGCTGTCCTGAACAACTCCCAGACCACCTCCAGCCGAGGGGCAGCTCACAGCCAGTTCCGAGCAGAATCCTGGACTCCTCTCAAGGAACAAACATTTGTGCTGATTTCTGTTAAGTCCAGCAGACTTCTGCTGTGACAGGACACATAAACTTTGATTTTCACCTGGCACCAGGGAGGGGTACCTGCAGTGGGAACAGAGCTTGGAAGGAGTTCCAAGGTGAGCCTGAGGATTCACCAAGTGCCTGGCCAGAGATCACAGGTGGTAACTGCAGGCTTTGGAGCAAAGAGAGGAGCAGCACAGCTGTAACACAGTGTGGCTGCAGACTCCTGATCTGACTGGGCTAGACAAAGCCCTGGCCTAGTTTTGGCAACAGCTTTCCAAGGAAGTTGAACCAGAGATCCCTAGACATCTTTCCCACTCAACGTTTCTATCATTTTAGACTTTTTTTTTTTTCCCTCTTCAGGGAAAAAAACCCAAATCTCATTTTTTAGGTCAACCTTTCTAAATGGAAATAGAGAGAACACCTTGGTAATATCCCAAGAGAACAGAGCTAACTTCAAAAATTTATGTTCCTTAGCAGAACCAATCTATTTATCACGCATTTAGTAAAATAAATCAAACCTTAGGTGAGCCACCAGCTCTTTCTCCTCCATCAGGAAGTCCAGAAGAACTTTGCTGGCATAGTTATATGCTTTTTCTATTTGTTCCACATAGGCTCTCTCTTTTAAAGTGTAGATGACCTCTTTGGCCACAGGGCAGGTGACATCTCGCCCACATTCCCGCACAACATTTAAGTATTTCCCTGAAAATAAAAGGAATGATCCATAGTCACACCTGCTGTACAGCCAACAGGGAAACTTCCACAGTACCCCCTTCAACGGGAAGATATGCTGAGAAGTATTTACACTATGTTGTGCTGAAAGCTGGAAAGGGTTGAGGCACCTTTCAAAAGATGATACAGGATTTTAAATTAGCAACCTGGTATCACATTTAAGGAGATTTGGGAATGGTTTTGTTTCCCAGTGGTGACAAAACATCTCTGCAGGTGGCCTGAAGCACTGCAGATCTGCTGCTCTGCTCCACAAGTGACTTTTGGAGGGTTTTGTACAAGGATAAGAGGTTGAATGATTCATTTAACCCCCCAAATTAACACTCAAATGGTCAAACCTCAGCTGCCCAGCTCCATCCAGCTAGAAAACCCACCCACAGAACAGCAGGGAGACAGACAGCTCCCCTTGCTGCTCCTTCCCATTTGTTATTTATGGGATTTGGGTTTTTTTTTTACATCTGACTCTTCTGTTGCTCCCAATTCTGCTGGACAACCCCATAAAGTGGCAAGGCACGGTGACATTTCCTTTCTCTTTGCACAGGGGATGGCAATGCTTGTCTCAAGGTTCCTCTCACAGCAGAAGCACCTACCTGTGCTTAGGATTTTGTCAGCCATTTTCTGCAGGAAGGAGGGAATCTGTTGCTGAACAACAGTGTACCTCTGATCCCAGTACTTGTCATTATAGTCCTCCTGAATCTTCTCCTTCTGCAGCTCGTGCTCCTCCACCATGAATTCACTGCACAGTTAAAGCACATGTTTAGGGGCAGGCAGGGGTACAACAGCATCACTTTTTTTGACCTGCAGACTGGTAATGTGATCTATCAGAAATAAGGTCTCATGAGGACACATCCAAGCAAGAACTGAAATTAGTTTGTATATGAAGCAAGAGGAAAAGCACTATGCAGTGTCTCTGATGATCTGCAATGAGGAACAGAGTTTTGCAGGGTTCATATACCAAGGCTAAACATTATCTGTTTGTCAGTGCAGGGGTGAGGAACTGGCCTTTGTCCACCGTCTCACCAGCACAAAGGCATTAATTTCAGATATTTTATATTCAGCTGTGTCCCCACCTTAGGATGCGGAAAATGTGGGAAACAGAAATGCTGCACAAACTATCAAACACAGCAAAACGCTTCAAATGACTCTACAAAAGCCAAAACACTTCTGGGAGGGCTGTTTGAGGCCCCCAGGCAATGCAGACTCCACGGAGCAGATCAGTACTTCTGAAGTTTTGCAATTCATTTTCATTGCTTAACTGTTCTTTACCTGTACGGATCATTAATGATGCCTCTATATATCCACTTCTCCAGGATTTCAAAGTAAGGCACGCTGGCTGCCTTGGTCAAATACAGGCACAGCTCCTGGGCCTGGCTGTCCCCCGTGTAATTGAAAGTCTTGTCATGGAGCAAGCTCAGGGTTGATCCTCCCATGCACTCACCCTTATCCACAGAAGTAGCTGGAATTGAAAAATACCAATGTAAGACACTTACATCCTGAAAAGCCCTGAAACAAAACCCCAAATGGTCCCCAGACTGGATGTGGCCCCCTGGGCAACCTGCTGTAGCTGCGAGCAAGGGGCTGGACTAGGAACTTCCAGGGATTCCTTCTGGTTATACATCCACACAGAGCTGGAGAGGAGTTTGGGAAGGAGCTGAGGAGAGGCAGCAGTGGTGGATACAGCTGATGGGAAGGGCAAGGGCTGTGAAGGCAAAGGGCACAGAGGTGCCTCCTGACAGCTCCAGAGGCACATCCAGCCCTAGGGCCTGAGTGCTCTTCTCCAGAGGAAGTGCAGTGCCCTCACAAGTACAACTCCCCTAGGCTTTCTGTTTCAGTAAAGCAGGAAATCAAAATGAGACATGCCCTGCCTGCTTGGCTACCCTGCACAGTTCTCACAAGTTGTCAAAATGTAACAGCTGTATTTTGGGAATTTACCCAGGGAAGCCAGAATCTCCAGGGTCCTCATTGTGGGCTGGATGTAAAACCACAGCTTCTGCAGGGACAGAAGCCCCTGCCTCTGAAGATGCTCCAGCTGGGTAATTAATATCATGTATTCCTTGATTAGAGTCCGCATGGCAGCAGCCAGAGCATGATTTACCTGCCCATACTCGAAGGAAGACTTCTCCTCTATAAACCTGCAAAAAGCAAAATGGAAACTCTTTCAGGCAAGGCAACTTCTGTAATCTTCAGGAATTTCTGCCTTCAGGACACTGTGCAGGCACACTGGTAGATCCCTGGAAAGCACACCAGTCCCTCTCCCTATTTCCTATCCCACATTTCCTAGTAGGGAATGCTGTGGGAAGATGTTTCCTCTCCAGCTGCAAAGGAACTAGAATCATTTGCAAAACCACTGTGTAGAAAGTGAGAGCCAGCACACAAAGGGTCTCTCAGTCCTGGATGCCCAGAGGGGAGCAAGGAGCAGGAAACATGGAGAAATTCACAGCAGAGTGGGAAGAGAAGGCAGAACAGGCAGATATATCCTAACTGCAACTTACCTGAAGTTACCAAGGCCAAGACTGGAAAAAACAAAGGTGTGTGGATGAAAAAGTGAACTGGCAGCACAGAGCAAAAACCCAGCAAAGGAAATGCAGCTAAAACTGACCCAAATAAATTGTCCCTCATTTTATACCCCCCAGTTTAACTTAGGCATGGAAGTTAACACCTGCACTACGGCAGATTCTCTCTGCCCACAGGAGAGCCTCCTCCCCTGAGCAAAGCCAGCTCGGTACCTGGTGACAGCAGAGTAACTTGCTGCCACAGGAAGAATCCGGGTCACCAGCTCCTTGATGGACAAGTCCAGGTTTGGATCGAGGGAAAAGGCTCGGTTCTGCCTGCCCACGAGGGCCTGTGCTGTGATGTACCTCCCATCCACACCGATCAGCACGTACAGCAAGTCCTCCACAATCATGGACTCCTGCGAGGCCAATGGCAAAGTGCCTGTTTCCAGAGAGGAGACAAAAAAGGGCCACAAGGGGCCATCATCCACCTGTTTCAGTGCTGTGCTTTGCTGTCCTGGAGAACAGAATCCTTTGCTCATTTATACCCCCATATCCCGTGGACAGGACCAGACATCCAGCTGTGGCCAAGAGAGCCACAGCTCCTGCTGCTGCTCCTTCCACCCAGTTATTTCCAACACCAACAACTTCCCCAACCTCCTCGCCACCAAGATATTCAAATACCCAGAAAACAGCTCAAACACAGTCACAAAGGAAAAAAGTGCCAACAGCCAAGTTTTGCTGAGTGTGAACACCTGAACAGCGTTTCTGAACGAGAACAAAACACTACAAATAAATGCAATTTTCCCTGTGTTTCACATACCTATTGGCACTGTTGTGTCAGTGCTTAGACTGGTGCCAATTAAGAAATCCCCAATAAGTGCAGGTCTCTCATACACCCAGGATGGGAATACTGGAATGGGCTGACCAGAGTTCTTCTTGTTCTGCTTATCCCGGAGGATTTTCCGTGTAAGCTCAAGAGGCTGTTGGAAAAAGAGAGAGAGGGAAAGGAAGGAAAAAACCAGGAGACTTTCAGAAGTCCAAGAAATGTTTAATTTCAAGGAGATATTGACTGCAAACCCATCGATGCACTTGAGAACAGAAAGCAGAATAGCTGGTATTTCAGTAGCATGGTGTGGGGTTTAATTTCCCACTACCACCTGGTCTATTTGCCCACTGCTGCAAAAAATGCATATTTTTTTATATATTTGACCTTTTTATGTGGGGGTACATCAAATCATGCCTTTCTGCATCCCTCCACGCTGGCCTGGGTGCTGGGGCACACCCAGGGGAGCAGAATGGGGACACGCACAACCACCAGGCAGTGGCTGCTGGTTTGGAGAGAGCACCACATGACAGCAGCAAACTCCTTCCAGAAGCACAAACATCCTATTCCAGGGGCACTGAACACCTCTGAACTCGATGCCAAATGCAACCCAGACAAATCCACCCACAGAGAGCTGGAAAATGATGGAGTTTTTTGCTCTGAGTGGGAGTTGGCGAAGGAAGTGAGCTCCTGAAGGCTGAAAGACTTCCCACCCCCAGCTCTGACACTAAAATAAATGGAGTGCAAGATCAATCATCAGCTGGGGAGGCTGGTGAGATGCACAACCTACAGGAACATTTGGAGCCCCAAGTGCACAAACACAGGGCTGATGAAGGCCATCTCTGAAACTCCACAGATGTGTGTGTGTGAAAAGGGATATGCACAGGCTCGTTTTACTTTCTTATTTACATCATGTGTGGGTGATCTGCTAAAAGGACCTCCATTTCCTCTGCTCCCCTAACAGAACTGGGACTTTCAGACGGAGAAATAGGAAGCACCAAGCAAGCTGCCAGCAATTCAAAGGATGGCTACATCCCAGAGGAAACTGCAAACCTCAGCTGGCTGTATGAACATGTTCTGCCTGGGACAAGGGCAGCCAGGAGAAGGGCCCCCACCCGTAGGTCTTCCCAAATGGCAGGGAGGAAAAATGTCTTCATTGAGAGAGTGGTTAAGCACTAGACAAGCCCCCCAGGGAAATGGTGGTGTCACCACCTCTGGAAGTGTTCAAAACACGAGCAGAAATGGCACCTGGGGACATGACTTAGTGGGCATGGTGATATTCAATCCAAGGTTGGACTTGATGACTCTCTGATTTTATTCTACAACAAGAAGCAGGGCACTTCTGTTGCAGTTCAACCAGCTCTAGTGTGACTTTGTTAACTGGCAGAGGTCAAAAAAGCCAACATTTTGGCTATAAAGGACACATCTACCTGAAAGGGAACACCTAACCTTCCCCACCTCGATGAATCCTGCACCAAAGCTGGTCCAAGCAGTAACTCCAATCACTGAATGATCTCTCTGGCAGTGCCAAGCGACACCAGGGCAGATGGCACAGCACTTGTGGCACGGGTGACAAAGCACCTGTCTCAAGGGCATGAATCACCTCCTCTCTGCAACTCGAGGATGAAGGCCTGGTCATTACAAAGCTCCCAGGGCTGAAAACACGGCCCTCAGGTGGCACCTGAACAGCCCTGGCACAGGGTGGCAGTTTGCCACTGACATCTTGAGCAATGGCAGTGCCAACACCCATCGAGGGAGAGGAAGGGCTCGTCCCTGAACACCTCCAACTCCACTTGTGATCCTCACAGACAGAAGATCTGTCAGAGGCTGAGCAGAGCTAACACTTCCCAGGAATGCCCTCCTGTCCCTGCCCTTACTGACTCCACAGCCCCGAGCCCCAGCCCATCAAGGCCTTTTAACACAGTTTCAGCTCTTTAAGTCTGAAGAAAGTCCAAATGGAGCAGCAGGGAAGCACAAATCTTGGCTTGTGATGCCATTTCAATCCCTCTGGCTGTGAATTGCACATCTCAGAGAGCGGCACTTCCAGGTCTTTCCTTTTTCAGCAAGTTCACACATAAATCCTGGTAAGAAGATCAGTTATCTCACTGGAAATTAATCTTCCCTTCATGATCTAAATCACCCACTTGACTCAGATCATGTGTGAAGGATCTGGATGAGTCAGGCCCAGTGTCTGTGCAGTATTTCAGTGTATGTGGGACAAGGCTGGTCTCACACTGACAGGGCGAGGGGGCTGGACCCTTTGTTTAGGATTTGAGCTCTCCATCATCACCTTCACGTAGGGCCCTTCAAGCTCAGGGACCTGTGAGGTCCCAAAAGCATGGGACAAGGAAGGTCCATCCCTCTTGCCACTGGGGCCTGAAGTGATCTGAGGCTTGTCCCCTGTTAGATTTTGCTGACCAGACATCAGAAGGCACTATGGACCCCTGAGCATTTTTCCTCTCTCCCCTCTGTCCAAAGAACCCTCCATACACTGTTGCCCCTCTGCCTTCTGCAGCCAAAATGTCCTGATCTTGACCCATGAGTTTTTCACCACATTTTTTCTCTCCCTGTCCTGTTTGCCAGGCCAAGCCACCACAGTACAGTTTTTTTATACAAATAATTACAGGAAACAGAATGTGGGGTTTAAGTAATAAGTTGCTCTTTTGCACTCTGACCTCACAACCTACTGCTGCTAATGAAATGCTTAACTGTGTTCTAAGCCTGTGTCTCCAGCTGGTTTTCCTCTTCCTTTCTGTCTTTGGGATTGCTTTGCAGGATGTATTTCAGGAGCTGAAATAGCTGAGTAGGGGGAATGGCTGTGCCCCTTGGGGAAGGATGAGGTGAGGGGCTGCAGCCCATTATCCAGGAGCAGAGCTCCCAGTAGGGATGGGGACACACCACAAGGCTGCTGAGCTCCTGGGCAAGCACTGCCACGGGCAGAAAAGGAAATGTCAGCACAGCTTAAAGCTCAAAGGGGAAAAGGAAATTCCATTAGCCCCCACCAGTCAGAGCTGTCAAGGCCTAAACTTGTCCCAGCCTTAGAATCACAGACTGGTTTGGGCTGGAAGGGACCTGAAAAATCATCTCTTTCCACCCCCTGCCATGGGCAGGTACACCTTCCACTGCCCCAGGCTGCTCCAAGCCCCAGTGTCCAGCCTGGCCTTGGACACTGCCAGGGATCCAGGGGCAGCCACAGCTTCTCTGGGCACCCTGTGCCAGGGCCTGCCCACCCTCCCAGGGAAGGATTTAACTGTGAATTTAACCTTAGAATAACCTCAAAGAATTGAACCTTAACTGACTGGAATAGAAGAAGGGCACTTTTCCTAAGAACAGCACCAAGATTTAATACAACCTGATGAACAAAAGGGAAGATCTTGTGCCCAGAGCCTGGGAAGGGCTCTGTACCTGCTGTGCATTGGAGTTGGCTGTGACAGTGCCCAGCTGCTTGCGCAGCTCCTCCAGCTCCTGCAGGGACATCTTGGAAGTGGATGTGGGGATGGAGAAATTCGTGCTGCTGCTGGTGGCTGCATTTGCTGCGAGCTCTGCCCTTTCTTTAGCATTTTGCTGCAGGTAGTGGAGTGTCTGTACAAAGACAAAGAAAGAAAAGATTTTGTGAATGCTGGGCAGCACAATCTAAAGCAAAAAACACATGACCATGCCCTGGTTGTGCTGAATCTAACCACAGATCTCTCTGTCCCAGTTTTCCATGTCTTAGTGAATTACATCGAGAGGAGCATAACTCTCAGTAGGGCTTTAATAACTCAGTAAAAGCTACAACTGGTTATTTGCTGATTATTCTACAGATTTCACTGAACTTTACCATCAGCTGTGCTTGAAATCATTGCACTGTTGCTACTCTTCAACATCCAGTTCTAAACAAGGAACCAACCTCTTTGTCTTCGGTGAGTTTGGACAGCAGATAAACTAAAGAATCCAGATGCCTGGTGTTTTTAGACTTCAGCTCATCATACTTCTTTAAAAAATCTTCAGGAGTTCGAGAAAACTCTGCTATTTTCACCTGTAAAACACCACATCAATATTACATGGAGTTACAACTAAAAGTGGAATTAGAGCAAACATGCAGCTCAGGCCACAAAGATGCCAAGTTTCAGACAGAGTTAGAAACTTCCTAGCACTTAGAGCTTGACTGGTGGACTGCATTTAAAAATGAAGATAAAAAGCCGTATTATGGCCATAAAAGTATGTCTGATCACAAGTGCCAGGCTTTAATCCCTAATATTTGGGTGGTATTCAGAAGAAAAAAGTCAGGGCCTACTCATGTAATTGCATTTTATACAATTTTCATTTTATCATGGAATGACAGAATGGTTTGGGTGGGAAGGGACCTTCAAGGTGATTGTGTTCCATTCCCTGCCATGGCAGGGACACCTTCCACTGTCCCAGGCTGCTCCAAGCCCCAGTGTCCAGCCTGGCCTTGGGCACTGCCAGGGATCCAGGGGCAACCACAGCTTCTCTGGGCACCCTGTGCCAGGGCCTGCCCTCCCTCCCAGGGAACAATTCCTTCCCAGCACGCCACAAAAGAACCTCCTGCTTTGAGCTTGCCCCCACCCCACTCCTAACAGTCCTCTTCTCCCACCAACACTCAAGGATCCCACCTTTTCCCTCCCAGCCTTCCCACTGCACACCCAGCACCGTGACTCCAGATCCGACCACCCCCTCTTCTTCCCCTTTTTTTAACTGATGGATGCCAACAGGAGGAGAGGCTGTTCCCAGGAAAGCCAGGGAGAACCTTGGCGCTGTGCGCAGAGACGTTGGTGGTGACGTAGGGCGTGCGGTTCTTCTGCAGCAGCTCGATGTAGACCTCGGCGCCCTCGCCGCCGTGCACCCGCAGCAGGCTCAGCAGCTCGTTCACGTCGTGGTGGATGCGGAACTCGCTCATGCTCCCGCCTCGGGCCGCCGGCCCTGGGGACACGGCAACGAGCGGTTATCCCGCGGCTATCCCGGGAACGAGCGGCTGTCCCGGGAACG
>VWZT01001375.1:33255-48908 GCA_013397055.1 Pachycephala philippinensis | reverse complement strand
CAGTCTCTGGTTCTGGGTTGGCCTCTTTGGGCATGAGGGGCACCTCTGGGTCCCTCCCAGCCTGTCCCAGTTTGTGTTTCCCCTCTGGAATTTGGGGACGGGGCGCTCAGCTCTGTGGGATCGCAGCCCCATCCCCATCCCCAGGGAATGGTGACATTCCCGAGGCTGCCAGAGCTCCGGGAGGGTTTGGGATGCACGGGGTGGGATTTTGGTGTGTCCGTGCAGGGCCAGGGATTGATGATTTGGATTGATGATCCTTAGGGTCCCTCCCAGCCCAGGACATTCTGTGATCCCATGAATCCTGGTCTGAGCATCCCAAAAATGTTGCTCAGCACGGATCAGCTTCCCTGGGTGTCCCACTGTCCCCACAGGCAGGAGAACCCCAGGGTCACCCGGACCCCAAGGCTGGGCTGCTCCATTTCCTCTCCAACCCCATCCCACGGCTCTCCCAGCATCATTCCCAGTGCTGGGTGGGCTCCCACGATTTGTGGGAATATTTTAGGGGAAACCACCACCAGCCCTGCAACCAACGCAGCAGGAAATGGGCAGATTTTTCAACTTAATTCTGGTTTTTCAGTGATTTCCTTTTGCGAGCGAAGCAGCAGCTGGGCGAGCTGGGACCAGGCAGCAATCCGTGCCGGGGGTGGCTTTTCCGTGCGGGATTGTGGCAGCCGGAGGATTTGAGGAGGCTGCTGGGGAGAGGCCGGATCTTTTATTGGAGCAACCGATACGGCTGGGGGGGAAAAAAGCTCCAAAGCAGATAAAGCTTTTGGGCTCCTTATTCAGGTCCTAAATAGCAACAGCTCAGGCGGATCCCCGGGTTTATTTTTAATCAATTTTAGATCTGGAAACAACAAAAAAAAAAAGGAAACCAACTGGTGAGCTGGAAGGGGTTTTTTGCCTTTCTCTGGTGTTCTTTTCCCTTTATTTTTGGTTTGGATTTGTTTTCCTGGGAGCCCTGTGTGGGGCTGGGCAGAGCTGGCTCAGTCACGGCCCCCCAGACACCCCAAATTTGGGGTTTTGTCACCCTCACAGGAGAGGCTGTGTGAGGATGGCTGGATCCTCTCCCAGATTATTCCAGGCTCTGGGAAAACGCTGCCCAGATGCTTTTCGGACTCAGGTTCCCCCCCTGGATGTCAGGGATGCTCCCATTCCTGCCTGGACATGAATATGGGATTGTCCTGCTTTTGTGGGGTTTTCTGTGGGGTTTTTTTGTGGGTTTTTTAGGGCGTTTTTGTGGGATTTTTTTGGTTTTTTGGGGTCTTTTGTGGGTTTTGTTTGTTTTTCTTTTTAATTTTTAGTTGTGTTTGTTTTGGTTTTGTGGTTTTTTTTTTTTTTTTCTTTTTTTTGGTTGTTGTTTTGGGTATTTTTTGTTTTGGTTTGGGTTTTTTTGTTTGGGTTTTTTGTTTGTTTGGGGGTTTGGGTTTATTTTTTGTTTGTTTGTTTGGGGTTTTTTGTTTGGGGTTTTTTGTTTGTTTGGGTTATTTTTTCATTGGTTTGGTTTGTTTTGCTTGGTCGGTTCCTTCCCACCGCCGGCAGCAGCGAACTCGCAGCGAGCTCCATCAATATTTGATCAGCTC
This sequence comes from Pachycephala philippinensis, assembly GCA_013397055.1. Lineage (NCBI taxonomy): Eukaryota > Metazoa > Chordata > Aves > Passeriformes > Pachycephala > Pachycephala philippinensis. The sequence goes on along the minus strand of VWZT01001375.1, from coordinate 47,328 downwards.
CTTCCATCACCGCCAGCTTCCCACAGCCCTCAGACACCGACAGAAAACCTGGGAACGCTTCCCACCGCCCCAAAAACCCCTCCAAATCCCCCCTGGATTTGGGAACATGGATTGGGATTGCGCTTTCCTCATTTTTGGGGTCGGGAGCCTCCAGCGCTTTCATTTCCCGGGTAAGCCGAGCTCAGCAGGGCCGGGCTCTGTAACCGGAGCTGGGCCAGGCTCAGGTCAGGCTCGGAGCTGATCCCAGACCTCTCCTTTCATCCCGAAACCTGAGCGCTTCCCTCGGGATCCCTCGGGAATCGGAGCTGGAATGACCCGGGGCCGCGATAAATAACACAGAAAATCGAGATTTTCACTTCCCCTGAGTTAAATTCAAGGCAACAAAAAAAAAAAAAAAAAAAGGAAAAGGGGGGAAAAATGTGGATTAAAACGTGGCTGGAATCCGTGGAGAAACAGATCAAGAGGCCTGGAGTGGGTTTTTTTGGGAAGTTTTGTGACAAAAAGCAGCGGCTCGTGGCCCAAAAAATGGAAGTTCAAGGAAAATTCACCTTTAAAATCAAAATATTCAGGGGAGGCAACCACCAGGAATCTTTTTTTGAGAACTCTCCAGGCCCAGGAAAAGAATTCCAGTAAAAAAAAGGGGGAATTATTTCTAAAAATGGAATATTTGGGTGTTAACTGAGAAATGGATTCATTGGAATGGATACATGGGATTTTAATGGATAAATTCCTTGTTGTGGTCTCAACTCACACGGGGGTGAAAAGAAAAATGGGCTCCAATTGGCAAAAAAGGGTGGAAAAGGGGCAAAAGTGGTGGAAAAAGGGGCAAAAAGGGGAAAAGGAGGATAAAGAGAGACCCTCTGTCCTGCACGGATAAAGAATTCCTGGTTTTTAATGCTTCAAATCATGGTGGGAAGTTTATTCTGGACAATTCCAGGCTCCGCTGTCCCAGCGCTCCTGGGACATCAAAAATTCCCAGAATTTTCACAAATTCAGGAGCCACACCGTGCAGGGAAAAGTTTTCTGGTTTTGGTTTCTGGGTTTTTATTTTGGTGGTATTTTTAGGGGTTTTTGTGGGGTTTTTTGTGGGTTTTGTGTTGTTTCGGTTTGGTTTTTGGGTTTCTTTTGGTTTTTCTTTTTAGGTTTTTTTGTGGGTTTTTGGTGGTTTATTTTTTTGGGGGGGTTTTTTGTTGTTGTTTTTGTTTTGGTGGGATTTGTTTTGTTTGTTTTGTGGGGTTTTTTGTTGGGTTTTTTTATAATTTCGTTTTTATTTACCTTCATTCCCCATCAGCTCTGAGTCCTGAACCCCCCCGGGCGAGATGGGGCCGTGTTTGTTTTCAAATTTAATTTTTATTTGCATTTACCCCCAGTTTTTGTGCTGAGGGCGAGGTGGGGCCGCTGAAGGAGGCCTGATTCCATTTCCAGCTGAACAATTCCAGCTGAGGGCCGATAAATCCAGGTTTGGATCTCTTTGAGCACGGGCCAGAAAGAGAAAATTCCATTTTTCCCCCTTAATCTGAGCTCCGGGGAGAGTGGGAAACCCCAACCTGCTCCCGAGCACCTTCGAGGGTGGATTTTCCAGCTGGAAAATGTGGATTAAAGGAATTTTGTGCTGCTGGAACACGGAGGAACTGGGAATTCCAGGCAGGGAGGGAGCGGGATTGGGTTTCCCCCGCTCCGGTGGGGAACAAGGGCGCCACTGTCCAGGGCATGGAACCATCCCCGCTCCGGCTTTCCCTGCCCCTTTTCCCTGCTCCCGGGGCTGGACGGGAAAACTGAGCCCGGAGAGAGGATTTTTCCATGGGGTTCCTTGGCATTGGTGTTCCCCTGGCAGTAGGAGGGGGAAAAAACAGGATCCTGTTGGCAAAAATGGTGGAAAATGGGGAAAAAAGTGGTGGAAAATGGGCGAAAATGGGCAAAAATGGTGAAAAAAGGGGAAAATGGCACAGAAGGGGTAAAAAGTGGTGGAGAAGGGGCAAAAACGGTGTAAAAGGGGCAAACAGTGGTGGAATGGGGGAAAATGACAGAAAAGGGGCAAAATGTGGTGGAAAATGGGCGAAAATGGCGGAAAAGGGCGGAAAAGGGGGGGAAATGGTGGAAAATGGGCAAAAATGTTGGAAAAGGGGCAAAAAGTGGTGGAAAATGGGCAAAAAATGGCGTAAAAGGGGCAAAAATGGTGGAAAGGGGTTAAAATGGTGGAAAATGGGCAAAAATGTTGGAAAAGGGGCAAAAAGTGGTGGAAAATGGGCAAAAAGTGATGGAAAGGGGGAAATGGTGGAAAATGGGCAAAAATGGTGGAAAATGGGCAAAAATGGCGGAAAAGGGAGGAAAATGGTGGAAAAAGGGCAAAAAGTGGTGTAAAACTGGCAAAAATGGCGTAAAGGGGCAAAAATGGTGGAAAAGGGGCAAAAAGTGGTGGAAAAGGAGCAAAAAATGGTGGAAAAGCAGGAAAATGGCGGAAAAGGGGGGAAATGGTGCAAAATGGGCAAAAATGGCGTAAAAGGAGCAAAAAGTGGTGGAAAATGGGCAAAAAGTGGTGGAAAGAGGCAAAAAATGGTGGAAAAGGGCCTAAAAAAGCTCTTTCCAGATGCGAGGCTGGGAGAGGGAATATTTCCTGTCCCTCGGGAGCTGCTGGAAGCGCGGGGGTGCTCCTGGGTGACCCAGGGCTGTGTAATCAGCCCAACCATCTGTTGGGAGATTTGGGCGCTCCCAGGAGCTCCAGCTGTCACCAAAGCCCTCCCGGATGTCAGCAGGGCTGGATTTGGGAGGCTGGAATTCCAGGGGTCCACCCCGAGGGATCGGCTGCTCCTCAGGGATGGAGGAAAAACCCCTCACGAGGGCAAAATGTTCATTTTCACCTTCCTGTGATGGGCAACGGGCAGGGGGGTGCCTGAAAATATCCTGAAAATATCCTGAAAAACGGGAATAATTCGTTCAGATCCCCAGAAAAATCCTCTCAGGGGTAATTTTGGGATTAATTAGGATAGAGGAGGCTGCTCCCCAGCAAGTTCTTCCCCACAGCTCCTCCTCCTCAGGTTCATTTTTATGGGATAATAAATTTTCCTGGATGTGCAAAACTTCCCATGGAGCTCTTCAGGTGTGGCTTAAAAGCTCTGGAATTTCGGGGATTTTTTGTTTCTGGTTTTGAGGCTTTCAGGTGTAAATCTCTGGGGTTTTCTTGCCACTCGGGAGGGCTGGGAATGAGCTTTTTTCCTCTGTCTCTTTGCTGGGAAGAGCCGAGAGGTTCTGGAGCCTGGAATTGAGGGGATGCAAGGAAAATGGGAAATAAAGATTTGAAAAAAAGGGAGAATTGGGAAAAAAAAAAACAAACCAACAAACAATTTAAAAAACGAAGCAGGTGCATATCCAACCCGGGGAATACCTGGGGAAAGGGAGAGCAGGGAAACGTGGAGGAGATGTGGATGTCCCTGGGAAAATTGTCCCCAGCACTTTCGGGATGGGAGAGGAGCCACTCCCTGTTCCCGGATTACTTGCAGCTCTTTTGCAGGTAAACTGAGGCACGGGGTGATTTTTTTCCCCCAGCCGTGTCCAGAGCTCCCTCTGAACTCTGAATTTTTAAAAAATTCAATTTAAAAAACATCAAAAAATGTTTTTCATGGCCAAACTCCCTCTCCATGGCCTGGATGGGGAGCACAGGGCCGGATTCCCTCGGCGGGGTGGGGTGAGCGCTCCTGGAGGAGCTGGCAGCAAAACAGGGAATGTGGGAATTCCAAAATGCCAACCAGCACCGCCCTGGAGCCGTCAGAAGGTGTTTAACAGACAGAGCCCATCCCCGTGCCAAGTGCTCCAGGAAAAACGTGGATCTGTACAAAAAAAATTCCTGTTTTGGAGTTCTTTGGGAAGCGGCGTCGCGGGGAGCTGAGGGAGCTCTGGAATGAGCCTTGGAGGAAGGTGAGAAAAGCCCGGGCCAGTTTTTCATGTTAAGCTGCAATAGGATTATGGAGCAGAGCAAATTAAATCAATTCCTTAATGAGGGAGGGGTGGGATTCCAGCTGGGATGGCGGCTGGAGAGCCGGGAAGGGAGGAACGGATGGAGCAGGGTGGGAACGGATGGAGCCGAGGGTGGGAGCCACCCGTGGATGGGGTCTGGGGGCTGCGGGCAGCTGCGGGCAGGGATGGACTTTCCAGGATCGGCTGCGTCACCATGGCAATGAGCAATCCCATGGGAATTAATGAGCAATCCCATGGGAATTAATGAGCCTGGGGCTGGGAATCCTCGGGGGGGGAAAGGATGGGCCTGGCTGGAGCTGGGGATGCATCTGCCCAAGCCGTGCCTGTCCCGCCTGGGATCCACCCGGATTTGTCCATCCCTGTCTCCAATTTTCCCCATGGATTAGCGGGATGCTCTCCATAGGAGGATGGAGGATTCCGGAGGTTTGGGATGTCCTGGCCAGGGAGTTGGAGTGGGGCAGAGCTGGGGGTGCCCCATCCCAAACTCTGCCCATCCCTGCCTGGGATCCAGCTGGATTTGTCCATCCCTGTCTCCAATTTTCTTCGTGGATTAGCGGGATGCTCTCCCNGCCGAGGGTGGGAGCCACCCGTGGATGGGGTCTGGGGGCTGCGGGCAGCTGCGGGCAGGGATGGACTTTCCAGGATCGGCTGCGTCACCATGGCAATGAGCAATCCCATGGGAATTAATGAGCCTGGGGCTGGGAATCCTCGGGGTGGGAAAGGATGGGCCTGGCTGGAGCTGGGGATGCATCTGCCCAAGCCGTGCCTGTCCCTGCCTGGGATCCACCCGGATTTGTCCATCCCTGTCTCCAATTTCCCCCGTGGATTAGCGGGATGCTCTTGGGAAGAGAATGGAGGACGCCAGAGGTTTGGGATGTCCTGGCCAGGGAGCTGGAGTGGGGCAGAGCTGCAGGTGCCCCATCCCAAACTGTGTCTGTCCCTGCCTGGGATCCAGCTGGATTTGTCCATCCCTGTCTCCAATTTCCCCCGTGGATTAGCGGGATGCTCTTGGGAGGAGGATGGAGGATTCCGGAGGTTTGGGGTGTCCTGGCTGGGTAGAGCATGGAGTTGGAGTGGGGCAGAGCTGGGGGTGCATCTGCCCAAGCCGTGTCTGTCCCTGCCTGGGATCCAGCTGGATTTGTCGATCCCATCCATTGTCCCCATGGATTAGCGGGATGCTCTTGGGAAGAGGATGGAGAACGCTGGAGGTTTGGGATGTCCTGGCCGGGGAGCTGGAGTGGGGCAGAGCTGCAGGTGCCCCATCCCAAACTGTGTCTGTCCCTGCCTGGGATCCAGCTGGATTTATCCGCCCCATCCATTGTCCCCATGGATTAGCGGGATGCTCTTGGGAAGAGAATGGAGGACGCCAGAGGTTTGGGATGTCCTGGCCAGGTAGAGCAGGGGCAGAGCTGGGGGTGCCCCATCCCAAACTCTGCCCATCCCTGCCTGGATTTATCCGCCCCATCCATTGTCCCCATGGATTAGTGGGATGCTCTCCATAGGAGGACGGAGAATGCCAGAGGTTTGGGATGTCCTGGCCAGGTAGAGCAGGGGGGTAGGGATGAGGGGTTGGATATGATTCACATCGGGAAATTCCTGATTTTTCCTGCCAGCCCTGGCTCGGGGATATTTATTGTGGAGTTGTGTGGGATCTGGCACTGATCCATGGAAGAATTGGGATGAAAAATGATGGTGGAGACGGGCAATCCCAGGGAGGAGGAGGAGATGGAGTTTGATCCAGGGTACCTGGACCCGGAGTTTCGCTGTATTCCCTGAGGGATGATGAAGCTCGGGAGCATCCATGTCCATTTTTGGGATGTGCCTGGCTCCTCTCGCTGGCAGCAGAGAATCCATACAAATCCAGGATAATTGCAGCTCCTCCGTCGACGTTAATGATTATTTTCCTCGCAGAAAATAAGTGGCCAATTAAATCCAAACGTGCCGGGCTTTGGGCAGCTCTTAATTGGGAGTTTAATTAATCCGAGGGACAATGACGGGACACAAACCAAGGCGCTGGTGCTGGCTGAGCTCGTGTCACATCCTGGCAGTGGGATCTCCACCGGGATGAGCACCCACACCCCTTTTCCAACATCCTGCATCCCAAATTCCAGCCCATCCTCTGGGCTCTGCTTTGGGAATCTCCATCCCAAGCAGCTCTGGTGGTCCTGGATCCCGTGGTGGTCTTTTCCCAGATTCCTGCCCGGAGCAGCTTTCCAACAGATTTATTTTTAACTCCCAGCCTTGGATCGGGGAGTGGAAATTCAGCGATGTTTTGGAGTGGGAAAAGAATCGTGGAGTCTTTTAAGGTTCAGAAATGTTTTCATTCCAGCTTTTTGTGCGAGTTCGTGTTATTCCAGCTGTTTATGGCCAGAGGAAATCACGTTCTGGGATGAGTTATTGAAGTTTTCCATATAAACCACCAGAAAAGGACTTTGGAGGGGTGAACAATTGAAAATATCCCATGGAAAATATGGAAAGGATCAACATTTCTCCCATGATGTATTCTCAGTGTCGAAGTGTTTTCCTGGAGAAGGAATCTCTCTGCTCCTGATGTATTCCTGCCCCTGGCTGTGTCATTCCAAGCTTTCCAACGTGCCCAGATCTGGCATTTCCCTGGAAGGAACAGCCTGGGATGCTGTTGATCCATTGGCTCTGTCCTGGCTGGGTCGCTCTCCTTCCACCTCATCCTCTCCTGGTGGCACTCGGAGCTGCTGGAATGGGATTTGGGCTTCCCAGAGTTCCTCTGGATTCGGGCTTCCCAGAGCTTCTCTGGATTTGGGCTTCCCAGAGCTCTCTGGGGCTGGAATCCAAACAGATTTTGGCTTTTTGGTTTTGATGTTCATTTTGGAAGCGGGATGGGCAGGAATGGGATGCAGAGATGAGGATCTGGACCTGTCACTATGGGATGGGAAATGGATCCTTGTGTCCCCTGCACGGCCCTGTCCCCTTCTCCAGGTGCTTTCACCCTGATTCCATCTTCCTTTCCCTCTTTCCCCATTGGGATGTGCAGCCGGCTGCTTCCCTGTGTCCCTGCTGATCCTCTCCTTTCCCTGCCTTGGCTCCAGTCCACATCCCAGATATTCCAGAGGCTGCTGGATGGACACAGACATTCCTATCATGGGATAAAATTGCCTCCATCCCCAGCTTGCCCTTCCAGGTCTCCTCCCAGCAGGAACCTCCTCATCTCCAACCCCCTGTGATGCCAGGGGCCGTGGGATTAGTGGGCTCCTCAGGATGCCAGGATAGACCTGGAATGGGATCCTTGGAATTCCGTGTTTTCCTGGGATTCATCACCCTGGAGTTGCTCGTGGGTGCTGCAGTGAACCTGGCCAGGAAAGGACTTGGCCACGTGGATTCATCCCCTCAGCCGGAGCTCCGGGCACAACCCAAACCTGGCTCCCAGCTGCCTCAGGAACTGCCACGTTCCAGAGCCGGATCCTGATTTCCTTTCTGATTCCCTCCGGGAAAATCTCCCGAGCTTCTGCCCGCAGCCGGGAGGGCTGGGAACAGCCAGGGATGGGGTGTCCCTGTCACCTCCCGCCTGGAGCAGCTCCCTCCCAGTCAGGGCTGCTGGAGCTGGGGGTGCTGCTCCCACCCTCCTCAAAATCCATGGATGGATGCCTGGAACTAAACCAGGATTCTCCCCGTGCCTGGATTCTCCCCCAGGAGCTGGAGCTGCCTCTGCTCCCCCTGTCCTCCACCTTATCCCACCCCATGACCCCATTCCGCTGCACCCACCCGGGAAGGAGCCCCATCCCAGGATTCGAGATGGAGGAGACGGAATGAGCCTCGTCCTGGGACTGGAGCAGGAGGAGATGGAATCAGCCCCATCCCTGGATTTGAGAAGGAGATGGAATGATCCCCATCCCTGGATTTGAGCAGGAGGAGATGGAATGAGCCCCATTCCTGGATTTGAGCAGGAGATGGAATGATCCCCATCCCTGGATTTGAGCAGGAGGAGATGGAATGAGCCCCATTCCTGGATTTCAGCAGGAGATGAAGGAGCCCCATCCCTGGATTGGAGCTGGAGGAGATGGAATGATCCCCATCCCTGGATTTGAGCTGCAGGAGATGGAATGAACCCCATCCCTGGATCTGAGCTGCAGGAGATGAAAGGAGCCCCATCCCTGGATTTGAGCAGGAGACGAAGGAGCCCCATCCCTGGATTGGAGCAGGAGGAGACGGAATGAGCCCCATCCCTGGATTTGAGCAGGAGGAGATGAAGGAGCCCCATCCCTGGATTTGAGCAGGAGGAGATGAAGGAGCCCCACCCCTGGATTGGAGCAGGAGGAGATGAAGGAGCCCCATCCCTGGATTCGAGCTCCAGGACACCACCCATGGCTCCAGCGGGATGCGTCGCCATGGAGGAGGCGTTGCCATGGCGACCGTTGCCGTGGCGATGGCGACCGGCGCAGCAGGGCCTGAGAGCATCCCAGGGAGGTTCCCGGCCTCTCCCGGTGCTCCAAGATGGATTGATTTCCCAGGTTTCCCTCCTCCCGGGGTGAAACACTCGGCACTGAGAGCTTTTACCATGGCAGCGCATTTTGAGTTCTGTTTTGGGGCAGATTTAGGGAATTTTAAATTCCATGGAGTGGAAATGCCCTAAATAATAAAACGCCCTGATCCTCCCTGCCTGGCGAAGGAGAGATGTCCAGGGAATTTGGGAAGCCCTGAACCAGCCAGTCCCTGTCCCCCAGGACGTGTCGGAGATGCAGAGGGCTCTGTAGGAACATCCTCGTGCCACACGCGGCGCTTCCATTCCCATTTCCTGCTCCAAGCCCGGAGCCGCGAGTCTGGAACGGCCTCATCTGGTTCCGATTTCAGGCGGAGCAGAGGGAGCGGGGCCATGTGGCTCCCATCAGGGAGAGGCTTTGCAGGGAGGTCACACAGGGAGAATCCCACCCTCGGGAATGGGGACGGGCTGGGGAGAGCCGGGCTCTCCTCATTTCCTGGGGAGCCTCGATGTTTTTGGTGTAGAAACATCAAAAGGCAAAGAAAAGCAATTCCAAATGCTCCTTCCTGCATCCCCTCAATCCCTGGCATTTTTCCTCGCCTTCCCGATAGTTTTGGTGGCCTGCCTCATACCCCAGGGCCGTGCAATTCCCAAATCCCTGCGGATTTATTCTGCTGGATCACAAACTCCAGCAAGCTGCTGGAGAGCGGGTGTTGGGAATGCGGGATGGTGCCTCAGCTGGGGGGCAAAGGCTTACTATTCCCAGAGATTTGGGAAGCACAGGCTGAACATTCCCAGAGATTTGGGAAGCACAGCACAGGCTGAATATTCTCAGAGATTTGGGAAGCGCATGGGGTGTTGGAGACTGGCAGGATACATCCAGCAGCTGCTGGGAAGAGCTGGAGCAGATCCAGCCAGACACAGCTCAGACACTTAAAAGCCCAACTCCCCCTGCCCTTTCCAAGCCGATGGATTCTCTCTCCCGATGGGAGAAGGGATGTGAGGACAAAACACGAGCTAAATCCCAAATTTCTCCATGTGACTGCCCAAAATTCCGTCCTGCTCCGAGCTGCGGTGAAAACAAAGAAACCCCGAGCTGTTTTCGGGAGGTAAAACGCGACGGGGACCCTTCAAGGCCTTGATTTGAAACTGAAGCTCGAATCTGGCTCGTTACATCTCGAAACATCCGCTGCGATCTCGCCGATCAAAGCCGCCTTGTTTGCCTTGTAATGAGGTGTCAAAGCGTTCCCTTGCAACGCCGACAGGAGACACTTTGATCTGCAAACGAGATGTTTAAGAGCCGTGCTAGCGAGGGCTCCCCGCGATTTCGCAGCTCGGGGAAGCTGGGGAATATTTGAAGTCTGGCGTTGTTTCCTCTCGAGGCTTCCCAGGCTGTGGCAGCTGATGAGGTGTTGCTGTCACACCGGAGCCAGGGAAAACAGCAGGGAAATCATCTCCAGCCAGCTGGAGAACCAAACCGAGCGTTGTTCCGACAGCTTCCAAAAGGAGTTGCTGGGTTTTCCCAAAAAAAGAGGGCTTTGTGCCCATGGGGAGTGTCGGAGTGGATGTGAGCTCGCTCTGAGCTGTTTTGGGGGAAAACGCCGCGATTCTGGGTGGTTCAGCTGGAGGTTGTTGGTGCTGCCGCTGCCTTGGTCTGGCTTTTCCTGTGCCCTGTCCCACGAGGGGGGTCTGGGGTGTCCCCTGGGTGGGGCCGGAGCCGCTCACGTGTCCCTCCGGCCGCAGGCTCAGCGCTGGCGCAATGAGAACTACGAGCGGCCCGTGGACCTGGAGGGCTCCGGGGACGACGACCCCTTCGGAGAGGATGAGCTGGACGACGTCTACTCCGGCTCTGGCTCGGGCTGTGAGTAACTGGGGGGGTCCTGGGGAGGGTCCCGGGCTGGCTGTAGGGTTCCTGGGGAGGGTCTCTGGAGGGTTGTGGGGTTTCGGGGCTCCTGGGAAGGGTCCCTGGCTGGCTGTGGGGTTTTGGGGTTCCTGGGAAGGGTCCCTGTCTGGCTGTGGGGTTTTGGGGTTCCTGGGAAGGGTCTCTGGCTGGTTTTGGGATTTGGGGGCTGCAGAGGGGATATGAGGGAGGGAATTGCCCTTTATCCGTCTCTGGAGTTGTCCTCCGAGACAAAAGCACCGGGAGCTGTCCCAAAGGTTGGGCTCCAGGGCCTCCATGTCCCAGTTCAGCCTCTGGCCCTACTGGGCAGGACCGGTCCTTCCACAGACCCCAGAGAGGGCTTTGGCCACCACGCAGGGACAGCCCTTGGTTTCTGCCGAGCTGGAGCCATCCGTGCTCCCGGATTTTGGGGTGATGCCAGGGAAATGCATCAGTGGCCATTTCGCTTCTCTCTTGTTCCCCCATTCCAGATTTCGAGCCGGAGCTGGGGCTGGACACGGCCGTGAGCCTGACCACGGACACGCTGGTGACGCTGCCCACCACGGCGGCCGTGCTGCCCGTCACTGCCGCCCAGCCCGTGGCAACGCCGCTGGAGCCGTCCCCCCCCCCCCAGGATCCCACCCCCGGACAGGCGACCGGCGCCTTCCTCATCCCCAGGACCACAGAGGCACCGGCCGTGCCCAGCTGGAAAGTGACCACCACCACCAGCACCACGGCCAGCGAGCCCCCGACCACCACGGCCACCACCACCACGACCACGGCCACCACCACCACCACCACCACCACAGAGGCCACCACGACCACCAGCAGCACCACCGTGGCCACAGCCAAGCCCACCACCATCCGGAGGTTCCTGCCCCCCTTGGCCACCAAGGCGGCCACCACCCGGGCCACCACCCGGGCCACCACCCTGGAGACGCCCACCACGCCCGTCCCCGAAACCAGCACCCCGACAGAGGTGGCCACGTCACGCCTTGTCCCCAGCAGCACGGCCAAGCCCAGGGCCCTGCCAAAGCCCAGCACCTCGAGGACTGCAGAGCTCCCCGAGAAAAGCACGGCCCTGCCGCCCGCTGCCACCACGCTGCCGCCCACAGAGGCCCCCCAGGTAGGAGCCAGAGCCCTCCGCACCTGCAGGGGCTCCTGGGCTCCGTGGGAAGCCAAGCGGTGGCCACGGGCAGCCTTCGGTGTCCATCCCTCCTTGGCCACGGGCAGCCTTTGGTGTCCATCCATCCTTGGCCAGTGGCTCTGAGGGAGGTCGAGGCAGGCTGGGCTCTGCCAGAGTGGAAATCTGGGAGCTGGGAAGGAGATGGAAGTGGGTGTTTAGCCCGGGCACGGGGATGAGCTCATGGGGGCACCCAGGATGTGCCACAAGTCCCGGTGACGCCCGCACTGCCTTCTTCAGAGCGGCTTCCCCAGGCAGGAGGGGAGCGGTGCCACATCCCACGGGGACACCGCGACTTTCCTCGGGGTTTGGTGTCATTCCTCGGGGTTTGGTGTCATTTCCCAGCTCCCAGCCCTGGCTGGGAGTCCCAACCTCTCCTCAATTACGGCTTGATGGCACATTTCCAGCCCATCGGGTGTCCTGAGCAGGGATTTCAGCTCCATCTCGCGCTCAGAGCCCCTCGGGGGCCCTTTGCAGCCGCTTTGAGTGAAAGGTGGAGTGATTTGTCTGAACTGCTCCCTCTTTTCCGCCTGCAAATGCTCGCTCGGAGCGCTCGGGGCTCTCGCTGACCTCCAATTAATCCCTGTCACAAACGGGCGCTCGTGGGAAGCGCTGAGCCGTGCGCTGGCCCCGGGGCAGCGGGACACGAGAGGGCTCCCGCCCCCGCCCCGGCTCCCGAATCATCCCGAACCTTGGCCATTCCTGAATCCTGGCTCATCCTGAATCCCAGCCTATCCTGAACCCTGGTCCATCCTGAATCCTGGCTCATCCTGAACCTTGGCCATTCCTGAATCTGAGTTCATCCTGAATCCTGGCCCATCCTGAATCCCGGCTCATCCTGAACCTTGGCCCATCCTGAATCCCGGCCCATCCTGAATCCCGGCTCATCCTGAATCCCAGCTCATCCTGAATCCTGGTCCATCCTGAATCCTGGCCCATCCTGAACCCCGGCCCATCCTGAACTCTGGTCCATCCTGAACTCTGACTCATCCCGAATCCTGGCTCATCCCAAATCCTGCTTTGTGACCAAGGCAGGTGGGGAAGGAGCCATTGGCCCCACCAGGGAGGGATTCCGGGGAGGTTTGGCTCCAGGATGTCCCAGCTCGGTGGACACACAGCAGGGAGCAGGGTTGGCTCCATGTCCTGGGTGACAAGGACACATCCTCCTGCTCCTGCCCTGTGCAGCTGGAAGAGATGAAAGGAACAGGGAAAGGAGGAAAGGAACAGGAAAGGACCCGCTGGATCTCATCCAGGGGCATCCCACCCTTCCTCCTGCTGTGCTGGTGTGGCACGGACACTGTGTCACCCCCACACGGACGCTGTGTCACCTCCACACGGACGCTGTGTCACCTCCACACGGATTTTGTGTCACTCGGCGTTAGGAGGGAGTCACCTGCGAGCTGTGACATCCAACCTGCACTCTGGGGACAGAGCCCAGCAGAGGGGCTGGGAGGGGATATTGGGAAGAAATTCTTCCCTGTGAGGGCGGAGGGTCTGGGATGGGGTCACTTTAGGGGAAGCTCCTGGGAACAGGTCCTGGGATGGGGACAGAGGATGGCCCGGCCCAGCCGTGGTGGCCTCAGCCATTTGGTGACCATCACGTTGTGGGGTTGTGTTGTCACTGCAGTACTTCAGGGACACAGGGAAGGGGCACCCCAACGTTACCCCCATGTCCCCCACCCTGTCCTCGGCCCTGTGATGTCCCCCCTGTGGACACCCTTCGGTCCTTGTCCCCTGCTCCACCTTGTCCTTTCTCCCAGATGGAGCCGGGGGAGGTGACGACAGTCCCCGACAGCGAGCTGGAGGTCCCGGCCAGCAGCGGCCCCAGCGGGGACTTCGAGATCCGGGAGGAGGAGGAGACGACCCGTCCCGACCTCGGGAATGAGGTGGTGGCCGTGGTGACGCCGCCGGCGGCGCCGGGGCCCGGCAGGAACGTGGAGACGGGGCTGATGGACAACACGATAGACTCGGGGAACTCGGCTGCGCAGCTGCCCCAGAAAAACATCCTGGAGAGGAAAGAGGTGTTGATAGGTGAGACACGGGGTCGGGGTTTGGGGGCACGGGGAGCTGGGCTGTGCCAGCAGAGGGGACAGTCCTGGGAAGGGCATTGGGGTAACCCACACCCACCTCCCAAAATTGCTCCGTGGGGCGTCCCGGGGTCTCCATGCCTTTGCCGGGAAAGCTCTGCACAATTTGCTTCCTCTGAGATGGATTTCCAGGAAAAAACCAGGATTTTAGTGCAGATATGTGCTGTGGTCATGGCTCAGCACCCAGCGCTGCTCCCGAACTTCCAAAGCCCAAACCAGGCTGGAATCCCAAAGGATGCCCCCAAACTGGGGTAGTGCCAAGCCCTGGATAACCCACACCCACCTCCCAAAATTGCTCCGTGGGGCGTCCCGGGGTCTCCATGCCTTTGCCGGGAAAGCTCTGCACAATTTGCTTCCTCTGAGATGGATTTCCAGGAAAAAACCAGGATTTTAGTGCAGATATGTGCTGTGGTCATGGCTCAGCACCCGGCGCTGCTCCCGAACTTCCAAAGCCCAAACCAGGATGGAATCCCAAAGGATGCCCCCAAACTGGGGTAGT
>VWZT01001375.1:1928-32209 GCA_013397055.1 Pachycephala philippinensis | reverse complement strand
CCCCCCCTCTCTTTTTTTGGGATCAGACTGTGAATTTACAAAGCAAAACCCGCAGCAGCTGAAGGAGGAAACGCGTCCTTGGCATGGGGGGCACGGGGTGCCCGGAGCAGCGCCGAGGTGACACCGAGCAGTACCAAGGTGACACTGAGCAACGCCAAGGTGACACTGAGCAGCATCGAGGTGACACCGAGCAGTACCAAGGTGACACTGAGCAACGCCAAGGTGACACTGAGCAGCATCGAGGTGACACCGAGTACCGCCAACGTCACACCGAGCAATGCCGAGGTGACACTGAGCACCGCCGAGGTGACACCAAGTGGCACTGAGGTGACACCAAGCACCACCAAGGTCACACCGAGTGGCACCAAGGTGACACCGAGCACCACCGAGGTGACACCGAGCACCGCTGGCCTTTCTGCTGGCGGGAGGGACGGGACACAGAGCCGATGCCAAGGAGCCGATGCCAGGGGTGGCCGTGCCCGGGAATGCCCTGGAAAACACGGGATGGGCTGCCCATGGTGCCTGGAGCTCCACTGGACTTTTCCCACCACCACCACCACAAACTCTGGGATCCGGACACCTCCTGCCAGCCCTGGGGTTGCTTTGGATTTATCTCCCTGGTTTTTTCCATCCCTAAAAGAGGGAGGTTTCCTTCCCTCTGCCTTGTCTTCATCTTTTGGTTTCCTCCGGAATGGGGTTGGTCGCTCTGCAGGAATCCCCTTCTGCTGGAAGACAGAACACGGCTCTCCAACGCTCCCAGAGCCTCGGGAAAAGCACAAGGGGCTGGAATACCTGGCGCCCCGGGATTTGCTCTGGGAGCAGGGGAAAAAGGAAATAAATACAAACGCTGGGAATGATCCCTTTGGATCGACGTTCCGGAGAGCTCGTGGAGCTGCACTGGGGCACCCCAAGCTGCTGCCATCCCGCCACCCCCTGGAATCTCTTGGATCCACGCCTGGCTGAAGGGTTTGGCCAGGAAGGGGCTTGGCTTTGGCTTGGGCTGGGTTTTCACTGTGACCACTAAAGCTCGGCTTTGCGGGATGTTCCCTGGGGAGGAGCTGGGAATGGAGGAGCTGAATCCTCACCCCTGGCTCTTCCAGAGGGGATAATGGAGCTCTGGGATGCAGCCTAAGGAAGGAAATCCGAGCAGGGATGATCCCTGTCCCTTCGGGGTCCGGCAGGGATCCTGCTGGCTCCAGAGGTGAGGAAGAAGAAGCAGAACCATGGCTCAGCCCCAGGGTTGATTGGATTATTGGGAAGATCCCAAAATCGTTGGAAAGAGCCAGGATTGATGGTTTTCCTTCGTTGTTTGAATCCCCAGGACTGACGGTTTTCCTTCGTTGGTGTTTAAATCCCAGCACAACCCACGGGGCCGGAGAGAACCCGACCCTGGCACCCCCCAGGTGCAGATCCCGACCCTCCGGTGCCTTCGGGAAAGGCTGGATTTTCCGGAGCAAGCTCTGCAAGGAGATTCAATTAAGATATTTCAATTAAGATATTTCAATTGAGGTATTTCAATTAAGGTATTTCAATGAGGTGGCTCTTCATTAGCCGGAGCCCTGTTTGTGGAGCTTTGTTGTCACCACGGTTGTGATCTCGATGGGGTCCCACGGAGACTTTGGATTTGCTCTTGGAGAGATTTAAATGGGAAAATTTGGGAAAAAAATCCATTGTTTTGGCTCTGTTGCTTTGGGAATTGACCTGCACGGAGCCAGCGACGCTTTGGCCCTGAGGGGGGTGGTGGGTTTAGGGTTTTATGGCCCTGGAGGGGGTTACAAGACAGCGGAAGGGATTTGAGAGGCCAAATGAAAATTTTAAATATAGATAAATATTCATCTCCACTCCCACACACCCACAGTTACGTAGGTATGGAAGGAAGTGAAATCCCTGGAATTTCTCATTGCACTGGGATGCTCGGGTGGGATTTGGGGTTGGGAATGTGGGAGGTTTGGGCTGCTTTTCAATGGGATAAACCCCAAAATGATGACCTGGCTTTACTGCGGGATAGGGAACAGAGCCCTGTGCATGGATCAAATCCTCCAAATCCTAAATCCTCATTTTTGAGCTGTCAGCCTCAAAATCCTCATGGTTTAGGTTCTTGTAGCTTGGAGAAGGCCCTGTTGGGTGTTTGGGGTGGTGCTGGGAGTGACCATTTCCGTGTCCATCCCGGAGGGAGGATGAGGATGAGGATGAGGATGAGGATGAGGATGAGGATGAGGATGAGGATGAGGATGAGGATGAGGATGAGGATGAGGATGAGGATGAGGATGAGGATGCTCCAAAGGATGGAACACACTCAGAAGGAGCCTGGTGCCAACCCAGAGCCACTTTGTGCTGCTCCAAAAGGGGTTTGGACTCCAGGATTTGATGATTTTGAGGTTTTTGGCCCTGTTGGGATCGCCCAAAGGAGAGTGGCACAAATCAAGGCCACCAAGGCCACCCAAAATCCCCATCTTTTGGAACAACCTGGATTTAATCTTTGGAGCTTGCTTTAAAAAAAAACCCCAACCCTCCCAGCTTAATCTTTTTAATGCTGCCTTTCAGAGCTGCCTCCTTAATCTTCTTCATTCCATTTTTTCCCCCTATTTAATAGTCTGAAGTTCCATAATACAATTTTTTTATTCACTCAAGCTTAACCTTGTCCCTCTCAGCTGGTGTTAAGTTGTAATCCCGGCACTTAAATCCGTCACAGCTCCGGGAGCGAGGAGGGCTGGAGGTGGGAGGGCGAGAGGAGCCCGGGCAGGACTTTTGCACTAATTAAAACATGAGATAAACACACGGAAAAAAAGGCGAAGGTAATGAAACTGCTGATCAGAAGTGATCAAATAATCAAAAATATCTCCTGCTTCCATGCGTTTGCGCTCCGCCTGGAAAGGGATGAGAGCTCCAGGAGAATTTTTTGGGAGCTTGGAGCCGACTTTTTGTGATGTTAATGATGTCACAGCCTCATGCGTCACCTCAGCCCCACAGAGGCTGTTGGAGTTGATTCTTGGAGGATAAAAAAGCTTCATGATGGAGGATGTGATCCTGTGCCTCCCTCTGAGGAGCTGGGATGGAGCTGAACAGGGGCAGGAATTTTGGGAAAGCCCATCTCCCAAAAGAAGTCATGGATAACATCATTTCTCCGTGAGCAGAGCCACGGGGATGGGTGAAACCCCGAGGTGTTGCCGGGTTCGGGTGGAGGCAGCTGCTCCCTCCAGCAGCTCCTGCTCCGGGGCTTTCCAGGGATCCCTGGGGGGAAAATGGATGGGGAAGAGATGAGGAAGCTCCATGGGGAGGGACACGGGAGGAGCCTCCAGCAGCTCCTGCTCCGGGGCTTTCCAGGGATCCCTGGGGGGAAAATGGATGGGGAAGAGATGAGGAAGCTCCATGGGGAGGGACACAGGAGGAGCCCTCCCCTGGCTGCCGATTTGGCTGCAGAGCAGATTTTTGGGAAAATCAGCTCTGGCGTGAGAGGAAGCATCTCCAGCATCTCCCCTTCCCAAAGCCGAGCTGGCATCGTCCCCTCTGCCCAAATTCTGACCAAATTCCGATCCCTGGCGGTGATCCCAGCCAGGAACAGCTGGAGCAGCGCCCAGATGTGCTGGTCCTTCCAGCTGTGCTCCCCGAGGGATTTTCCGCGGCTTTTCCGTTTCTTTTCCGCGCGTTCCCGCGTGCGTGTGACGCGCCAGAGCCGCGGGGAGACTCCTGGCTGCTCCAGCTGGGTGATTTTAGGAGATTCTGGAATTGCGGGGTGGTGCGGGCTGCTCTGCCAGCTGTGCCGGCCTCAGGGCTCTCCTGCTGGAACCGCAGCGGAGAATGATGGAGAATATCCAGGGATAGGAGACTATCCAGGGGCAGGAGAATATCCAGGGACTCCCGGGCCACATCCATCAGGAGAAGGCAGGAGGAGGGGATCAAAGGGAAGGGAAGAGCAGAGAGCCCAGAGCGGGGCGGGAATGGGGACTTTGGGAAGGGCAGGACATGGAAGGGGCCCCGCAGCAGCAGGACCAGCCCTGGCAGGGTTTTGCAGGGCTGTGAGTTATCCCTTCCCTCCAAAAATCTCTCTGATTTTGGATCTTTCCATAAAAAGCACCAGGTCGCCAGGTGTAGGATGGAATTGTTCCTTTCCTCCAGAAACCTCTGTGATTTTGGATCTTTCCAAACCAGGCCGTGCTGGGGGGCTCCAGCTGCAGGGAAGGGGGTGGCTCTGGGCCGGATGAGTGCCAGGATGGGCTGGTTTGCCTGGAATTTCCCCATTCCCTCCCCAATTTCCGTGACGATCCCCGTCTGGGAGCTCCTTTGCCTCACCTCCAGCTCCAGCTCCCGAATTCCGAGCTCTCCCTGCCGTGAATCCCCAGCTCGGAGGCTTCCACAGGGACAAACCCCTCAGCTGAGAACAGGAATGGATTTTTTTAATTCCCTTTTCCCCCCTTTACCACCCTCACCATGATTTTTTCCAGGCTCTGATGTGACGCTGAGCTTTCAATCCTGGAAGGTTTGATGGGAATGAGCTCCCTGGGTTCCTCGGGAGCGGGGATGGGCTGTGGGGTGTCTGTGTGTGTATATAGGGTCTGTAATTAATGTATAGGTAGAGATGTATAACGGGCACGGGGCCGGGGGGCTCTGCTCCTGAGGAGGGGGAGCGGGAAGAGGAGGAGGGAAAAGAGGAAGAGGAGGAGGATTTATCCTCCAGCACCACGGGCTGGGCTCTGCAGCCCTTGGCCCCTGTCTCAGGGGATGTCGGATTCAGCCGCGACCCCGCTCCCAAGGGATGTGGGATTTGGCCTCATTCCCTGTCCCAAGGGATGTGGGATTCCCTCACATTCCGTGTCCCAAGGGATTCAGGAATTCCCTCATTCCCTGTCCCGAGGGATGTGGGATTCCCCCTCGGCTCTTGTCCCATGGGATATGGGATTCCCTGTCCCAAGGGATGTGGGATTCCCTCACATTCCGTGTCCCAAGGGATTCAGGAATTCCCTCATTCCCTGTCCCGAGGGATGTGGGATTCCCCCTCGGCTCTTGTCCCATGGGATATGGGATTCCCTGCACCAAGGGATTTGGGATCCAGCCTCGGCCCCGCTCCCAAGGGTTGCAGGATTCCCCCTAAATCCCTATCCCAAGGGATGTGGGATCCAGCCTCGCCCCTTATCCTAAGGAATGCGGGATTCCACCTCGCAAATTCCCGCTGCTCCTCCCTCCCTCCCTGCCCTCCACATCCACCCGATCCCGATCCCAATCTCGATCCTGGTCCCGGTCCCGGTGGGTTGGGATGAGCCGGGATGGGGATCAGGAGCCTTTTTCTGCTGCTGGGGCTGGAGCAGGTCCCGGGATGGGATCCCGGGATGGGGTCCTGGGATGGGATCCCGGGATGGATCCAAATCCCCGTGAGCTCTGGAGCATTCCCAGCCCCGGTGCCTGCATCCCCCCGTGTCCATGGAGGGGCCTCAGTCTGGAGCGTCCAAACTTTTTATTCCTATTTTTATTTTCCCCATAATTTCCATTTTTGGGTTAAAAAAAACCCCATTTTTTTTCACCCCCCACATTCCAGCGCTTCTCCCAAGACCTCCAGGGCGCCAGGGATTTTCCCGCAGGAATTGCCCCGTTGTGGGTCCCCCCTGGCCGGAGTCACCCCAGCCCTGCTGACAATCAACCCAGACTCCCGAAAAACAGCAATCCATTGCAGTTTGATAGGAAAACTTTTTAAAATCCCCCCCTTCCCTCTCACCGCCACATCTCCAGGACAAACCCTCACCTTCTGTAAATAAACATCAAACCTTCTTGTATAAATTAAAAAGAAAAATAATTTTAAAAAAAGACAAAAAAAAATCCATTGATAAACATTAAAAAAAAAAAATTAAAAATCTCCCTTTCCAGAAGATTGAAATAATTCCAACTTCACTTTTTTTTTTGGAGCTGATTTCCAATCCCAATAGGAGAACAAAACAAAAAATCCGGAATACTTCAAGCGTTGGACTTTTCAATGAATCCGGGAGGGAAGAAAAATGCATGTAAATATTTTTAATAGGAGACATATCTTAAACAGAACTTTTTTTTGTACATAACTCTCCTAGAGTTTAGTACTGAAATGGCTTCATAGTGTCTGTTCCAAGAAAGGAAAAAAAGAAAATGTTTGTTAATTGTTTTTGTTCTTACTCAATGGCCAAAACTTTAAAAATAATGACAAAAAAAAAAAAAAAAAGAAAAAAAAAAGACTCTAAAAAATAATCTTTGCCAATGGATCTAGCACTGTAATGGTACTGTCTATTTTTTTTAATTCTTTCTGTGCTGTGCCCATTTATAAAATGAGGAAAAGATAAAAAATAAAGTCATTTAAACATTGTCTGCCCGGGGCCTGGCCTGAGTTCTTGGTGCCCACGGCTCCGGGGTCTGGAATGGAGGGAGAAGGTTCCACCTGGTCCTGGTCCCATCAGGGTTAAGGGATGGTTTCCATGGCAACGGCAGCGATGCTGAGGAGCCTGAGTGATCCCAGTACAGCCTGGGAATGTTCCCCTGGAGAGGAGAAGGCTCCAGGGAGAGCTCAGAGCCCCTTGCAGGGCCTAAAGGGGCTCCAGGAGAGCTGGAGAGGGACTGGGGACAGGGGCTGGAGGGACAGGACACAGGGAATGGCTTCCCACTGCCAGAGGGCAGGGCTGGATGGGATATTGGGAAGGAATTGTTCCCTGGGAGGGTGGGGAGGGGCTGGGATGGAATTCCCAGAGCAGCTGTGGCTGCCCCTGGATCCCTGGCAGTGCCCAAGGCCAGGCTGGACGGGGCTGGGAGCAGCCTGGGACAGGGGGAGGTGTCCCTGGGGTGGCACTGGATGGGATTTAAGGTCCCTTCCACCCCCAGCCATTCCAGGATTTTGGCTGAGTCGCTGTCACCCCACATCCCCCAGTGTCCCCAGTGAGCTGGAGCCGCTGTTCCAGCTGTGGGATCCATCCCCTCCCAGAGGGGGAAGTGGAAACATCCCGGACCCTTGGCTCGGGGTCCCTCCCTCACAGCTCCTTTCCAAAGGAATTCCTGGAGTCCCTCGGTACTGGGGATAAATCCCAGCAGAGCCTGGAGCCATCCCTGCCATCCCAATGGGATAAATCCAGGTTTGACCCTACAGCCGGGAGCTTTTCTCTGCCATCCCAATGGGATAAATCCAGGCTTCCCCATCAGAGCCAGGAGTTGCCATCCCAGTGGGATAAATCCAGGTTTTACCTGGATTTTGGATATTTAGGAACATTTCCTCATGGAAAGGGCTGTCCAGCCCTGGCACAGCTGCCCAGGGCAGGGGTCAGTCCCCATTCCTGGAGGGATTTAAATCCCTGTGGATGTGGTCCTTGGGGACAAGGTCAGGGGTGGCCTTGGCAGCAGCGGGTTAAAGTTTGGATTCCCTGATCTTTTCCAAGCTGAAGGATTCCGTGATTCCAAGACACGCAGGACAGAAATCCCTGAAAACCGGCTCGTTTTTCAAGCTTTTTCAAGGATTTTGGCCACTATTGCTTTGTTTTGGATTCCAAGGGTTGGGCCAGAACCACGGGAATTCCCTGGGGCACAATAACGTGGATTGGGATGGAAACCTGAGTCCTGCTCTGCACAGGGCCTCGGGTTCCTGAGCAGGGATCAACTCCAAACCCTCCCTGCCCAGAGGAAACCTCCGGCTCCGGCTCAGGGAGCAGCAGAAGGAATCATTTCCCTCCCCAGCTGCACCCTCAGCCGCTGCCAGGAGGGAAAATATTGGATTAGGGGGATTGGAGAGAAATCCCTGTCTGGGCCTCCGTTTCCCAAAGAAACAGCTCAGCCCAAAACCCTCCTGTTTCCACCAGGATTTTAGGATTTTGCCCAAACAATTCCCTCTCTTCCCCAAATTCCTTCTCTGCCCCTTTCCCTGCTGCTTTTCCAGGTCGCTCCCGGCCCCTGCCGTGACCCAGGTGTGGAGATTTGTCACGGCCCCGGCTGATGGGAGCCCGGGCGTGATCCAATTACCCCGGAATCGCTTTGGACCGCGGCCAAACGAGGGAAAATGCAAATCCAGGTGTTAATTCCCGGCGTCTAAAAATAGCCAGGGGTGTTTGGAGGAGACACAGGTGAGGGAATAAAGGGGAAAAACCACATTTCACATAGGTTCAGCCCCTCAAATCCGAGCTGATTTCCTCTGGAATTTCTCCAGGATGCTCCAGACAGGGCAGTGGGGAGGATTCCTGATTCCCCCTCCTGCTGCTCCTCAAATTCCCTGTCCTGGCGGGAATTCTGCCTCTTTCCAGGGAATGCCACCTTCAAGCATCCCAGTTTTTCAGGGAAAGGGATCAAATCCCCAATTTATTGGCCTTGAGCTGCAAAGCTGCGACATTCCTGGCAGGAATCCCTCCTGCCCTGTGTGAGGAGGATCCCACAGGTTGTTTAATGCCAGGATTGGCGGCTGGAGGGAACTTTTCCACACGGAGACCTCATCTCACGTTCCCAAATGAGCTCCTGCCCCGTTTAAAGGTTGTGGGAGGGGATGGGATCCAGCTGGATCCAGCGGGGTGGTCCTGGGGTCCGGCAGGCATCTCAAGCAATTCCAGACTTCTCCAGCGGTGCGTTTTTAAAGGGAATGCTGAGGATTTCTGGGATGCAGGGATCACCCCGCAGCTCCTCCTGGGTTTGGATCAGAGCTGCAGAGATCCCCAGGCCGTGAGAGAAGGGGGTGTCTCCTGCCTCTGTCACCATGCTTTCCCCAAAATTCAAGGAATCACAGAATCCTGGAATGGTTTGGGTGGGAAGGGACCTTAAATCCCATTCCATGGCAGGGACACCTCCCACTGTCCCAGGCTGCTCCCAGCCCCGTCCAGCCTGGCCTTGGGCACTGCCAGGGATCCAGGGGCAGCCACAGCTGCTCTGGGAATTCCATCCCAGCCCCTCCCCACCCTCGGAGCTGGGAATTCCTTCCCAGTATCCCACCCTGCCTCCCTCTGGCTCCGTGGGCCAAATCCAGGGAGAAATCCCACGGCAACGCCAGGAATCTCCATCCATGGTGGGAGCGGCGCTCCTGTTTTCCTCTGGAATTCATCGCCAGGGAGGAAATTGGGTGGGAGCTTTATCAGGAGCAGCTGCTCCAATTCCCCGTTCCCAGCGACTCCGTGGTGACAGGAGAGGGTGACAAAAAATGAGGGAGATTTGGATCTGATCTGAGTGGGAATTCTGGGATGGGTTTGGCCTTTATTACAATTTTAATTATAATTATAATTATCACTGTTTTGTTCCAGGCAGCAGCTCCCCATTATTTTTAATTGCCTTTGTTCCTCGTTAGATCCAACACGGATTCGTCAGCGGGTGCAATTCCTCACGGAATGCAGATCCAGGCACCGAACGTCCGGGCTCCAGCAGTCCTGGAAAAACACGGAGCGTTTCTATAGTGGGAAATATTCCGTGAGGGAATTCTCTGTCCTTTTGGGATGTGGGACATGGGGCGAGCACGGGGATGGATCCAGCCTCGGGAAAACAATCGGAGGGCAGGAAATAGGTGGGAATAGGAGGGACTGAATTCCCAAAAGTGCATTCCCGCTGCCCATTGTCCTGGAGCAGGTGAATAACCGGGAATGTTGGCTCGGCTGCTCAGGAAACGCTGGAATTCCCGGAGTGGGAATTCTGCTCTTTGCCTCCAGTCCCGCACAATGGCCCGAAAATCCTCAGAGGATCCGCCGTGCCCAGATATCCATCGCTCCCACCGGGCCTCCGGAGCGGGACAGGGAGCTGTATCCGGCCATTCCCACTGGGATCTCAGCGCTCTTTGTCCTGAAGGGCTTCCTGTCCTTGGAAAGCGAGGGAAAGGGGCCAGGAGCTAAAAAAGGTGGGAAGAAACACATGGAGGAGGCTCGGGTGAGGAGGATTTGTGGAGCCTCGGAGAGGGGGGTGGGAGGCATGGGAAGAGGTGGGAATGAGGATGGGGAGGGGTTGTTTATGTCCGGGAATGCGGAGGATCCCGAAATAGGACTTGGATTGTGCCGGAGCTGGGGGACGGGGAGGCGGGAGGGGACTCACGGTGTCCATGGAGCGAGGTGGGAGCGCAGCAGCAGATTCTGGGATGAGCCTTGGAGGCAGCTCCCGAGGGATAAATCCGCTTTATTTGGGGTATCCAGAAAAGCTCAGGGAGGATTTGGGGCCCTGAGGACCCTTCCCAGCTCTGTGTCCCCAAGGATGTCCCCTGGCTGCTCCGGTGTGGCCGTTCCCGTGCCATTCCCTAAAATCCCTGACAGCCTCGGTGCCTCTGGGCCGTTCATTTTTCAGGTGAAACCTCAATCCCGGAGTTATTTTTGGAGGCTTTGCTCACATCCCAGAGATTTATAGAGGCTGATTCACAGGGTGTGAAAAAATCCCGAATAAACCACATTTGGGGTTGTCCCGTTAAATCCCGGGGTCTGCAACAGCGCTGCGGGAACGGAAAATTCCTGTAAGAGCCGTTGGGGGGGAAAAATAAATAAAACATAGGGATTGGGATATAATCGGAGGCTGTTCCCAGCCTTCAGCCCGAATTCCAGCACCTCGGGCAGGCAGTTGCTCGTTCCCGCTCTGCCAAACACGGCACCACGGCACAGTGGGGTCATTATTGGGGCTGGGACAGGCTGGAAACCGGGATGGGAGCCCCTTCCCGCCCGGAATGCTGAGCAGGGAGGGGGATGGGAACTGCCCGGCTCTGGAAATGGGGGGAAAAGGGAGGCATCTGGGGCTCTGGTGCTGTCGCCATCCAGGGAGGGATTCCCGAGCTGCTCCCAGCGGGATGGGATTTGTCCCTGCTGAAGGCCGAGGTTGGGATGCCCATCCAGCTGCTGAATTCCTTAGGGGATGAAGCTCATGGAGCACGAGAACCTCCAGAGGTTTCTGAGGGAGGCAGGGTCATAAAACACATCCCAAACGCAAACAGAGGGATGTTCCCTGGAATTGGGGCCAGCAGGACATCTCCGGGTTTGCTGGCACAGAACCGGGAGCACATCCCACTCGTGGGGCTGGGGAATATTCCCGGGAGCCCCCTGGGTCTGGCATTTTCCTGTGGCTGGGGATGGCTCCAGGGGCGGTGTGGGGACATCCAAACCCTGCCTGCTGCTCCTGGGACGGATCCATGGAGGCCTGGCCTCCGGATAAAAACATCCAGGATGGCCTTTGGCAGCCAAATCTGTCACTGGAACCCTTTGGAATAAGGATGCTCACAGGGAGATGCCTCTTCCCAGACTTTTGGCTCTCGGCCCCGGCACATCCCTGCCACCCACATGGAATTCCTGTCATTCCCAGCCAGGATCCTGGGGGAAAAACAGCTTTGAACACCAGGCCCCAGCTTTTGGAGAGGGATTTGCTTTGGGGTCTGTTCCTGTGATCCCAAAGGAGCTGCCGGCCATTCCTCAGTCCCTTCCTGCTTCCACACATCCTGGAGTGGTGAGGAGCCACATCCCAGGTGGAATTTCCCTTCCCAAAATCCCCCTGTGGATGTAACTCATGGCATGGACTCTGCAGCTGAGGAGATCCGGCCGTGCCTTGTCCTGACTTCTCTGGAAAACAAGGAAAAAACAGGGAACCAAACCCAAATCCAGCCCCACCACATTCCTTATCCATGGAGCTGACGAGCTCCGTGCTCGGTGGGATGATGTAAAAGGGATCAGGGATGCAGCAGGGGCTGAGGGCCTGGCACAGATTCCCAGAGGAGCTGTGGATGCCTCTGGAATTGTCCCAGGCCAGGCTGGACGGGGCTTGGAGCAGCCTGGGATAGCGGGAAGTGTCCCTGCCCTTGGGAATGGGATGGGCTTTAGGGTCCTTCCCAACCCAAACCATTCCATGAGGGATCCACACCAGGAAGCTTTGGGAGGTGAAGGCTGCAGAGGCTGGACTCAGGAGCCTCCCTCTGGAATAAAGATGGATTAGGGAAGCGCAGGAAATGGAGTTTTCCCAAGTGTTTGAGGTGTTCGGGAGAGGGACGGGAAAACAGCAGCAGGGAAATTCTCAGGTGTCCACGGAGAGCTTCTCCATAGGAAAACTTGGAGGATGGTTTGGGTTGGGAACACAAAGCCCTGATCCTGTTTGCCATGGGATTTGTCCAGAGCGTGTTCCTTGTTCTCCTGCCCCACCCAGAAGGATTCGGGATCACGAGCTTCCCATCTCATCAGGGAAAAACCTCCCAGGGAGGATGGGAGACCCCAAACATCCCGACATTCCCATCTCTCCCTGGCACTTCCCAATCCATGAAATCCCCTTCGGCAGTGGGAATGGGGAAGCAGCTGGGCTGAGCTCCGGGGGTTTTAAGGGATCCCAGAGCAGCTCCTGCACAGATCCAGGAGCTCCGGGATGATCCCATTGGATTTTTGGCACAAAGGGAACTCTGTGGGGCCGGGAAACCCCTGGGAAGGCTCTGTGTGGAGCGGGAAGGGCTCCCCATGGAGCGGGAAGGCTCCACATGAAGCAGGAAGGGCTCCCCATGGAACAGGAGGGCTCCCCATGGAGCGGGAAGGGCTCCCCATGGAGCGGGAAGGTTCCCCATGGAAGGAGAAGGGCTCCCCATGGAGCGGGAAGGCTCCACATGAAGCAGGAAGGGCTCCCCATGGAACAGGAGGGCTCCCCATGGAAGGGGAAGGGCTCCCCATGGAGCGGGAAGGTTCCCCATGGAACAGGAGGGCTCTCCATGGAGCGGGAAGGGCTCCCCATGGAAGGGGAAGGGCTCCCCATGGAACAGGAGGGCTCCCCATGGAACAGGAGGGCTCCCCATGGAGCGGGAACGGCTCCCCATGGAATGGGAGAGCCCCACACGGAGCAGGAATCATGCGAGGGTGGCGATGGCTCCATGTGAAGTCCCGGCGCTGCCGTGGCTGGGCCCGGGGGTGTTCCCGGGAAGGGGGGTCGGTGTTTTCCCAGGGATTTTGCCTTTCAAGTGCAGCCGGCGCTGCTCTGCCTTTGATGCCGGCGCTCCCAGCTGGAGCCCAGCGCCTGGCGATGGAAAAAGGAAGGGATTCATCCCAGGGCAGCGGGATGGTGGCAGGGATGGCGCTGCGAGCTCCCATTCCCGTTCCTGGATTTCTGCTGCTGTTTTCCCACGTGGGAGAAGGGAACGAGCTCGGTTTGCCGAATCTCTGCCAGGAGCAGCCCGGGCAGTGCCATCCGATGGCTTCAGCGGTGCCAAGGGGATGGAAAACTCCTGCCAGGCCCATCCCTGCTCCCGCCGACGGCTCCCAGCCATCCTTCCACACGCAAATCCCTGGGATGCGATTCCAGCCGCTCCCAGCATTTGCTCCGCTCTGGGCTGCTGGGAATCTGCGCTCCTGTAATTGGGAACAGGGCTTGGCTGGCTCTCAGAGCATCCCGGGCTGCTGGAGGATGGGATGCGGCGTTCCCGTGGCTTGGAACAAATCGGGATTTTCACACTCAGATGTGGTTCCTGAGCGCCGGCGGCTGCTCACAAAGAAATCCATGGAAACGGAGATTTTATGGGGTGGGTGGAGGTGCCACCCCCTTTGGAACACCCGAACCTGCCTGGAGAAGCCTCCATTTCCCTAATTTCTCATTTTTCCAAGTGTTTCCTCCTCGGATTGAGGTGTCCCGGGTTGAAATCTGTGGGAAGAGTTCAGGAAAAGCAGCTCAGCTTTTGTGGGGTGAAGATTCAAAGGGGTCAGGCTGAATTCCCCCCTGGAAAAGAAATGAGACCCCCCACTTATCCAGGGACATGGATCTGAGGATTTATGGGAATCTCCTGCTTCCCGGCCTGAAATCCCCCCTGGAAAGTGATGGAACCCCACTTATCCATGGATCTGACAAAAAAGAGAAGTTCCAGCTCAAATCCAAGCTCCTCCAAGCCAGCCACGCACCTGCCCCAAATCTTTTGGCTCTGAAAATTGGGATTCACCTCTGGAATTCGCCGGGCTGGAATTCAGGGCTGAGCAAAAAGGGTTTGTGCAGGTCCGGGTGTGAGGAAGATGAGGATGCTCTTCCCTCGGAGCAGCCTCCTGCAGGCACCGGGAGCTCCCCCACTTCCCTGATCCCTCTTGGATCCACACCTCCTGAAAATCCCGTGGCAGGCCGTATCCAGAGGGAAATTCCGTGGGATGTGAGCTCAGGGAGCGTGCAGCAGCGCTGTCAGCCCTGGTTTGTCACTGCCCCGCAGCTCCAGCCCTTCCTGCTGCTTTTCCATGTCCTCTTCCGCCTGAATTCATCCCGGTGGGAGCTCCAGGGCGGATTTCCATGGAGAACCCGGCCCTCGGCGTGTGCAGAGGATGATCCCGGATTTCAGTGTCCCTCTGTGGGGATGGAATTGTGCTGGAATTGCTCCTGGGATGAGCTCCTCTCCGGGCTCACCTGGCTTTTCCCTGCCTGCTCCCATCTTTTATTCAGGATGTTGATTTCCTGCTCTATTTTTACCCGGCGCCGTCACCGGGGACAGCCCCAAACCATCCCTGCATTTTCCTCCAGAGGGATTCGGGATTTTCCATCCTCGTCCCCATATTTCCGCAGTTCATTCCCGCGGTTTCCTCAGAACAAGGATGAGGAGTTGGATTTTCAGGGTTTTCTCTAATTGATGTTTTCTCTGTTGTTTTCAGGATGTTTCAAAGTGCCGCTGATGGGAATTTTGGGAGCTGCCAGGTCACATCCAGGGAGAGAACAGCAAAAAACCTCTTAGAGTAAGCTCAGGAAGGAGATCTGGCTGGGAATATTATCCCAGGGAATGGGTTGGGCTGGAAGAGGCGTTAAACCCCATCCCTTCCCTTTCCTGGAGGTTTTTCCAAACCAAACCCACATTTTCCTGTTTTTCTGGAGGGTTTTCCAGAGCCAAATCCACATTTTCCTCTTTTTCTGGAGGATTTTCCAGAGCCAAATCCACATTTTCCTCTTTTTCTGGGGGGTTTTCCAGAGTCAAATCCACATTTTCCTGCTCCAGCTCTGCTCAGTTTGTCACAGATTTCCTGGGAATCAGCCCCAGGAAGCGTTTCCCGGGCATTTAGCAATGATGGAAAATTCCAGCAATATTCCTGCACCCAAAATGCTCGAATTTCCATTCCAGGGAAATCCACCCGAACCCATCCCAAGATGTTTTTTCCCTTTCCCTCCCTCGGTCAGGACCCGCTGTAACTGTGCTGAGGGCGGGATTCATTCCCGGCCTTTGAGCGTGACCTAAATCCAATCTCGCTCCTCATCAGCCGCCTTTGTTCTTGGGCCGAGCTTAATCGCTCGTCTGGCTAATCCCGGCCGATGTCCCTGCCTTTCCACACCCGGCTTCTTCAGAGCAGGCAAAGAAACCCAGGAAAAGCTGTTTTCTTGGGATTTATCTCCTTGTGTGGCGCCGATATTTTGTGGGATGATTCCAGGGTCTCCGGATTGGTTTGGGTGTTGTTAAACCGGGATCGGGAGTCGTTTTTTGTCCTTTTCAGTTTCTGGATGATCCGAGCTCCACCAGGACTCGGCAGCGGCGCTGGGCAGGGCTCATCCCTCCCCTCGGCCCAACAAAGCCGGGCTTATCCCGGCTCCTCTGGCTGAAGGAAGGGCTGGATCCTGCTGGGGGTCTCAGAGCTGGGTTTTGGGATGAGGAAACGCCTCTGGAGAGCTCCAGAGCCACCTCAAACCCCTCAGTATCTCAGGGATATGAATTTAAGGGAATATTTCCACCTCTGAAGGGTTTCAGAGCAAACTGAAAGCCCCCAATACCTCAGGGTTGTGAATTCCAGGGAATATTTCTGGGTCTGAAGGACTCCGGAGCGACCTCAACCCTTCAATACCTCAGGAGTGTGACTTTTAGGGAATATTTCCACCTCTGAAGGGCTCCAGAGCGACCTCAACCCTTCCAACACCTTAGGAATTTGAATTTAAGGGAATATTTCTGCCTCTGGAGGGCTCCAGAGCCACCTCAACACCTCAGGGATGTGAATTTAAGGGAACTTCTCCAACTCTCAAGAGTTCCAGAGCCACCTAAAACCCCTCAAAACCTCAGGGATGTGAATTTTAGGGAATATTTCCACCTCTTAAGTATTCTGGAGCCACCTCAGCCAGCCCTGAGCTGACTCAGAGCTCATTCCCTCCAAATCCCAGAACTGCTTTCCACTTCCCCCTCCGATAATTTCCCTGTTTCTCCTCCCTTTTCCAGCCCATTTCTTCTCCTCCCGCTGTTTTTGCCTTTCCCTCCCCCCCCCCGCCCTTTTCTCCCTCAGGATGGAAATCCCTGTATTCCCTTTGCCCCGGGATTGTTTCATTGCCGTTCCCGTGCCGGTGCTGTTGGAATTACAGAATTCCGGAATGATGGAATTCCGGAATTCCGGCGCCAGGCCGCGGTAAACGGGATCCATCATTCCCGGGGCTCCTTCTGAGCCAGCCAAAGCTTCTCCATGGACAAAACGGGGCCAGGAATGAAGAATCCAGCGGGAGGGATGATGGGAGCAGACGGAACCGATTGCGAGGACAGGGAAAATCCTGAATCCAATTCCTGTTCATTTTCCTGCTGCCAGGAAGGCTGGATCCAGACCCCCAGGTCCAGGTGGGAATTGGGGGTCGGTTTCTCCCAGAGAACCAGCGGCAGGATAAGAGGAACGGCCTCGGGCTGTGCCAGGGGAGGACCAGGTTGGAATTCAGGAGGAATTTCCCCATGGAAAGGGTGCTCAGGGATTGGAACTGCCCAGGGAGGTTTGGAGTGCCCATCCCTGGAGGTGCCCAAGGAATTCCTGGAGGTGGCACTCGGAGCTCTGGTGGGCATCGGGCACAGCTTGGACTCGATGGCCTGGGAGAGCTTTACCAGCCTCAGTGATCCCGGGATTCCGGGATTCAAATCCAGGCTGCGATGTGGGGCGGGAATGGAGCGGCTGAGCCCGCTCAGATCCTGAGCACGGACCGATCCCGAATTCCATTTCCCAGCTTCCCTCAATCCCAGCTCCCGGGCGCGGCTCCCAGGTGAAGAGCACCACCTGCTGACATCCCCGCCGGCATTCCCGGGATTCGGGGTTTGGGCCCGGACGCAGATGCGGTGGCTTTGGTTGTTTGCCGGGGTTTTTTGGGAATTCGCGGAGCCCAGAGGAAGGAGCCGCGCGGTGCCAGGCACCGGGACCTCCCTCAGCTCCTGGGAATTGCACAAATCCCTTTCCATGCCCGGCTGAGCAGGATGTGGTGCTCCAAGACTCTCTGGAGCATCAGAGATTTTGGATTCAAACATCCAGCGTTATCCCTCAACATTTTAATGGAAAACTGTTCGAAACGCCGTAGGGAAGTGGGGAATTCTGGCTGCCTGGATGCCAAGCCAGCCATGGAATTTTGTCCCGGTGTCAGAGGATTGTCCTGTGTCACCGTGCTGGGCTCCGCTGGAGCGTGGCTTTTCCAGGCGGGAGCTCTCCCGGAGCTCCGGATCCGGGACATTTCAATATGGATGAGCCGATGGAAAGCAGCCGCGAGAGGAAGAGCGCAGCTGATGAGCCAGAGTGGGAATTCGCTGCTCCTGAATTAATCACGGCAGGAGAGGAGGCGGCCGCAGGAATCGCCTCCCTCCCGGAGCACTTGAAGGGAAAATGCTCCAAGATTCCCTCTGTGACTCTTCCTCCCCTCCCGCCCTGCCCCGGCTCTGCCGGGCTGTTCCTGTGCCTGCTTTTCCTCTTCCCAGACATGTTTTGGGATTTCTCGTGCTCTTATTCCATATTTTCCCTCAGTATTCCCGCCTGGAGCTCTGGGCTTGTTCCAGCACTCTCCAGATGTTTTGGAATCCAGTCAATACCTCAGGAGTGTGACTTTTAGACAGCATCCTGCTGCTCTGGGGGACATCCTGAAAATCCAGGAGAACCAGTTCCTCCTCTCCCAGATCCTCCTGGATGGATGGAGCACATGGAAAACCTCCCTCACGGGCTCTGCCCCACTCCTGCTCCCCAGGGACCAGGGAGCCCTTCCCAGTACAGGCACTGGTCCCAGTTCAGGGCCGCCAGGGGTCGGTGGCACCCAAATTCCATGGAAAAGGTGACTCCTGCTTGGAATGGGCAGCACTGGGAAGGCGGGATGGGCACGGACCAAGCTGGAATCGGCTTCCAAGGGTTGGAAATGACCTGGAAAAGAGAGGGGCACACGAAGAAAGGGTTGTTCCTGCTGCCAGCAGGCACTGGGATGTACTGGGATGTACCAGGATGTACTGGGATGCACTGGGATGTACTGGATGCATTGGGATGCACTGGGATGGACCGGGATGGACCGGGATGCACCGGGATGTACTGGAATGGACCAGGATGAACTGGGATACACTGGGATGCATTGGGATGGACCGGGATGTACTGGGATGCACTGGGGTGCACTGGGATGGACTGCGACGGACCGGAATGTACTGGGATGGACTGGGATGCTCTGGGAGGCACTGGGATGGCCATTCTGCCATTCCTGGAGCTGTGAAAATCACGGATTCAGACCCCAGCCTTCCTCCCCTCCCAGTCAAACACGTGAAGGAAAATCCCGCTGTTCCCTTTCAGCTTCACCTCGACCTTTCCCACCGGGGCTTTGCTCCATTTCATTTTCCAGGAGTTTAAAGGAACGCTTCAAATCCCAACGAAATCCATTCCTTTTTCATTTGCCCGGCAGGGTTTTTTTCCCCTGATTGACCCAAATTCCGTTTCCTCGTCACCTCTTGCCCCAGATTTTTTTTTTTCTTTGCATGGCAGGAAGCCAAAAAAGAGAGGAAAAAAAGAAAGTGGAAGGAAAAAAAAGAATGAGAAGAGATGTTCACAGAGCTCTGTTTGTTGAATTTCCTGGAGGAGTCTGATCCGAGCTCCAATCATAAAATCATGGAATATCCCCAAGTGGAAGGGATCCACATGGATCATTAATTCCGACTCCTGGCCCTGCACAGACACCCCAAAATTTGGGTCAGCAGAGCCATCGGGAGCATGGATGGAAGGTGGGAAATGACATAAAAATCCAATTGTAAAATCGTGGAGTATCCTGAGGTGGACGGGATCCACAGGGATCATTGATTTCAACTCCTTCCCTGAACAGAACACCCCAAAATTTGGGTCAGCCAAGCAGCAGAGCCATTGGGATTGTGGATGGGAGCGTGGCAGAGGAGATGGAGGGTGGGAAGTGGCTTAAAAATCCAATTGTAAAATCATGGAATATCCCCAGGTGAAAGGGATCCACAGGAATCATTAATTCCAACTCCTTCCCTGAACACAACACCCAAAATTTGGGTCAGCAGAGCCATCAGGATTGTGGACAGAAGGTGGGAAGTGGCTTAAAAATCCAGTCATAAAATCGTGGAATATCCCAAGGTGGGAGGAATCCACAGGGATCATCAAGTCCAACTCCTTCCCTGCACAGACACCCCAAAATTTGGGTCAGCAGAGCCATTGGGATCATGGATGGGAGCATGGCAGGGGAGATGGGAGGTGGAAAACGGCTTAAAAATCCAATCATAAAATCACGGAATATCCTGAGGTGGGAGGAATCCACGGGGATCATCGAGTCCAACTCCTTCCCTGAACAAAACACCCAAAAATTTGGGTCAGCAGAGCCATGGGGATCGTGGATGGAAGGTGGGAAATGGCTTAAAAGTCCAATCATAAAATCGTGGAATATCCTGAGGTGAAAGGGATCCTCAGGGATCATCAAGTCCAGCTCCTTCCCTGCCCTCCCTCCCTCTCTCTCTCCCTCCCGGCTCCGCAGCTCCCGGCACGGTGGGAATGGGGGAATGGATCGATGGAGAGCCGGGATCCCCCCAGCCCTTCCCGAGGCACCGAATCCAAGGGCAGGTGATCACGGAAGGACCGGGCTGGGAAAGGCCCGCAGCCCCTGCCCTGGATTTGGGAGGATTTTCCCGGTGTAAACCACATCCCACTCCCGGGAATTCTCCTTTTTCCAGGCCGCGTTTCCATCTCCATCCCGTGACCTTTCAGCCGAGCGAGCTCTGCGGCTCCCGGCGCTGCTGCGGATCCAACACCAGCGCTGAGGGAGGGAATTCCCTCTGGAAGGGATGGGAGCTGGGCCGGGAGCTCTCCATAAATCAGGGAAAACTGGAAAACGCCTGCCAGGATCCACGGGCCCGGGGACATCGTATTTGGGCTGAACAAACATCTCTGTCCCCATGGAAAAGGTCACCCCGTGCTCGTGAATTCCTGGGGAAGCTCTGCCGTGGTTGTAAATTTGCGGAGGGGGAGCTCAGCTTATTTTAAGAAATTTTTAGATTTTATAAATTTGGGGAGGGGGAGCTCAGCTTATTTTAATAATTTTTAGATTTTATTTTAACTATAAATGGATTTCCCATTTTCCCTCGGAATTGCTCTCCAGGAAGGAAAGGCTGGAGAGGCTGTGGCTGATTCCCTGCGTTAAGGATTCGAAAAAATGCGTGGATGTGGCAATTTTTGAGGGATTTTCCAGCCTTAATGGCCCCTATTCTTTGTGCCTCAGTTTCCCCAGCCAAGGCGAAGGGAGCACCGCCAACCCGAGGAGGATCCGAGAGGATCCATGGGATCCATCGCTGCCAAAGGGAAAAGATCCCTTCTCCAGTTATCCCGGTGATGGGAATCGCTCCCGGAACATCCCGGCTGGGTTTTGGGGGGAGCACCCAGCCGGGTTTGGGCTCTGGGAGCTGCAGGGAAGGGAGGAGAGGAGAGGCAGCAGGGGCTCGGCCGAGATTCCCTCGGGATTTTCCAAGGATCTGTGGCCCTGGTGGGCACTAATTACCCCGCTGCCTCCCAAACAAACCCGCAATTAGCGCTCGGCAGAGCGGCGGGGCCTTTTCCACTCCAGCGCCGCTTTTCCTCTTCCCGCTTCCCTCTTCCCTCCCCTCCAATTACGGAATTAGAGGAGAGAAAAGCAGGGGTGGCCCTTGGGCTGATTGCTGCTGGAGGTGCCCGCGCGGGGGAGGGGAGTAATTAATGCTAATTAGTGCCTAACGACCTGCCCGGCGTTCCCAGCGCGCTGCATCCCCCGCGTGGAGCGGGAGCATCGCTCCCTGCATTCCCGAGCCTGGGAAAATCCACCTGTTGGCAGCAGAGTTCTTCGCGTTCCACCCCAAAATCTGCCAGGAGCCGCGGCGAGGTGAGAGAATTTCAGCCTCTGCAGGGCTCCAGGCTGCCCGGAAATGAGGAATCCCAAACATCTTCATCCCAGTCCTCAGAGGGAGGAATTTATCCCAAATATCTTCATCCCAGTCCTCAGAGGGAGGAATTTATCCCAAATATCTTCATCCTAATTCCCGAACACTCCAATCCATCCCTGATCCGTCTCCTCTTTGTGTCTCTGCATCCCCACCCTAAATCCTTCCCGGCTGCCCATCCAACTCCCTTCCATCAGCTCGAGTTACTTCCAAAGGGATGCTCACCCTTTAAATCCTATTTTTTGGAGGTTTGGGATCTTCCTTTTAGTGCTCCTCGGAATCCCTGAGCCCCGTACGAGGCTGGGATTATTTGGAACACCTCCAGTGAGGAAAATCTCCAGAGAGAAGCAGCAATGAGAGGTGCAAGGTTGGCCAGGGGCTGCATTCCTGCTCCTCACCCTTCCCTGCTGCCCATCCAACTCTGCCATCGTCTCAAGCTGCCTCCAAAGGGATGCTCACCCTTTAAATCTTACTTTTTTGCCGTTTGGGACCTTCCTTTTAGTGCTCCTCAGAATCCTCAAGCCCTGTACAAGGCTGGGATTACTTTGAACACCTCCAGTGAGGAAAAGCTCCGGAGAGGAGCAGGAATGAGGAGGTGGTCAGGTCGTCAGGGGCTGCATTCCCACCCTAAATCCTTCCCTCCTGCCCATCCAACTCCTTGCCATTGGCTCAAAGGGATGCTCATCCTTTAAATCCTATTTTTTGGTGGTTTGGGATCTTCCTTTTAGCACTCCTTGGAACGCCCAAGCCCTGTACGAGGCTGGGATTAACAGGCACCAAAATTCAGGAGGAGGAACCCACCCAAAGCGACCCCAAGGCTCTGTGGGTTCCTTCTGCCAGGTCTGGCTGAAGTTCAGTGATTTAGGGCCCTTCAGAGAGCAGCACGGGGTGTTGCCGTTTTGTAGCAGTAATGGGGCCTTGATAAACCCCCAATAACAGCTCCTAAATCCCAGGGAATGGGGACGGGGGAGGCTGGAATGAGGTGGGATTTAGGGAATATCGTACATCCAAATAGGGCTGAAAGCTCAGAGGGAAAAGCTCCCGCTGTGGGTGGTTTTGGGGTGGGGAGGTGGGGATGAACCTCCGAGGGAACTGGGATATACTGGAGATGTTGGGATGAGCGGCCCTTGTGTGGTTGAGCTCGACTTTGAAGAGCCCAGCATCTTTGGGATTTGGTTTAGGGAGCCCCCAGCTCTTCCCTTGACCAGCTCCAGGTGTAAACCCGGCTGGCTGAGGTTGGAATATCCCATTCCCTGGGGCTGCATTCGGGGCTCTTGGGCGCCTTTGCAGCCTTGATTCTCTCTCTCGATAGGTGAGAAAAAGATCCTTATATATGGAAATATTTCTGTAAAGGCCGGCTTTGGGGTTGTTTTGGGAATAGAGTTGGTGAAAGGATCTGGAATTCTCGGTTTGAGCACTCCCTGCCAGGCTCAGGCAAAATCCCAGCTCAGCACGAGCTGTCCTTGGGTTCTCAGGGGACAGTTCCGGTGTTCTTGCAGGAACAGCTCCGCCTTCACCCCATGAACAAACCCCAGACCTGCCCAAAGGCGAATTCCCGCTGCTGCTGTTCCCTCAGGGAACAAAGCCACCCCTTCCTTGCCAGCTGGGCTGGGCACCACCACCCAACACTTGACCTTTTCCTGCTCTTCCACCCCTCTGGAACAAACCCGGCTGGGGACGGAGCCGGGACCTCGGGGGAAATGGAAACCTTGGCAGCTGCGGCGGCTCCGGGAGGGCTGCGGGGCCGGGATGTGGGGATTTCACCTCCTCTCCCTTTCCTGTCAGTAATTCCTTGTCCTGGGTGGGTTTTGCTCCGGGGAGGGGATGTTGGGACCTTGTGACCCTTTTTTCTGCAGAGTGGGCGTTGAGAGGGGCTGGGGTTGGGGCTGGGAGCTGAACAAGGGGCTGTTGTTCCCGGGCCGTTCCCAGCACGGGAACGGAGCTCAAACAAACAACAGGAGGCTGTTCCCGGGGCTTTTCTGCTGGAACTCCTCAGCCGGGATGGGGCAGGGCTGGAAACTTCCAACAGTTCCAAACCAATCCCAAAAGGTGCTGGGAAAACCTCGAGGGCTCAAGGACGGAAGCGCCGGTGCTGTCTTAAAGCGTCTCACACCTGCTGGGGGCTGGAATTTCAGAGTCGGAGAATCCTGGAATGGTTTGGGTTGGAAGGGACCTTAAAGATGGGGTCCTGATCCATCATCCCTGGGGTTCCTGCTCCATCATCCCTGGGGTCCTGATCCATCATCCCAGGGGGATCCTGCTCCATCATCCATGGGGTTCCTGCTCCATCATCCCTGGGGTCCTGCTGGCTCCTGCTCCCCCATCGCCTCCATGAAAAGCAGCCCCTGCACTGCTCCCGGCACTGGCACAGGATGGGTTTGTGCCAATTCCAGAGGCTCTGGAAGCGCTTGGCACCTCGGGAGAGGCAGGTGCTGATAACGAGAGATAAAGAGCGATGAACCAGATTTGTGATGGGGTGCGAGAAGCATTCCCAGCAGGCAGGGCAGGAATTCCAGGAGCTTTTGTGCTCTGAAAGAGGCTCCATGTGCTGCCCAGGAGGTGGAACATCTGCAGAGGCTCCTGCAGCTCCACGCTGCCAAATCCCTGGATCTGAACTGCGTTTGGAGATGCATTTCCATTATTTATCCATTTGCTGGAGAAACAGAGCTGAGCTCGCTGAAAATGCCTTAAAAACGGGGTTTAAAAATGGGTTTTAATTCCGAGGAGGCCATAAATAAACCCCATTAGGGGAGAGGCTGTAAATAGGGCTGGGATAAGCCTGGCTGCTGTTTCTGGGGAGATTTGCAGAGATCAATCCCGCTCCAATTTCCCTAAGAAAACCCCAGGAATTGTGGCCTGGGGGCTGATCTGGCTCCGGGCCTGCAGCTTTTCATATCCAGGGACTCCAGGGGCTCCTTGGATTGGAACAGCTGGAATTGTGAGGCTGTGGGTCTGCTCCTGGCAGCTGTGGGATCACTCTGGGGGCACTCAGGGATGTGTGGGGTTCAGGGACGGGGACAGCTCCCAGAGTGTCACTCCAGGGACACCAGGACATCCTGAATCCCGTTAAACCCCAGGCACTGGTGGCACTGGGATATTCCTCATGGATTTGCTGGTTGGTGGCTCCCAAAAAGTGCAAAACGCCTGGAAATTTGGTGGAAGGAGGGCTCAGAGCACAGATCCCTCCATGCCGGGGTTCCTTGTGGGGATTTCTCTGCCTCCCAAAGGTCTGGAGAAGCTGGGATGGGGAAAGGCCTTGGAGGAATGAGGGGTGGGAGTTCCCGAGGGAAGGAGAGGCTTTGCTGAGCCCGGCCCAGTGCCCTGAGCCCGGCACGGCCACAGGGGAGCGGTGGGAATGAGCTGAGGACACGGAAAATTCATCCAGGATTTTCCTGGAGGAAAAGGGAATGAGCTGAGGACATGGAAAATTCATCCAGGATTTTCCTGGAGGAAAAGGGAATGAGCTGAAGACATGGAAAATTCCCCCAGGATTTTCCTGGAGGAAAGGCAGGAGATGAGTGGGGCGTCCTGCAGGATGAGTGGGAGATTCCTGCTTCCAGCTGGGATCGAAGGGGAGCAGGCAGGAATTTCTTCTTGGGTCAGACAGGGCTTGGTTTTCCAACCCATCCCTATTCCCGACCAAAGCACTGGATACGGATAACGCCCCCATCCCAAACCGCCTCTTCATTCCCACCCTTACACTCCCAAGGGTGCTCAGCCCTGATATTTTCCCTAAATCCCTCTTCCCAGAGTTCCCATAATCCCAAAATCACGGCGCTGAAGATCAGGGTGTAAATCCAGAGGAGGCAGAGTTTGGGAACAGGTAACAACTCCCTGAATTCCCGGAGGGAGCTGTGCTGGAATCAGTGCCCGCGGCCTGAGGTAACAATTCCCTGAATTCCCGGAGGGAGCCGTGCTGGAATCAGTGCCCATGGCCTCAGGTAACAATTCCCTGAATTCCCGGAGGGAGCTGTGCTGGAACCGGTGCCCGCGGCCTGAGGTAACAATTCCCTGAATTCCCGGATGGAGCTGTGCTGGAATCGGTGCCCGCGGCCTGAGGTAACAATTCCCTGAATTCCCGGAGGGAGCTGTGCTGGAATCGGTGCCCGCGGCCCCATCCCGGGTGGGAGCTGCGCTGTTTTTACCCCGATTTTTTATTTTATCTTCCTTTGGATCCGAACCCAGCTCCATGCTGTGGATAACAACCCCCGATCCCGGCCCGGCTGCTCCCAGGAGCAAACGGAACGGGAGGAAGGGAGAACGAGGCGTGAAGAGCCGGGATTTGTGTTAATGGCTTTCTATAAATAGCTCGGCGGGCTGCGGAACGCCAGCGATTATTCCCAAAAAACGCCTCAGGTGGCCCCTTCCAGGGGGGAAATCCATGGATGGATCCTGCTGGCGTTCCTTGGGAATGCTGGAGCGTGTCCCTGTGCTGTTCGGGATTTGGGCGACAAATTGCGCGAGGACATTTGGAACACGGAGGAATTCAGGGATTCGGGCGGTTCCCCGAGGATTTGGTGCTTCCCCAAGGATTTCCTGCGCTTTTCCATTTAGCTCCACAATTCCATCTTTGGGACGAGGTTGCGTTGTTGTCAGAGCAGCTCAGAGCGCCATTCCCGTTTTTCCAGGCTGGTTCTCCCGGCGGGGAGGCGGGACGGGATCGGCTCGGGTGCTGGATTTGGGATGAGCCCCTCGGGAAGGCAGGAGTGGCTCTCACCTGGAGACAAATCCCAGGAAACCCTGCCCTGACCTGGAATCAGGAACTCAATAGGAATTAATTAACTCTGATGAGGAAAAGGTCCCGGAGCAGGAGGTCCAATATCCCGATGTCGCCTCTGGAATGTGTTTTCCTTCTCCTTGACATTTCTCTCCTCGCTCCCGGAGCATGGAATGACCGATTAAATTCCCTTTGAAATTATTAATAAGATCCCGACCCTAATTCCGTGCCGGGATTGGAATGACGGGATCAGCGCCGATGTTCTCTCTTCTTCCTTTCTTCTCCTTCAAAGCGAGAGGCCAAAAATAAAGAAAAAAGGGGAAAAAAAGAAAAAATAAAAGAGAGAAAAGCAGGGTACTTTTGGATTTAAACTCCATGGAAGTTGTCGTGTTCAGGACTGAAATCTCCTCTCCTGCTCCCGAGCGTGGAAATGCTCCTGACATCCCAGCCCCAGCGGGAGCGGAACACCCACAGCGGATCGAGGCTGGGAGTTCTCACTCCCTGGAATGTTAATGGCTCTGGGGCTCGTCATTCCCTTGGGATCCGTAAATCCTGGCCGGAATTTGGAGGTGCTGGGTGGATTTCGGGGCTTCCTTGCCCTGGAGCAGCCCAGGAAATGGGGTGGGAATGACGGGAGAACTTCGGGAATGCCGCCGCTCCCTGCGCCCAGGGAAGGGAATCATCTCCCTGTTCCCTCCACGGGCTGAGCCTCGGTGTCCCTGCAAGGAGCAAAGAAGATGTTAAAAAGTGTAGGATTTCTATTTTTAATGGGATTTTTCTTGGGGTTTTTCGGTTGGTTGGTTTGGGGAATTGTGCTCCCACAGCAGCTCATCCCCTCCTTCCTTCCCTGCCAGGATTGCAGGATTGGCAGCTGGAATTCTGCTCCTCAGGGCTGGAAGAGCTTTCCCTGCTCAGGAGCTGAGCTCTGCTGGCTGCGCCCCAAATCCTGCTCCTGCTCCAGCCCAAGGGGGCTCAGCTCTCCCCAGATTCTTAGGATCTTCCCTGATCCAAGAAAACTCTGATCCAGAGCCCCCTCACCCCTGGCCCCCTCCTCCCCATCCCTGTCGGAGTTACCCTGCAGAAAATCACTTCACTCTTTTATTTTTGGCATCGCTTTTTGGCTTCCAGGATTGGCCCCTGGATTTTCTTTGTTCTTCTGTTCTTTTTTTTCACCTTCCACCTTCTGGGGGAGCTAAAAATAATCCAAATATCCCGTTTCCTCCTCATTAGCGGCCGGCAGCTCTGCCCTCGCTCTTCCTGGAGGTCTCCCTGCGTTTCTCGGCTGCTTCCATGAGCTCCCGCGCCGGAGCCGAGCGCTGCTCGTTCTCGCCCTAATTGGGAGGCAGCGAGGAGCAGCAGCTCTGCCCGAAGGTTTTATTGAGGAATAAAAGCAGCCAGCCAGGCATCCACAGAGCCAATGAAATGTCCCCCGGGTCCCCGAGCCAGCGGCACCCGGAGTCACGCCTGAACCGATGTTTGGTTTGGGAAAGAAATCAACCGCGACCCGCTGCAGTCCGGGAAATTAGCGGGGCACGAGGTGCCCAGTGCGGGTTTGCCGCCTCTGCAGGGCCGGAGCTGAGGGAAAGGCGTCGAAATTGGCACTGAACCCCCCAGAGGGGCAGTGGGACACAGCCCAGGGCCCGTCCCAGCCCCCGGAGCTGCCCTGGCACCGGCACAGCTCGGCACAGCCACCGGCGTGCCAGGGCGGGGGCACTGCCAGCTCTGATGTCACCTCTGTCCCGGGGCAGGGACCCTCCCAGCTCTGATGTTCCCTGTCCCGGGGCTGGCCTCTCATGTCCCCTCTGTCCTGGGGCAGGGGCANCCGGGGCAGGGACCCTCCCAGCTCTGATGTCCCCTCTGTGCCAGGACTGGGGTAACTGG
The DNA here is from genome assembly GCA_013397055.1 of Pachycephala philippinensis. Taxonomy (NCBI): domain Eukaryota; kingdom Metazoa; phylum Chordata; class Aves; order Passeriformes; genus Pachycephala; species Pachycephala philippinensis. The sequence continues at coordinate 4,589 of VWZT01001375.1, read as the reverse complement.
GACATGCTGGGAGCAGGACAGCCCCGGGGCACAGCCCCAGAGCTGGGACTGGGACAAGGGACAAGGACATGCTGGAGAAGCCACCCCCCCTTTCCTGCTCCACCTTCCCTTCCCAGCCTGGATTTCTCTCCTTCCCTGATTCCCCCGGGCCTCCTCGGGGGGGATCAGCCCGAATGTTCCTCTGAGAGGTGTCGCACGAGCCGCGACTGCTCCGATCCATCCCTCGGCGGGAGCTGCTGTGTCTGGAAGCGCGGCCGGCTCTGATGTCAACCCTTGATCATCCCAGCAGGGTGACAAATCCCTGTCCCCGAGGGTGACAAATCCCTGTCCCGGGGGTGACAAACCCCTGCCCCGAGGGTGGCAGGGCACCCGCGCACCCCGCTCCCAGCCCCAGGGCTCGTGTCTGTGCCTCGGGTGGGATTTAATTGTTCCAACAGCGGCGGTTTCCAGGGAGCGGGAGGCGATGGAAGCTGCCAGCGCGAGGGATGATTTGGGATATCGGTCCGGGCACATCCGAGGATAAAAACGAGGAGTGGCAGCGCCTGTCAGCGGGAAGCGGCTCGGCTGCTCCCGGCTGTCACAAACGACTCCTCACGGGGCATTTCCCGGTCTCATCTGGCCACTGACACCTCCCGGGCTTTCATTTCCTCTTTTCCTGAGGATTTCCCAGCTCTTCCTCAGCCTCATTCCATCGGGGACACGCCGCAGCTCGATCCGAGCCGTGCGGTGACAAACGGAGCGGGGCCACTGCCAGACGTGTCCTGGCCCTGGGGACATCGCCACGGGCATCGGGGCACCGGAGGGACCAGGGAGGGGTCCCAGGGAGGGGTCCCAGGGGGGTGTCACACAGAGGGGTCACAGAGAGGGGTCCCAGGGGGGTGTCACACAGAGGGGTCCCAGGGAGGGGTCCCAGGGGGGTGTCACAGGGAGGGGTCCCAGGGAGGGGTCACAGAGAGGGGTCACAGGGAGGAGTCACACAGAGGTGTCACACAGAGCTGTCACTGTTCCCGGCCCGCAGCACCGGGAAGGGCTGACAGGGAAGGCAATCCATAGGAAATCTGAGGGGATCCCGGGAACATCGGGACCGGGACATGCCCTTCCCCCCCGCCGCCAAAGGAGGGACAGTGATGACAATAATCGAGCAGGAAGTTGACGCTAATGAGCAGCTAATTCCTTCAGCGTAATTACCATCCTTATGGCCTCATTTGCATGATTTCGCGTATCGGGAGATAAATCAGCTGCCGCTGGGGAGGGGACGGTGCCGGGGGACAGTTTGGGGACAGCCACCAGGGAAAGGTCCCTTCAGTGCCCCGGGGGCTCTCAGGGACAGGGGGACCCTGCAGGGACAGGGACGGGGACAGCCCGGGGTGCCACGTCCTGCTCCACACTCGGATCCTGCTCGGATCCAAGACGGGCCGAGTTTTCAGCTCAGTCCCGGCGCAGGTTGGAATCCCAGGGATTTGTCTGGAGGCAGGAGATCCTCGGCTCTGCTCCTTCCATCCCGGAAGGATGAGGAGGGTGAAGTTTCTCCAGGGGGTTTTATGGATAGTGAGGTCAGGCTGTTCCTCACGGGCTGCCTTCCACCAAATAAAGGGTTTATTCCTGCAGAAATCAGTAAAATTTAGATAAATTTCTGGTATTCCCAGCCCTTCCCGATGAGTCTCCAGGGTTTGGATTCTCCTTGAGTCTCCTCCACGTTTCCCAGGAGCCGAGGAGGGCCGGGGCTGGAATGTGTTGCTATTCCAACCTCCTCCACTGCCATTTTTACCATTTTTATTTGACGACTTCTCTTTTTTTTCCCCTTTTCACGCCTCTTTTCCCAGCCAGCTGCCGGGAGACTGCTCTTTCCCTGGATCCAGGCCTCCCACTCCGGGGTTTATGGAGTGTCACCGATCCGTGGGGCGCTCTGGGGGTGGCTCTGCAAACACTGCGGAGCAAAAGCGGAGCCAGGCCCGATGTTTTCCCTCATCGGGGCACCCAGGGCTCAGCAGGAATCGACTCCTCGTGTTATTAGACCAAATTCCGAGGAAAACAAAGGAAAAGGAGGAAAACAGCAAAAATTATTGACGGGTTAATCCCGCCCTCAGCGTCCTCCTGCGAGTCCTTCAGCAGTCACCACCGAGGGAGCGGAACAGAGCGGGGTGAGCAGCGAAATGCGGGTTGGAGACACCCCTTTGGGATCTGCCGCACCTCTGGAATCCATCCCACCTCTGGAATCCATCCCATGTCCTGCAACTCTCCCAGGAATCCGGGAGGATGAAAATCCAGCAGGGCCGGGGCAGGGCTGGAGGGCTCCCGGGTGAAAATCAGCTTTAAAACCTTCCCCAGGCGGAACAGCTCCTGCGAGGGGCTGGGAATGGCTGAAATGACCGAATTCCAAGGAAAAAAAAAAAAAAAAGGGCGACTTGGAGGGGGCTGGAAATGGGGCAGCAGCCCCGGCCAGGGGAGGACAAAGAGCCCTTTCAGGCAATCTGCAGAGTCGGACTCTTTGTGTCCCTGCAGTGGAGACGTTTCCAGTGGGATGCCCCGGAGGTGGAAGGCAGGGATGGCCTCCCCGGGATGCAGGAATTGTCTCAAAGGGCAGGGCTGTGGTGGCAGGGAAAGCAGGGATGGGGGAACAGCACCCACGGGAACGCCGGGGATGTTTTATGGGGCCAAAAT
>VWZT01001374.1:828467-860169 GCA_013397055.1 Pachycephala philippinensis | reverse complement strand
GGTTAGTGCCCGCGCAGGCCCGCCCTGCCCGTCGCCCCGCGGGGCCCGCACCCACCTGGGCCATCCCCGGCGGCCCCGCCGCTCCTGTGCCGGGGCTGCGGGTGAGGGCGAGTCCGGCCGCCTCACGATCGCCGTCCCGCACTCCGCGCCGCCGCCATCTTTAAACGCCTGCGCTGGGCCCCTCCGGTCCCCGCGGGCGGGACCCCGCGCGCCGCGCCAATGGCGGCCGCAGCGCCCGCTGTCAGCGATTTGAAATCCCGGCTGCCATTGGTCCGTTCCCGTGCCTGTCAGCCCGCTCCGCCAATAGCGACGCGAGAGACACCCGCCCGCAGAGGCCCGGGCCATGGCGGGGCGGGCGGATCCTTTGTGTGGCCCGGGCACCGCTCGGGGCTTCCCCCCCAGTACGGCCCAGCACAAAAAAAGCCACTTTTCCCTGCAAATGCTGTTTTGTATCTTTAAGCAGTAAAACTACAGCATTACTGCTTCAAGACTGATTCACCTAAAAAGGATAAATCAAAGTAAGGCCATTTCTCATGCTGTAGGTACTAAGCAGTTCACAGAACAAGTCCCACATCTGACTGCAGTGTTTAGACACAATTCCTATTCAAAATATCTTAACACAATTTATATAAAATTACTTCTAAAGTGTTAATGAACATTTGCTGTCCTAATCTGCTCTGTTATTTTATAATTCGTGAGCGATACAGAGCTTTTATGATACGCTTATTCACAGGGTTGCTTCTTTTGTCCTTACTGTTATACTGGTTTGAAATCAACATTAGACACAAAATATCGTGATAATACATCCTGGTTTTGTCCCCAGCAGTATGTTTGTGTTTTTTTCCTGTATAACTTCAGGACATGAGAATCTTTTTCTAGTATTTCACTGATCTCATGTCTTGGAGGTCCCCAAATACTGCTACGAAAAAGAACAGTAATATTTTAATAAAACTTTTAAAACTTATTCAGAAGACCGCTGTTAGGTCTTTCCATCTTTGTGTTTGTCTCGCTGGACCAACACATCTAATGATAGGGTAATAATTTGGACATAATGTCACGGTACCATGTCAACACATAATGATCAGGTTACTGAAACTGCTTTAAATCATTGCAAGCTGCTCTCAAAAACTGAACACAGTTTCAACTAAAAGCAGTTTCTAATTTTTAATTCCTCATAACAGGCTTCTGCACTCAAGCCATTATTTTAGTGATTTTTAAATTATGACTGCTTTTATTAATGTCAAAACAAACCACTTCAGAACATGCATTTCATAAACACCCGCAGTTTTCAGAACAGCCACTCACATCACACTTCAGCTGTCAAAGCTGAGGAAAGAGATCTCACAATTAAGTAAACAACTCGAGTTGATGTTGGCATTTGCTGTGTCAGGTCACCTCAAACTGCTAACTCTGGGACTTAAGATTGTCCCTCTCAAAGGGCCTATGAAAATACAAGTATTGTGACTCATTGGCATCTCATTTATGTGACTGTATAAAAGAAACATTGCAGCAAGAAGATCACAGGCTTCAGAAAACAGGTTAAATTTTTTATATGTATGTGAACAGCAATGCTTCAGTTAGGATCAGATGAGGCACACATATAGATTTTTGAATAGAGCTGGAGAATTAAAATGCCTGCAGTGCTTTAAAAATGAAAAAATAGTTTTAGTTTTTCCATTGTGCATCTGTTTTCAGAGAATCGTAATATATGTCTAAATTAATGGTGCAACAGCAGATTCTTTGAGACACTGAAACTACAGGGAAATAGGCTTCCAACTTTTTATAAACAAAAGAATTAATCTATTAACGAAACAATGTTTTCAACAAACAATGCTCAAATTGTGGCTAGATTTTTAATCCAGAAGGTTGATGTGACCTCTGGAGAACTAAATCTGATCTGCTGTGTCTAACAAGGTGAAAATTCCCCTGAAAATTTTCATCACCTGGACTTCTGATGAAAAGACTGGTCAAACATGCACAAAAATCTTCCACTTTTGAATTAGAAGTGTACAGGTCCACCTGCATAGTGCAATCAGGATTAACCACAATACCATGAATTACCATTATCAACAAAACAGTTCCTAATGACAAGGAGATTTTCACATACCAGATATCAAAGGCTGGTCAGAAACTACGCCTGTCAACCCAAAAAACCACAATCAAGCCTATGAAGACAAAACTATGAGCTTCCCAATAAAGTTAACAGGCTGCATTCATCAGAATGAAAATTAGGTGGAGCCAGTGGCTTTTTCATATTCTTCCTATGTCAGTAGCTGCAGCACATACTGCGCTGTTCCAACAGTGAAAGCTGCTGCAAGACAAGTTTTGCTCAGCCTGCATTACTTTTATTTCAGTAAAATAAGTTGCACTGCAGCNTTTTTTTTTTTTTTTGCATTGGTAAACTGGTATTTGCTTGCATTACATGTCTTTGTCTTTCACTTTTTGCTGCAATCTGCTCTCCTCAATCTAATCTCTGTCAGTCACCACTTCACAGCCATGGAAAGATGTCAAAAAGACCCCATGAGCAATCTCAGATCAGTTCTCGAATGTCAAAAGAGGTGGTTGATTGCTACAAAAAATAGTCAGAGTAGACACATCCTTCGGCTCAACGATACCACAGAATTACTAATCTTGCTCTTGCCATTCACAGATTCAACATAAAGTGAATCGTGTTGTCTATAGAATCACTGTAACTTCTGATTTTCCTGTTGGAAACACTTCAGCCACATGGTTCTCCCAAGTTTCAGACTGCTGGCAGAATTTTCCCAATAATGCAGACATTTTTCTAAAGACAATATTGCTTAAAGTGGGGTATGATGTCTAAGAGGTCAAATAAAAAGTAACAGCTTTACATTCAAATCTGGAAATTAAAACAAGAAAAAATAAAGCCAAAACCAAGTGACCTTCACATTAGAAACTGGACTGCACAAGCCATTCAGAAGGAACATTCTGTTCAATTGCCAGTTGGACCTGGGCTGGTGCTATCCTACCGTGACTGGGGCTTCCCTTGTTCTTCATACCTAGAACAAACCTATTCCCATGGCTGAAAATCCTGCATTCCTAAATACACTCAATTTATCTAGGGGGAATATTAGAGAAAAAAAAAAAACCCAAAACTATCTGGGACAGAATGGTAGTCTTCATACTTTGCTTTCTATAGGCCCTGTCATCCAAATAGTTCAGAACACCTTTCTGAAATAGGCAATATTTATCTGCTCTTTATAAACTTGAAAGAAAAAAAATCCTCTGAGTCAGCCTTGTAGCTGTTTGCACATCGTGCATCTCCACCAGTTAAACCACCCCTGCAAGTCAATCGTAATCACTTCCCGGAGTTGTAGTACTATTGCACTGACAACTACTTCAGACATTCTGGCTTCTCCCCAGCTGCTGTTGTGTGGTAATTTTTCTTGTGAGCCATTATACACCGTGATGTTTCTAACTCAAGCTGTGGTAACGAAGCACACTTTGGTGTACATGCTTTGTGTGAACTACAGCTAAGAAGCTGCTGCTGCAATCCCTTAGCCTGGACTCCTCTATACACTGCTGGCAGCACACAGACATGAATCAGGAGCGTAATCTTTGGCTGTCAAAAATCCAGGTGTAGTAGCACTTATAGGAGCAAAACCATAAATGTCAGTACCCTTGTTTTCCCTGACAGAGGCCAAATAAATTATGGTTCTGAAAGCACACTTGTGCTGCTAGGGCTGTTTTTTATGCAACTGCCATCCCGGGATTGCTTTGCCAGTCTAAACTCATGCACATTACAATAAGAGAGAACTCAGACTTGACTGGCACAATATATTGCTAAAGAAAACAGAAAAATTTGCAACTGCCATATTGCAAAGATAGTATTACAACACATATATGCTACATCTAGAAGTACAGCAGGCCAACATAGAAAGATTTATGCAGCAAAACAATTGGTGCAGAGTAGTTAATCTTCATGCAAGGTGCATCTCAGACCGTTTTGCTCAGGTTAAATCCTTTACCTGTTGGAGAACGCTTGGTGCATTCCTCACGCACACACCTACCTGTTCCGTTCCATCTGAAACCAGCCTGGACCCTGTGACCTGGGGCTGCCCTGAAACATGAGCCAAGGCACAGCAAACGGCACTGTCAGGAAAACCATGTAAGGGCACTACTTATCAAACCAGGGTGATAATGCAGACCCATCTGTAATTGAGAGGACAGTTAATTCCTCTCTAAATGCCAGTCATTCCAGTGAGACATGAGAAACAGGAGATGGATAATGCATCTGACTAAGACCTGGCTTTATGTAGTTATTTTGAGTAGCTATTCACAGCAGAGATAGTACAGGGAGAGAAAAAAACCCCTAGCATTCCCATTCACCGTTTTCTTGGAAGAGTACATTCCTTTAACAGAGGCAAAAGCCTCAATCATTGAATACTAATTATAATGTTGTACCACAAGAAGAGACACTACTGGCTCCACATATTTTCCAGTTTATTACTTAATATATCTTAATTAACATCTGAAAAGTGATGTGGTTTTCTCCACTGAACAGAAGCAAGAAATGTGTTTGCCGAGTCTGGCAAGTTACTGACCAAGGCTGGCTCTGTGCCTGTCAGGGCTGGTGTGTCAGGTGAGACACCCATGGAAAACACTCCTGCATCACCAGAGGGAAGTTTGAAGGCACCTGAATGCCTTAGCAGGCACTGTCCTTCTCAGAGGCCTCAAAAAGAACAGGATCACAAACCAGAACATCATTGTGTGTTCTCTGTTCTCCCCTTCCTTTCTCCATCTTCTGATCTGTTTTTAGCTTTCACTTGTTTTTCTCCATTTATCTTTCTAGTACAAAGACACAAAAATTTAATGTGCATCAGCAGAGAAATTGCTTTTTTTCTCATTCACGTTGTGTATGACTTATGAATTGCAATTTTTGGTTATCCTACCTAATATTATATTTATTATTTCCCCTTTGTCTGTGATCCTAAGTTCAGTGCTTATGTCTTCTGTTTTAAAAGATACAGTAAATTTGAGCATGTCAATCATACTGGTTTTTTCATTCAGCTTCAATGTTCTTGATACACAATGTTACAGAGATAATTTTTATATATATATGAAATATATTCAACATTTCTTCACTCTGTTCACCTTAACCTACATTTCACAGCATGAGTCATACTGATGGGTTTTGTCTCACAGTTCATGCCTCTCCAGCTGATTGCAATACTGATTCTATTTTCACCAAGTCAAGACTATTTCCTAGGTCCTCAGAAGCTATCAACAAGACTTCTCTGCAGAAAATGAATCAGATGAAGAACATCAGCTATGTTCTATTACATCAATCTGAATGAAATAAAACTAACTCGTAGTAGCTAATATTCTGTATAAATAGGGATGCTTACTAAGCCATAAATGTGCAGGCTAAAATTGAAATGTAAGATGCTTTAATTATTGCCTTATTACTGCTTAGTATTTCATAGATTCATTTCAAAATTGCTTGTTTCCTTATGATACTATGAAAATAGTGTTCCAAGTCCTATCAATATTTTATCTTAATATTTAGTTTGGTGTATTTCATTTGTCACAACAGGTATCAGTTAAGCTTTGAACACAGTGAGGACCTCCAAAGGCCCAACTCATCCTCTGCTCTGTTCAGGTGTGTTTTATTAAGCTGTTACAAGGGAGGTGAGACAATTCCACCTCCACTGCAGGGTCCAGTATGGCAGAACATTAATGCAGGCTCTACTCAGTGTAACAAGAGAGTCTCAGGTCTGCCAAAGATCCAGACTTTTTCCACAGCGAATCTGGATTCCCATCCTTCAGCAGCATTTTGTGAGGCTCCACTTTTCCCTAAGGAAGCATTGATTTTGCTCTTTCCTACCTTTCAAATATTTTCCAGTTTCTTACGTGGATACGACAACCATGCAATAGCATAGAATTAAAAAACACCCACAACACAACATAAAAAACCCCAGAAAAAATAACAGCACTCTTAAAATGGAATTAAGTACCAGAAATTAACTTACAGCTCCTTCACGGCTAATATGCCATGAAAGATTTTACTTCATTATATCACACCAAGTTACAGGCAAATGAACAAAAACATATGTGCAAAAATGCACAATGTACTAATGTCAACAAAGACTGGTCACCAGGTTGACTTTATTCTGATTCCAGTTTTGAACACACAAGTAAACAACAATTATGACACCATTTTAAGCAAAAAAACATAACTGAGTTTTTACATGTTTTAAAATTTCTTCCACTACCATTCCAATAGAAAAAAATCTTTGAAGAGATGATATGTATAAGCAAACTTAGTAAAACGCCATGCAATAGTTTCCTATATACACTTTTTTCCTTTATATCCTTTTAAAATGGTATTTAAAATTCCCTTTTATTATTAAAAATACTTTTATAAAAATAAAACACTTTCTTTGTTAACTGTAGGTACAGTCTACTTTTTCCGCTAGATTCATTGCAACTCTAATTTGGACAGAGTAGATTATGCACTTCACAAATACCTTATCACTTTTATGGACAAGCACCACTTGCTGATATCTGCACAGCAGTCCTGATCCTGTTTCCACTGAAGCCAATGACAAAACTCTCACAAGCTTCCAAAGAAGTTAAAAAACCTCACTTTATTAGCTATTCAGACTTGATAAAAAACAACATCCGAGGTTTGGGCTCTTTCCCGTTTATTTTAATTATCAGAAAAAGCAAATCCCAGATTTAGAATTTTGATTTAAGCATAGCAAAATGATTATAATCTATATTTACATCTAAGCTCTGACTCCCCTTTCTTTGCCTATATGTAAAAACTAAGAATAAATTTTCATTATTACAGGACTGCTATAAAAACCAAAGTTTATAAATGCTTTTAGCATGATACTGCATCCAAGTATTTTGCTTGCCTTTAAGATAATGCCTTCAAAGAGAATGTCATGTTTAAATATCCACTGTTTGTAAGTGGATATAAAAAAGTTTGCTACGCAAACTCTTGGAGCAAGCTATTGAGGCAGGGCTTTGTTTCTAGGAATGCAAGTGTCAAATTCAAATTTAAGACAGCTACAGCTACTTCTTTGCATCTAAAAATAACAGTAACATTTTTATCCATACAAATATAGGGTTTAAGAAGTCATCAAAAAATTAAAAAGAGCTGACCATTTCCTGCAGCTCAAAAGGACAGTCTGGAAGGCTTCCAGTTCTAAACCACGTACAACACAACTGCTGATTGTCTTGCAATCAAGGTGGTCAAAAAGTCATTTATATAGAACTGCATCAACAACCTGTGACTAGTCATGCAAGCAGTCCTGGTATCTAGAAGCTATTTAAATATGCAAATATAAAGAAGAGATTAGACTAAATGCTGCTTTAGCAGCTCCTGATAATTACAAATCTGGGAATGGCCTTTCACAGTACTTCACCTCAATGGAAAGTCTCATTTACTGCTGCCTCCATTTTACACACACACACACAAACACACACACATGAGAATGTCCAAACACACCAGCCTGAGTACAGAAACACAGCTGCACATGTTCCAAAGAGTATCAAAAATCTGGCTACTTTTCAATAATTAATTAAAATCAGAGCCTTGTGAAAAGAATACAGTCAACACATCTAAAGGAAAAAAAATAGTGGTGATCCACTACTAACCTAATACTCAGTATTCAAAATAAGTCAAAAGAGAACACCAATAGAAACAAAAATAGCTTAGGGTTTTCAAATATCCTGGTATTAGCTAGAATCTTCTATTACCTATACTGGCACTGAATAATTGAGAAAAGCATGCATTTAAATAGCTTTTTAATTCACACGTGTTAGAACATAGGAAGTACCTCTTAATACCCAACTTTTTTAGCAATATAGGACTGCAACAGTGTCACCTTACAACACACAGCTATTTTTATTAAAAACCTATGAACAGTCACTCCAGGCTGTAACATATTATACCAATAAAGGAATGAATCTAAAATTTTGTATGTACAAAACAGCCGACACACAAAAACCTCATCTTCAGCTTCTGTTTGTAAACACATACCTATTCCTTACCTGCTTACTGGGGAAGAAAATAACAAAACCAATACTGCTAATTAGACTATCAGGAAACAGGATGTCACAGCACAAATAGTTTTATTCAGGTCAAAGATAAGCAAGTCTGCTCCCATGGTTCTTTCAGTAAAAGTGAACATAGACTGAACTAAATTCCCTATTTTGATTCTCAGATCAAGTTTTAGAAATAAGATATATTGCTGTACTATCTATAGAAAAACAAATGTAAAGAATCCCCCCCTCTCTGCCCTCCCCAGGCAGAAACATTGCACCATGGCACTGAAAAGCTTAAATGAGACTAAAGCACTTAATACTACCAGGATAACATACATTCATTTAATGCACATTGGCATCAGCTGTACAATCTTAACAGCGTATGTCGAAGGTAAAGCAAAGTTTGGTAAAACCTTCATATAGAACAACAAAAGCAGCAAATGTTTCCCGCCATTAGAACTAAAAATGAGTTTAAGTCTACTTAAAACATCTTTAAAAAAACCCACACCCACAAAAAAGCACTGACTTTGTCTTTGACAAGTACGGCCTTGCCCTGAAGGCAGGGTGATATTAAGTAAAATATTTCTGATTGTAAGTTGCTACTTCATGTAAAAACAGCATCTTCATCTGGTTTTCTCCAAAGCATTTGTGAGCTTGATAGAGTATGCTACCCGTTTATTTAAACTTTTGCTTTCCTTGCTATTTTTAGCTTGTGGAGGCTGGCACATAACATTTACTAGGGCTTAATGGCTTGTTCTCTCATTGCTATTATTACAAACCATTCATGTGGAAAGCTGTTAACTGTGCAGTTTGAATTCATAGGTGCTTGTTTTCCACTGGTTGACATCAGCATTGATCATGTTGCGCTCGGTGAAAGTAACGTGTCCCTCGGAATCGACGAGAACGACCGTGTTCGTCCTGCAACAGCAAATGCACAAGGGTAAGCCTGGGGTCCATTATACAAACTTCCAGGGTGACATCCCTCATTCCCAAATGTTTTAACTCTTTTTTTTGTTTTTTTTTTTTCCCTGAGGACATCATCATCACACGAACAGGGCAGAAATCATCCTGGCAAGTTCAAATGGGCATTTTCAGTCCCTTCTTCTGTCACTCCGCTGTCTTGGTTCCCTGCTGCATTTGCAGCAGCTGACACACAAATCTGCTCATTGCAGAGAGTATGATAAAAGCTTAAACTTAGTACAAAGTGCTCCATTCAGAGAGAAGTAGCATAAAAATAAGTGTTTCTTCACAGCCTACATGTACCCATAAGGATTATTTATATCAACACTACTCTCTTCATTCCTCTTATTCAAATCATCTGTCCATTAAGATTTAAACATTGTTAATTATTATCACAGGACACTGATCTATGATCACAGAAAAAGGTTTCTCTCTCTAGGAACCTTCCAAAGGAGAAATCTGTTTTCATGAAAAGCAGATGCCAGTTGTGTATCTATTCCACTTTGCGCTGGGTAAGCTGTCATCTCTCTATGGACACTACAGTACCCTTCCACAGAGGGATGATCGACAGTAGGAATTTTCCACCATCCTGATGTGGTGGCCTTTCCCAAGTCACTTCACAGTTGTTCACTCATACAAAAAAGCACTTAATTTCCTCAGAAGAATATGGTGAGTCCCAGTTAACAACCTCTACTCACTAAGCCCTGTTGCTAAGTGAAAGGTAAGTGTGAGCATACAATTATAGCAGTAGGGAGACTCGAAATGTGTGCTAATTCACCAGCAGAAGGTCAGCATTTCTACCAAGTTATCCCTGTTTCCTTTGAAATGGCTGGACTCCAGTCTGTGAAGCAAGGGAAGGAAGGTGCTTTGTTACCATGTTAAGTCTTCATTAACCTATATTTCAAATGGTCTTTTAATAAATTTTAAAGAAACCACTGTAAATACTGAGTGTCTCTTTCTCAGAATACCAATTTAAAATGCCTACAGCAGTGAGCACTCTCTGCTTATCAACTCCAGTCTCTACAGAGGAAATACTATGGCTGACCATGCCACAGACCAATCTGACAAAATTACTGGCAGACTTTTAGAGAGTAGCAATTCCCTACCAGCAGCAACAGGGTTCACCAGCAATTTTGTCCCACGGAAGATTAAATGAAGATTTGTATTGTATTATTCTATTCTTCTTGCAGCTTTGGTGGAACAGTCAGAGCAGAGAGTGAGAATATCTCAGTAAAAACAGAAGCACCAGTTAGGGGAGAAGTGGAAATACAGGTTCTTCTGAACAAGAGCAATAGGTTTTTAATGTATGAAAATGGCAGATCCATTTTACGATGCCGTGTCTAAGGCAAACTCTGATTTAGCAATGCAGATGACACGATTCCTGCTCGTGGAGGAGAAATGTGTTCTGCAGTATCTCTGGTAAGATCAAAGTTAGAGGTGCTCAGATGTGCTACTACCCTGGGGAAGCAGGAGAACTGTATTATCTTGTCTGGGACAAGTTAAAGCTGTGCCGTGCTCTCCATCAAAGATGAACCACAATGTGAGCTTCAAATGCTCTTCAGCAGCAAATCCCAGACACTCAAATACTGACCAAGCAAATACATTACTGAATTATACCAGATTAATATCTGAAAAAAAAATTAAAGCAGTCACTATAGAATTTAAACTTACAATAGCACAATTTTGATCTGAGATATGCTTTGATCCAGTACACATCTATTTCTGGCATTGAATTTTTTTACCTTGTTCCATAATCTGGGCAACGCACACATAAAGCTGCATACTTGTTCAATATAGGACGGATATAGTCCTTCCCTTGGTCTTCAATTGCAGGGTCTGGTAATTGACTGAAAAAAGTAGTAAACTAGTTTAAAAAAAGTTTAAAATTCTCCAATATTAACACATTCATCCCTCTTGAACTGGAAGGAGTTCCAGGACATCCCTGAGATCACAGTCAAAGGCAAGGCTGAAGCAGAAGAGAGGGGGTAAAGGACAAAAACCCATCAGGAAAGAATGGAATTCTATGATTAAACCAACCCCTGTACGTACTAAATTCCTGTAATATGCACACACAGAGAGATCACAAAGTAATATGAAACAAGATATTTTAAGAAAGTTCAAAGCTAGTGCATATCCACATGTTCATATTTATTATGAAAAGATCATTTCATCTTGAAGTGTGATTTGGAAAGATTACAGGCTTAGTTTTAAATATTGCTTTTTGTAAGTAAATATTTCCCTTTTATAGTCAGATAGTTTCAGATGAGATCAAATGGAATTACTGCACATTAAGGGAAGATCATTCGACTATATTGTATCTTATACCTTTGTCTTTTTACTAGTAGAAAGTATAACCATTTTTTTAAAAAATCACTTGATCTGATAGCAGATGAAAAAAGCAATTAAGAAAGCTTAGCAGACTCCCCAATTACTACTCATTGCTCAGATGTCTGAGTTCTTATATAAACCTCTATTTTGAACCACTGAAAAATGCGACATTCATGAATGCTGGCATTAAAATTTGCTGTTAAGTTTGGGAAATTTGATCTATGTACCAGAAACAGCTTTACTTCAACTCTAATCACTTCCCAGACAGACATTACTGGATGGTGAGCAATGATATGAATTTAGATCACAGCATCTCCTGTACCCTACTCCATGTCTGCATACTGAAGTGGCATCAACTTCCTTTCCTTCTGAACATCCAGCTCTGGGCTCAGGTTCACTGTGCAATCAGATGTCAGTGCAGGAACCTTCCTTATCAAACTCATCTCTTGGGGACTTCCTTGACTGGAACTTCATTAACTGGAACTTCCTTGACTGAATTCCTACAGCTGAATTGTACAAATACTTCCTTATCTCCTTCCCCCACTTAGCCTGAAACAACTGCACTTTTGAGGAAGGCAGCTGGTTGTACTTTGAAAATGGCTTGCTTCTCCACCCTCTGTCTACTCTGAGCAGCAATACAGAACAGTAAAAGCTACTAACACAAACCTGCTCACCAGCTGTGAGGGTGCTGAGGCCCTGGCAGAGGTTACCCAGAGAAGCTGTGGATGCCCCATCCCTGGAAGTGTTCAAGGCCAGGTTGGATGGGTCTCAGAGCAACCTGGGCTAGTGGACAGTGTCCCTGTCCATGACAGAGGTTGGCACTAGAAGATCTTTAAGGTCCCTTCCCACCCAAATCATCTTATGATCTATGCAAACAAGTGCTTTCTCTAAGTGCAGTAACCAAACCTACCTGAGCCTCCAAAAAGCTGACAGCAAGCACTTTATACATCCCTAGCCATGCACTCATTGCCCTTACTAAGAGAAGTGCAATCTTTGAAAGAAAAGGGCACAGAGAAACCAGTCTACAGCTGATGAGTTCTAAGACTGCAGTAGTCTTAATTGTGTTTCCTGCTTAAAAATCAATACTGTTGAAAGCCAGACTCTGTGAGAACAGTACTTTCAATTAACATCAAGGTAAAGTGCTTTTTTCTTTCAAAACAGTTTCTATATGCATTTTTTAAAATGGGTCATATTGTCTTTTGAGTAAATTCCAGCTATCGTGTTCTTACGGCTCTTGATTATTCATCACTGTAAGAAGCTCCTTCACCAAGTCTTCTTTGGTAAGGTCTTGACTTCTTGTGACCACTTCTGTGAAAAGCTGCTTCCCATATTGAAGCTTCTTCCATGGTGTATCCAACAAACAATTACTCAATCCATATATTCCTACACACACACATACACACACACAAAAAAACCCAACCAATTTAATTGGAAAGTGCATTCTGGTGATTTCAGTTGTTATTACAGATTTTAAAAAAATTTATAAAGTGTAAGTGATTCCCCAGCCAACTTTACCTGCAGGTGTGCCATAAACACACAAGCCCCATTACTGAACAGGAGAATGCAGCAGGCTCCCATCTTATGCTGGGCTGTACTTAAGCACTTCCCTGCGCTAACACTCAGCACTTGGTTTCAGTTGTACTCTAATCCATACCTACAGCAGGTAGTTTTAATTTCTGGTTTGCTAAACTATGAAGAAGGCACAATAGAATGATATAATTTCTGCAATCTAGTCTTATCCAGTTTAGCTATATTAATGATAGGTTATCTTTACCTCTGATTTTATTCTTGAAAAACACTGCAAAGCAACATGGGATGACAAGGACCTTTCTCTTTAGAGGCATGCTCTCATCCCAATCCAGACAAGAGAGATTACCAAACGTCCTCCTTCCTGAAGGCAGCCATGTACACAGGAGTCTGTTGTCTAAGCACAGAGACCAAAACTATCTTTGGTACAGTCTGCAGATACCCAGAATTTGTGACTCAGTTTCTCATTACAACATGGCCAGATTTTAAATTTAAAAAAAATGTCTGTATTAAAACCCATTTTATGTTTGTAGCTGTACAAAATCTAACAGTTATTTCCAAGAATTTATGCTGTAATTGCTACAGTAACAATTTGCCTACTGGCAGCCACATTTTGACCATTAACCTAAGCACACAAAATAAGGCTCTGCCATCAACTCTTCCCAACCAGCTACACTGCTCAGTCTTCCACGTGTCCTGGTTCCATTTAAACTGCCTTTCTGATGATGAATTCTGGAGCTTTGTTCTCTGTAGCTAGCTAGCAAAGAACTAGATTTGAAATATTTTAAAATCAATCCGCCTGATAGACAGATTTTATTTTTTTTTAAAGCCAACTCTGTCCGTGGGGGAGCACAGTCATACTGTGAGCTTCAAACTGCTGGGTGAGGGGAGTTAGGATCAGATCCTTTGAAAACTCCATTTCTCAAGAGAGACTTCTGTCCTTCAGCCATAGTTACCAAGGAGTATTCCACTAATTGCACTGCAGGTGGGTACACTGACACAGATAGAAACTTTTAATGAACTACTGATTCTTTACTGAAATTAACAAAAAACTTAAATGAATTCAAGGACATTAATTTTTTTTTTAAAGAATGTAAAGAAAAAGTCAGTGAAGACAATGCTTAAGTAGCTAAATTACTAGAACAATACATAGCTACATAAGAAAAAGTAATATTCAGATGTTTCTGAAAAAAACCTACCAGCATTTAGGAAAACAGGTTCTGGTTCTCCTTTGTTTCCATAGTAGCAAATTACATCTCCTTTGGTGGTACTGAAAAATATAAATACAAGTTTCTCCTTGAAAAGCCATCAGCTTCTATATTTGATTATGCTTTAATTTCATGCAATCTTTGAGCACAGTAAGATGCTTCTCCCACTGTTACTCCTATGATACCAGACATTGATGAATTTGATTACTTTCCTCCTCTCAAAACACTGTATTAGCTGAACCACTATCAAGAAGTACCATTATCATTTTTAAATGTAACTGCAATAAAATTAAGTAAAGCCCCGTAACTTCTGCGTGGAAGTAGGCAGGCTTTATGACAAAAACCTGTCTGGTTTTGATTAAGTGGAGATTTAGTTGCTTGGGAGAAGGGGGCATAAGAAAACAAAGGAAATGTCCATCACAGTAAGTACCCTTTTCACCATCACCTCTTTTGAATCCTTCCTGCATTCTAAGCCACTGACTGCTGTGGGCCATTTCAGATGGCAGAAGTGCATTTCAAGCCCACTTCCAGCAATGCTGCAGGGCATAGTTGGGTCCTCTGTGCATTTCTTGGCTCTTTTCAGGTGACTGTAGTCACTGAATCTCTCTAATCGTAGGCACTGGCTGCAGCACTCGCTCTCTCTTGTGCACAGAGTAAAGGGAGGGTCTTGCACAAGGTTCAGAGACAGCTTCCAACATTGCCAACAACTCTTATTTGACAGAGATGGTATCAGCATATCCAAACAGCAGAGACTTAAGTAGTCACACTGATATTGACAGCACAAACACCAAACCAACTGATAAGGGGAAAAAATAGAAAGTCAGCAATAAGCCTTGTGTGTCCTGTGGGAAATGGATTGCCATTAGATGGCTCACTCTCAACATCCCTCAATCATCTGACATGGAATAGTGATTCCTCAGATCACTTCTGCTTGGTGGGGTTTGGCTTATTTTTTTTTTTAATTTTCCAGAATACAGCAATGAGATCTAATTCTGTATTTCCCCCTAGTAATTTACTTGCTCACAGTTACCAACAAACACATTCTGACCATAGTTCAGTTTTTAATTTGTCTCCCAAGCTTCAGCTCCTTAGACAGCAGATAGACTTTTTTCAATTGGAAAAAAAAAAAAAAGAAACACAAAACTTGCAGTTAAGATTGAATTTGGATTAAGTAGCATAAAACATAACACAGGAGAGAAGCCATTTCCAACTCCTCATTTTTTTCCTAAGATAAAAGGAGTATCTCTGCGGTGATGCAAATCAGAGTATATAGAACGCAATCTCATTAATGATGTACTGGAACTTAAATTGCTCTGCATAACTTAGCATCCGCTACTCAAACCTTAATAACAAGCAAAACAGTCTTGATTTAGCTGTTTATATTCTTCTTGAAAAGCCATTATGAAAGACATTCTACAGCGTCCTTTGCAAGACAGCCAAATGAAGAAGGAAGTATTAACTTATTAATTATAGAAGTCAGAGGAGTCGAGAAGACAAAAAAAGCCCCCATAAAGCAAAAATAGAACTGCCTTTCTCTGTGCACTACTCTTTCTAATCCCAAACCCATGAGAGTTTTCTGATACCACAGAGAAAGATGATCAAGTTTTTCAGCACAGGCAGAAGACAGCAATTATAGCAGGCATATTGGGTACTCTATTTTTACTGTTAAATATAGTATAAGAAGACCTCAGTTATTAAATTAGCAATTTATTTACTGTTACAATAAATGTGTAATTTTTCTGAACTTTCCTCTAGTGGCTTAAAAGACATTTATTTTCCTTATCTTTTCCTTCTCATCCTTAAGACCCTTATTCGATTTTATTTATGCTGATGTCAAGACTTACTGACCACTTGAACTCTCCACAGACAACAGCCCACCTGAGGTTTTTTCAGTTAAGACATCAGCAATTACACAAACTCTTGTATTGCTGCATTAACTACTCTCTTTACAAATACCTGCTGTAGAAGGTCTGTGAAGAGAAAAGATCAGAGCAATTGTTATCACCTGAGGTCTCACAAGACAGTGTTAGATGGAAAGGTGGACAAATGGCCCAAGGTAGCCCTGGAACACAGCTGTAAGACAAGGCCTGTCACAGATGAGACTGCATGTTCAGTAAGTAAGCACTGCTGACTTCCTTTAGAATGGCTTTTTATGTGAAAGAATATAATCCTCTGGCATCTCTTCCGAGATTTTTGCCACTGACAAATTCAGTAACAAGATCCCCTGGAGCTTATCAAGAAGATGGGGAATACCTGCGAACTGCAGGGTCACTAATTCAGGACATCTGTATCTTACTGTATCCACACTCCTCCAGATGTGTGTTTTCACTTACCTCCACTGCAACACTGCCGCTGTCTTCTGTCAAAAGAAGACTAAAGCCTCCCAAGAGACTTCTGAAGTGGGGATACTTTCAAAATTTAGTTCACTGTGCCAGTCAGCTACTCTTTCTTTTATCATTTGGCTCTGTCTATTCCCTTCCTACTGTTTACAGGTACTCAGTACTGAACATCAAAGCAGAAGCCAAGATGAAAAAAAAATCACTGTAAGCTTGATCACAGCAATAGCCTCAAAACCCTGGCCCGTGCTCAAGATTCTCTTCCCTCCCAGCCTTACAAGTATAGATACCAATTTCACTGGAGAAGTAATAAAGGCATAATTAAAGTGATGACAATAGGACCCAATAGACATATTTTTAATTCCCAGCCATAGCTGACAGCAGAAAGAAACTAAAATTATGCTCTTAGATACATCATTCTGTCAAGAAATGTAAGCAATAATAAATGTTCTAGGAAATATTCTAGGCAGCACAAATCTCAGTAGTAATAGAAGCTTCACAGCAACGTGAAAGCCATACAGAGTTTGCCACAATCACTTCTAAATGCTGGTGAAACATAAGAATGTCCTTCTGCACCCCTGCCCTGCTTCAACTTCAAGGCAGCTCCAAGTCATGTCCAACAAAAATGCAGAATGGAAGAAAAAGAAAAATGTAGTGAGGCAGTAAAGCTCCACAGAGTGTGGTTATCACCAAGTGATCACTCCCCTGGGCACTGAGCTTTACTCTGCTACAGACAAGGACATTGGATTGTTTTATGAATAATGTGTGCATGTATTTTTTGTGCAAGGACAAAAGACGAAACTGGCAGCTTGAAATGCTGTACAGTAGTTTCAAATAAGTAGTATGGTTTACAGATTCATTTTCTTTTCTTCAATGTTTATGAGCTAATCAGAAAACTCTTTCTGTTCTGAAGCTAAAAACAAACAAGCAAACACCAAACCACCAACTATAAAGCCCAAACATATACCACATACTGTCAAATAAAATGGTGAAAAGAATTCTGCCAGATACTCACAGCTTACAAAGTCTGCCTTAAAACACTACTCTGATTTTGTTCAGTGTCTAAACATTTCTTTGGTGCTGCCCTAATATTTTGGACCAGGCAGAAGCTGACACCAGAGGAAAGAGATAAAATAAAAAAAGTTTTTCAGAAGCATTTTTCTTTCTTTTGACATTCGACTGTCCATCTGTCCACTGGAAATGACTAAGGATCTATGCAGAAATACCTCATTTTCATGAGGGAACCGCAAGAAGCAAGACAAGTGTACTCTGCCAGAGGTGATATTGTACCACCTTTTGTGCATGAGAAGGGCACAAGAAGAAATGTAAATGAGCTTACAGAGCAATCCCGCTGCCTTGACCATCCATGTTCTTTCCACACCAGCACTCTGACCCTATCTCACTTTTTACTGAAAAGGCACCTAAATCCAGTCTCTGGAGAGCCATCAAATCCTTCCCACCCAGCCAGGTCATGGGAACCATCATGAGAAGGAGAGCCTGCAGGTGATGGTATAGTTTACTACATTTTCCCTGCAGGGATTGAAAACTGCCTGTGACAAGGGAGAGCAGAAAAGCTCACCCAAAAGGCATTTTTCTGCAATTCCCTCCAGCTGACTTGTTTGTAAGGGACAATTTGTCTATGCATCATGGAGAAAGTGATTCACTCCTGTTACACAGGGATCTTATTGCACATAAACTATATGGGTTCTAACTGACAGCCTGTCAGAGACTCCACACTAGCTGGGTGGGTGACAAGAAGCTGCCAGTTTGTCCTTCAGGGCAGTCTGTATTACACCCTTGGCAGTAAGGAACACAAGTGAGATGCTGCCACAACAGCCCTGACACAGGTTTGAGATACCCATCAAAGCCTAAGCAGGTGTAGCAGTGGATTTGTTGGACATAAACAGAGGTTTCCCCAGGACAGAAATGATGTCCTGATCATAAACAAAAGCAGCTCACTGCCTTCAGGTATTATCACAAATGGAGAAGGAAGGAAAACCCCCTTGAATATTGAGCAGATACTTACTTAGAGACCAGTCCAGCCTCTGATAACCTTGTTCCTCTATAATCAGACCTATGGATAGTCAAAATGAGAGGAGTGGCAACACTGCCTTACTGGAAGCCAATTTTGCAGCTGCACAAGATTCCAAATAGACACTGTTTGCCACATGCTATAATTCAACATAAAAGTATGTTTAGCATAACTGGATAAATATTCATTACTCTCATACGCAGCAGGTACACCCAAGATGATAAACTGAAAAATCAGAAAAATAAAAGTACTAAGTAAATTTCCTAAAACAAGAAATCAATAGTATTTAAATTGACATCAAGAGATGTCACAGAGTAAATAGATTATTACACTAAAAGTGTCAAAATCCATGCATGTTAAAAATAAGAGTCACACCAAGCTGTGGAAAAAAACAATGAGATTTTACAACCTGTTTAGTTGTTTCTAGCTCTCCTTTTCATATTACGGCACCTGTCATCTAGCATGCTGTCATCATAATCATACAGAGAGAAAATAAAGATTTCTTTTTCTGAAATGTGTACCTGAAGATTCAAACACTGTAAATCTCTCTAAATATTCTGCTTACAGTCAGCAGGATCATGTGCTCAGGTACACCCCTTTCCACCAGTGCTTCGTTTACACTTTCAATCTGAGTTTCCTCTCCATTTCACACACTCTAACAGAACCAATCACTATTTGTTACACAATGGAAGAACATGTTAAGAATAGTCCTCTATCATTGTTTTGGACAGTAACATGGCCCAACAAAACAGCATCAACTACAATAACATTTTCTATTTACACAGAGAAGTAGCTCCCATTCATATACCGCATTTCTCTTAGGAGACATTCTAATTTCCTAAAATGACAAGTTTACAAATCTTATTGAAATTGCTCTGCATCATTAGCTTGCCAAGAACTTCATTTCATCAGAGTATCCAAGGCTAAGGACATGTCAAAACAGAGAAGTTAATCAACACACACAGCTTTCAGAGCGATACTCAACAAAGAATTATGACCTGTATCACCACGGAAAGGCTATTCAATTGAGCATACAACTCTCTATCAGCCCAGCATGGAGGAATAAACAAAACCAACACAGGAATGATTGCCTTAAGTAACATCAATCAAACCTACTTTAATGTCATCACACTAGCAGCCATTATGGCTATTCTATTTACCTAAATTAAAACGAAGAGACTCAAACTTACTGTTTGCTAGGTCACACCTTGAATATCATGTTTGCTTGAAAACATCTATTTCCTCTGTTGCCTTTTCAGTTAAAGATAACCTTCCAATTTATGCAATCTAGCCAGGCAGCAACATACAGCAGAAAGCACAAAAAGTCAAATCCTCCGACCATGGTAAAAATTAATTCAAGCAACTGAAAAATTTTGGGAAGTCTCTGGTGGGACAATGAACTTTATGAAGTAGAGAGTAAAAAGACCAAAAAGCATCAAACCTTCCAACTGCCTAGCCTGCTTCTGGATTGAATTTCTGGAAATATAACCTATATGTTTACTTCTGAGCAGGTGCATCAAGCAGAAATACACTCATGGTATCTTCAGAGAACTGACTGATAAGTCTGAGCCACCAGCTGAAGGTGGTCTGATACAGAAAGTGGAAAATGTAAACACAAGGCCAGTTAGTGAGAGGGTGCTAAAAATGATTTCCACTGAAAACAGTAAACACTATGGCCTTCTGCTTTAAGTGTCTTCCCAGAAGCATGCAGAAAAGCTGAGTGGGAGAAGGCCCTGCACCATCAGGTTGTCTAATAAGATTAATGCTTTGCACCAAGTGTGCCAAAGCAGCAGTGTGCTCCTGGCAGTTTAGATATGCTCCCAGTCACGCAGTGTGCATCCAACTGGGAACTGACACATGGCCTGGAGATGGCTTAGCCCTGGATTTCCATTCTCCATCAGGCAGAATGCAAAGGAAAATCAGCAGATGTACTTGTGCATAGACACATGCACACGCAGTGGAAAGGTTTGGGCCAACCACACTGATTATAATCAAGTATCAAACATCCTTTCTCAGCTACAGAAACTTTACATGAATGTTTATTTGTCTTGTGGTGATTTTTAGTATTTCATGAAAGATTAATGACATAGACACTCTGACAGAAATAATAGCTTGAAAGCTTTCAGCTGTTCTAATCCTGCTGCAGCATGTCAACCCTCTGAGAAAAAAGGCGTCTGAGAAATTAGGAGCCAAGGTTTTGTTTTCTCAAAATACAAGCCCCAGAGCCTCCAGGGTAAAGACTGGCTATGGCCTATCAGGGAGTCACAAGAAGTTTTGTGGGAAGCAATGGTTAGAATACAAGATAGCCCACCAGTGTCTGAAAGACAAAAAAATAACAAAGGAAAGGAAGACTACCATAAAATTAGGACCTTGCATGCCAATTAGCAAAAACCATGAGCTCTAACTTTAGTTTGTGACAAGCTTTTGTATTGTTACACTTTGGTGCTATGATGTGTATGTAACAGCACTGTTATTATCTTTCTCCCTCTGACATTTGAACTGTGATGTTTTGTAGACTTACTTCAAGTCAGCTGCTAATAAATTAAATCCATTGTAAAGATGTCCCTCTACTGAAACTTTCTTCAAGTAAGAGTAGCTGTCCAGATCTGCAGTCAAGAAGTTTGTTACAAGAGCACCTAAGAAAGAGAAGTACATAGAGCAACTTGTATGTGTGCGCTCACTATTCTGACAGGCCTGGTAAAATAAACAGAAAGACAAAGATTCCTGTTGCCAACAGGCTGTAACAGTGGAAAAAAACCCCAAACCACAAAATAAGCCAAACAACGAACCAACCTTTAAAAGTCTTACATCATTGTACCATATTCACATTAAGAGCTAGACTTTTACTCTGAAGAACTCAGTCAAAAGCTCTTGGTCAAAAGTTCTACAGAATTCACATTTACTAACTACTGTGGACTGGATGCACCTTTAATCTCCTCCCACCTTACAAATCCTTTCTTGTCCTGATTCATTTCCCTTATACATGACCCTAAAATGAATTACAAATGACATGGTCCATTTGTTTCTCTGTATAACATGTTTTGTCACTGCAATATATTCCCAATCCAGTACCATATGACCATTACAAACAGACCTATTTTTACTTTAAAAAACCCCACAGATGTGCTGTTTTGACTATCCTCTTTGAAAGAGGGTTTTTCCTATTATTTCTGTTCCTCTGATTTATCAATGGGGAAGAAGAATCTTTTAGGCTACCTCCAGCATAATCCAAGTTGCATTCCCTGACACAGGTGTTTGAATACGAATATACACCTTAAAAAAGTCTACTGTGATCTAAAACTAGCTCAATGCTTGGCTAGTTGTTCTGCCTGTTAATTAGAATTACTTTCCAGAGGAGATGGTGCTGCTGAATTTCTTGTCTGAATGCGACTTCAGGCTCTAGGCACTACATCTTGTTTTACTTTTGCCTCAAAAAATCATTATCCAAGTCAAGTTCCTCACATACGTACTCAAACTCATCAGTTCGAAAATTCTGCTTTCAGCACATAAACATTCTATTTGTCCATAAAGCTGTGTTAAGAAAATTAATATTGTAATCATCACTATTTTACTGGAACACCAGGTCTTGTTTGTCCACTTTCTTTTTTTTTTTTTTTTTTTAATTTCAACTCCTTCATACCTCTTCCTTTTGCATTTTTATCAATCTTTGGCTGCATATAGTTTGTCAGGGCTGCCATCTTGCCTTTCTTACTGATTCCCAGCCATGTCCCACCTTCTTTTCCCTCCTCCATATCCAGACCTAATGGAATAAGTAAGAGTTAGGTTATTAAATACATTAAAATTAACATTTCAAACTTACAACATGTTTTCCTTAAATGTATAAGGAAGAAGAAAATTTCTTATTAGAAAGGAAACACCATCACCTTAATAATAAAAATCCACGCCATGATTCCCTTATAAATTATATAAAAGTCACTCAAAACAGCACGACATACATACCACTAAGGATCTCATTGCTGCTGTCCCAAAACTCGGCCGATTTGGATGGTCTGTGGTAAAATTCATCCCTATTAGCTGCTAGAATAAGCCTGTAGCACACAAGAGGAAAAAAGACACTATTACTTACAAATTGGAGCTTCACAGTACAGGCAGGAGCAGGATCCAATTTTTTCCAGAGCATTAACTCATTTTAAGCATGAAACCATCCTTTATCTCTCATCTCACCTTTATCACTCAGTGTAAAGGTCGACTGACATCTGACAGCAGCTTTTTCTCTCACTGTCATGAGACACTCAGCAAGTCCATCTTGTGAGTGAATGAGGCAACTGGTATTTTCAAAAAATAATACTTACAACAGATGACATTGAATTAAGATCGCATAAACAACCTTAGGATTCCTCAGCACCAAGTTACAGCTTAATGAAAGAAAATTATTATTATTTTGAAATTCTTAAAAAATATAGTGTTTATCATTGGTAGAACATCCTCACCTGAGGATCAGGTAATGGATTTGGCTGATAAGTAAAGGTAAAAGACAACTGTGACCCCAGGCAAGCCCTGTGTGGAGGCTCAGGGAAGCAGGTGACTGCAGAAAGCCCTGCACAGCTCCAGCACAGCTCCCAAAGTCCTGCTCATCAGTACCCACGACATGAGTTTCCTTTATTTCAGTTGTGAGACAGCGAACGCTCCCCTTTCTCTCCAGCTATGTTGCCTAATTTAATTTTAATGAAATGCCATCTTTCAAAAGCCTGCAGATTTTCTTAACCAGTTTTCCATAACCTCAGTATCTTCTTCACTGTCAGTTTCTCCTACCAGCTGCATCTCAATTACATCTGCACAGCAGAAGACAAGTTTGCTACTGGAAACTGAAGACAGACCATACAATTTTAATTCTAATTTTTAGCCACAACACACAAGAATCAATTCCAATGACATCTCATTACTTTGTACAGCATTCAGATGTACTGACACTTTCTGCAGGTTTCTGAACTTTCCTGCAAATTCATCTCTTCCCTAATACACTGTTTTAAAAGAGGATTGTGAGGTGCAACTTGCACATTAGAAATATCACAGAAAAAGAATCATAATCAACCATAGAGAAACCAGAAAAGCCTGACACTTCAATGGCATCCTTTCTGTAAGGTAAGTGCTTAGTATTTTGCCCAACAAAGGTAACATCTGTTGGAAAACAAACTGTATGTACATTTTTATCTTTCCAATGCAAATATAATATTGTTCCTTTCAAACTTACATAATTTCTCTTCTTCTAGCTGATTCTAGTCTTCGAGCTATAGGCTTTCTGCTGGTTTACCAAATTCCTGTCATCTTACTTCAACACGCTCCATTAACAGGATGCAGCCTCCTTTCACAGATTTTTATTTAAATGAATATCTCCACTGTTAAAAAACAGTTTGCCTGAAGTGCATTTCTCATCCCCTGAAGCTTCAATTATACTTTGCCTTCAATAATTTTTGACATGAAACTACAGTTTGTTTATGGTATCTAAATACTAAAAATAAGCTAAGTCTTTCTTGTGTGATTGAATATTCCCCCTCTCAAGTTTAATGCAGACTCCTAAATTTAGCACAAGGCTAGTATACAAGAGCATAATAATAAAAACATCTTTATTTCCTTTTTTATGAAATATAATTATACTGAAAAGGAGCAATATTAAGTGACCCTCATCTTCTAATAAATTGCAAAAAGGCTATTCAGCTATTTTTATAGCTGAAATAATTCAACTGTATTAGGATTTACATATTAAGATTTATTTTAATATCAGGAGAAATGAAAACATAAGAAATCATTCCATTAAAGCAATTTCCTACAATGCAATTCAGCTCCAGAAAAGAGCCTGTGATTATAGCTTTGAAGCTTGAAACATTTATTTATTTGTAAGATGCACGCAGTACTATTCAGAAAGATGTAAAGGCAGCATATTACCTCTGACAATAATAATGGACTACAGTAAAGTGCTTGTTACACTGCACTAAACTTTACCACAAATAGGCCCCGAGAGAGAAAAGAGAACAAGTTGCAGAGGTACAGGCAGATGGATTTGTTAGTGTGTCACAAGGGTGAGCTCTTTGCTTAATTAGGCGCTCAAGAAAATTGGCCAGTATATTGGTCTAGAAACCAGAGTCTACCTGGATGGAAAATTCTCCTAAGCGTTACAGAGAACATGTTTTAGCTTGGCCATTTTCTTCTAGCCAGTAAACCAGTCAATGAAAAGCTGTTTGTCTTTTCAACTTCTAATGCCTATTACAGACACTTTCTTTTAGTTAGAAATGCAAAGCAGAGAACAGTAAGGAAAGTTTAATTGCCTGCTTCCTGATGGACAGAGAAATCAGTATGTCTGCAGGTACAAGAATCCCCTTTTGGTTGGGAAAACTGTTCCAAGACCTCATCTCATCATTAAATAAAAAGAGCTACAGCACAATGATGCTCGAACAGTCAAGAAAAATTACCCTTAGCAAGGACTAGTAGAGAGATGTCTAACTTGGTCTAATGGCTGTAACACTGCTTGGAATCAGGAGGGTTGGGGACCACTCCCAAATGATACTGAGACCTATGTCCTTCAGAAAGCTGAGGCAAAGGTGAAATCGACATAGGAACAATTTAAAAAGAAAGAACTTCAACATTCTCCTGAATAAAGAAAAGCAAAAAGGTTTAGTTATGGTATGTTAAGGAAAAAAAAAAGAACTAAAGTTATGTATCTGATGTTAAAATCTGACACCAAGAACATCATGGCCTGGCATTTATCACCCAAACAGGTGGCTCAGAGTGATTTATCTCAGAGGTATAGAGCAAGGCCCTGCTTAACAAAAGACAGAAAGTTAAATACACTTAAATACTCCTGAATCTGGGCCAAACATCTCTAAAGTGTTGTCCTATTCTGACACTGACAGCAAGTTGTTTTTTGACATAAATTAGTTTTTTCAATCTTGATGCAATATTTTATAGCAAGCAAACTACTCTAAGTTTTACTTTTAAATATTGATCATGGCAGAAAGTTCACTTGGCAAGCAACGGCAGTTTACATCCAAAGGATTTTCCTAAGAGGCATCAAATTGATGAAACTGTCTTTCGCTAACTACCAACACAAAGAAGGTAAGACCAAATAAATGGATATATTAATTCAGCACCAGTCACGTCATAAACAAAACCCCTTTTTAGGCAGGCTCCAGATGCAGAAAGGAATGCACTCTGTGGACAATTGAGGTTTCGGTTCTCATTTCCTTTCTTTCTATAGAATGGCATCTGCTTCTTAATACAAGAGGACAGGAAAACAACTCAGTGAAAGGCACAACAATTTGCTGAGCAGACTGACTCTGATGGTTTCTGGATGAATACCAATACTTGTACCCCACAAAGCAATATAGAACCTATACAGTATATATAAATACAGAAAGCAATGAACCTTCATAGTCCGCTTATGGCCTGAAGTACTGTTTTTTTATTACATACTCAGTGTACTCAAAGATACTGAGGTTGGATATGAAATTTAAAAATTATGGTCTACAAGGAAAGAGAAAATTATTACAGGATGTTTAATACTTTGGAAACTCAATGTATGACATCAGTACATTCTTACAGACTTACCTAGAAGCCTGCAAGCTTATTTTTTCTTCAGTTTTTGGCTAAACATTTCATACCCATGACTTAGTTTATTGCCTACAATTTCATTTTTTTAATTTTAAGCCGATTTTTGGTAGGGGAAAGGCTAGGATACTTATCAGAAGTTCCTTGGTTGCAAACTGGAAGCCCTAAATGTATCTACCGTACTGAAAGCAAGAGACAGCTACAACTGCGATGCCCAGCAAACAGGATTCCCCTTAGTTAAAATAATAAATTAGAAGGCAGGACTTTCAAACATTGGAGTACAGTATTTAAAGGACTTATACAGCACATGACAGATCACCAGCAAAAAGTCCATGATTACAAAGCCCAAGACTTCTGACACAGTCTAAAACCAAAGGCTTCTCAAAAGGTCACAGTAACTCCTCCAATGGGGAAAGCCATGAAGTTAAACACTACAAAAGCACAATTGAACACATAATACTCACTTCAGCTTGTAATTCACACACTGGCTACAAAAAGAAATTGCGTAAAGTATTACAGAACCAAGTCTGTTTTAACTACAACCATCTTACCTGTATGCATTTTTTGAAACTGGTCGGGGGTCAAATTTGAATAGAAGGATGCACATTGAGTAAGTGATGTGGATGCTTCTTCCACAAAGGCTCAATGCAAGGTCATTCTGTAACAGCCTAAAATGTAAACAAAGACTATCTATTACACTGCAAATTATAAAAAGATAAACTTGCTGCTGTGCTGAAGCTTAAGGATTGCAATGTACTGAGTAATAGCTCACAGTAAAAATAAATAAATAAAATACGACTTCCAAAACAGATGAGTTTTAAAGACTCGTTTACTAACCAAATTCTTATGGTAGTTCTTTCAAAGTTATGCCTGGCTAGTTCAGATTTTTGGGGAAAAAAAACCGCATCAGGAAAATATTGACTAAGTCTAGAGTGCTAGCAATACATGAAAAAAAGACTGTTATGCAATTTTCTGCTCATTACCAATAAAGTACCTTTACTTTTCTTCGCTCTCTTAAGTAAAGCAAAATGCTTCTGTTAGAATAAAGGAGAAAATAAGACTCAAAACTGTTGCAGAAGCCAGAAAAAGCCTCATTAAAGACGCTCACAGACGTGCAAATAACGTATAATTTAGGCCAAGCTATTATCAAAGTCCTGGAGAAATTATTATTGTTTAGCATCGGGTAAAAGGTCAGGTACAAACAGAAATACACTGGACATTTTGTGTCCATTGTTTACATTTTGATGAGGAGTTTCCAGCACTTGTGCTATATTTAAAATTCTGGCCATGCAGATGGCATGACAAATGTGCTTTCCATTTCAAACCAACAAAACAGCTTTCAAATATTTTGTGTTGTCCAATTAACATTTTTCTGGTAATAAAACTGCAGTCTGATCTTTACTTTTTGTGGCTGCTCAAACAATTATCGGAATGCTACCACCCAATGACACACAACCATTTTTTACTGCTACTGAGAGCTTTTGCCACACAAGGGCTTTCAAGGTAACTCAAGGGGAGAGGGAGGCAGAATTCAACACCACAACTCTAAGGCCATCTGAGCAACCCAATGACTGGAAAAACTTCTGTACAAAACGCAGGATTTTTAACCATGCTTTCAAGATATGTAGAAAGTGTCTCTCTTGCTCTTTAATTTCTACATAATTTGTCATAAGAGATACCAGGAAATGGATCATCTTGACTACATTTCATGTTACCAGAAACAGAGCTGCAAGTGCAGCATTTATACAGATTGGTTTTTTTAATTAACAGCTTGCCCACAGCTGCTGGCTCCTGTTAAGTCACAGTTCAGCACTACAACCAGCCTGCTGTTGTTGTCATGGCACAACGAGCTCAGTCTTGCAATCCAGTATCCTGCAAAGGGACTCTTCTGCTGCAGGACATGAAGTTACTCAAAAAGAGGTGCAACACTCCTGACATGCTTGACAAGAAAATTAGTGCACAGGAGCGTGTGTGTGTGTATATAAATAAATATACCTCAAAGTATTTTAAATTCTGTTCGCTGACAAAAGGAATTTTCCTCCCGAGTTGACTCATAATCTATGAGCTAAGAGCAATAGCAGAGCTATCCCAACTGTTTTGTGTTTAACAATAAGGCACTGAGAAAACTGAATTAAATCACTCTGTTGGCTTT
This sequence comes from Pachycephala philippinensis, assembly GCA_013397055.1. Taxonomy (NCBI): domain Eukaryota; kingdom Metazoa; phylum Chordata; class Aves; order Passeriformes; genus Pachycephala; species Pachycephala philippinensis. The sequence goes on along the minus strand of VWZT01001374.1, from coordinate 832,044 downwards.
CTTTGCCTCTATCAAGTCAATCCCAAAACAACTGCCTTAGAAATTCATCATAAAATGAAGACACAGTCTTGAATTTTGGATAACTGATTTATGAACCAGGTGTTTAAAAAGACCCATAGCAAGCTTTGTGGAGAAAATCTAACCAGTTTTGAGAAGGTGATATGCCCCTTCTCAGACTCCTACTGCTGAATTTTCAGTAGACTGCAATCATACTGGACTTGAACTACCAGTACTGGAAGACCTGGATCTTCTACACACAGACTATTCCAGAAACAACACTCACAGCTCCAAAGAGATCACCTTAAAATCTGTGGTTTTAGAGGTTCCAATCTAATGCACTACCATGAGTATGGCAGGGAATCCCTAACGGGGAAAGTGCAAAGAAGCTCACTTGGTGAAAGCAGGGATACAAAATACAACTTTAATGACAACTATCACTGAGTACTCTTGCTGACTATGGACATATGGCTCCTAGTATTCATTAGGTGCCCTGCCAGATAATTAAATGGATTACTTGATAAAAAACTGTTTGCAATTAATCACTTATAAGACCACTATTTTAATAAACAGGTTTCAGGCTCCATTAGCTGATTTATTGAGTTCCCTTCAAATAATCAAGTCAGTCCAGCTGTTCATGCAAAGTTACTGGCCAGCATAAAGATTACACAAAAACTGCCAGTCAGAAAACAGCTGCAAAATAAGTTTGCAACAGTCATCACAATTACCTAGAAGGACAAATATTTTGAACACTTCACTACCTTTCTAGAATCCACATTCATTATTATTATTAGGTACTACTGCTTTGACAGAACTATCTTCTTGTCACCCCACCAACCCTGCTCGATGTTATTAAAGTTCTTTAAGTTATATTTATGCTTTTATTAACCCCAAATATCAAACCAGCATTTTTTATCTTGGGCTCCACCTGCCAGCCTTGAGACAAGCATACGTGTTTATAGGTCCTAAAGTCCAACCTTGGTTGTTTTTTTTTATTTAGACAGAAGTGTTTAAGCCAGATAAAACAGAACTACGCCTTAAAACAGCAGCAACACTTAACTGGCAAAGGAGGCAAGCAATGCACTTTGGTACCTTCTTTGATCAAAGCTGACATTGCACTTGCAACACCTTTTGTGGGTATTACCCTTAAATTCTTAAATAGAAGCATACTGTAAGTCAGACTCAAATTTGGATATTCTGAAATTTACAATAATTAACAAAACACTAAGAAGAAAAGAAACCTGAAGAGAGGCTGTCATAGATATGCTAAGTACATAAACATTCAGTCAAAAAGTCTTTATGCAGGTGCCATTTTCTTGAGCTCATACTCACATAAAAGCTGATGCTGCAGCTGTGGGGATGAGAGGAGCACACTGCACAGAGCTGGAGCTGCGTGTGTATATAACTCAACTCAGCCTCCTCCTCACTCAGCTGAGTCCCCACAGACCAAGGAGGGGAGAAGGTGAAAAGGATTAGGCCAGCACTGACTTCCACTTGCAACTTGATCCTACAGCAAGTCCAAAGCTAGATCAAAAGCTGATTTTCAAGCTCCATTTCTGCAGAAAATGTGTCTTCAGAACCATCCTTAGAGATGCAGGAGGTGATGTAGTTTAAAGAGTTCAAATAGAAAAGGCTAAGTTGTGGTACAACACTTGCTTTGTGATTTTCTTTTTGAAGACAATACAAGCCAGAATATGTACACTATGCAATGTGGCAAGGTCTATAGGAAGGGGGGAGAAATCTTCTGCTCTAGGTTGGAGACAGTGAAGACTTACTGCTGTCTGGATAATGAGCTTTTATAAATCTTAGTTTGCTTATTCCTAGTCAATAAGACAACAGTTATGGATGATGACATGATAGCAACAATCTCCTATTTCTGTAATGTTTCTAGTTTGCTGTCCAACTTATGCCTAATACACACAAACCAGCTTGACAAGAACCACAAACATCCTGCAATTAAGCGTTCCGCTCCAAATGGCACCGCTAATTTGGAAATGACATTAAAGTAACTAACATTCTTGTTCTGTGCTACAGTACTCTGTTAGACAGCACAGTGTGTTGTTTTGCTCATTTGAAGGATCTGTTATAAGTCTGAGTGGATACACACCAGCATAAGGTAGCATTTAGAGGGACTTTCCAAGAGACCCAAACATGATAGATTGTGTATGTTCTTTTCATGGGGTTCTACCATCATTTGGTTGATTAGAAGCAATCAGTTCACAATTTGGCATAAAACTATTTTACCCTTAAGAATTCCCAGTAGCAGGCTTTGAAAAATGAAGCCATTTGTTATGTATTTTGTATTCACAAATGAAGCATCATAAATAACATCTGTCAGTTACCACAGTGATCTCAATTGCTTCTCAACTGATCCAAAACTATTGTTTAGGTGCAGTCTAAAACACAGCTAAAAATCATTATTCACTGGAATCTGCTAGTTTTATGTACTACAACAATAACTCGTGGTCAGCAGGGTACAAAACTATTTCACTGTCTCTTTTGAGTATGTCCAAATGAAACTGAGCCCTACAGTCCTCAAACGCCCGCAGAAGGGCCATAAAATTGGATGCATTTTCTTGCACTATTGAAATGAGGTTTTTTTTAAGAGAACTTTAAAATCATCGGAAATAAGAGATGCTTGATTAGTTCTTAAAAGTACTCTATTTTTTTTCCCTTAGAGAAAAGTGTCTCACAGCTGCATTTTTAAGGCATTTACTGTTTTGTAAGTCTTCACTGCAAGAGACAGCAATGCAAAGTGCAACACTTACGAAACACAGAAAATAACATGCAAGGTGAATTGCACTCCCAAGTCTAATGGGCTAATTTTATTTTCAGCTGCTTAATTTCTCTCTGGCATCTTACTAGATTAGGTCCACTGTACAGCTCCCTTGAGGAACAAACGCCAGTAAACACAACCTTTCACCACACCATGTTTTAGAAACATTTACAAGGATGGAGTAAAAGAGCCTTTACCCCAGTTTCTCAAGAGCACGAGTTTCTCCTCAGCCATGGATCTGCAGACCCAGAGCTTTTTGCTGGGCGACTTCCTTAGGTAAAGGCTGTATTTTTAGCTTGTACAATTCTTAGGTTTTCTTCAGTGAAGAACCACCAAAAGCCATTAGTAGTTTTCACTGACTATCTGTGACTATTTCTTGACCTCAAAGGGTCACCACATATTAAAACTTAATTTAAAAAATACTTTATTACTTTTGTACACTTAAAATTACTCCTGTACCTGACGCAAGTACCAACCAGCCACCACCCACGCAGGAATCACAGAATGAAATGCCATCGCATAACTAAAGAAAACAGGTGTGAACTGACACCTGAAAATATCGCCAGAGGTGCTGCTGAATAAATTCAGGATAAAAACCTCAAGCAAATGGCGCTCAGGAGCAGCACTTTCCTTGGCGGGGAGGGCCGGGGCTGTGGCGGTGGCCAGGAAGGGCACACACAGCCCCCCGAACCAAAGGCCCGTCAGCTCCCGGCTGCTGGTGACAGCTGAGGCGCCCCCGGGCTGTTTCCGAGCCCGCCCTGCAGGCACGGTGACCCCCGGCCCCTCACTCCCTCCCCGCCTCCC
>VWZT01001374.1:726742-823985 GCA_013397055.1 Pachycephala philippinensis | reverse complement strand
CCCGCGGGGCGGGCACGGCGGGAGCGGCTCCGGCGCGGGGAGCGGGAGAGGAGGACAAGGGGCTGACATGCTGCCCGGCGGCTGCCGAGCGGTCTATTGAAGAGTTGGGGGGGTGGTTTCCCCTTTTTATTTTTTTAATTTTTTTTTAAACATTTTTCTTTTTTTCTGCGCCGCCTCCTTGAAGCCAGTAGCAGCAAGGAAAATAAGCTGAGGACGGAGAAATAAGACGGAGATGGTGAGCAGATCGCTGGGTTGGGGGGAATGAATGAGGCTGCCGGGCTATTTTCTGTGAGAGGTTCTTGCAGGGTGTAGTACGTTTTGGGGTGATTTTGCACCACGATTCTGAGCTAGACTTCTTTGTTTGCTAAAGGTTGCTGGTTCAGGTTTAACAGCGTTCATCAGTTTATTGTGAGATGCGCAACGAGGAGTTGATGTATGCGAATGCCTGAATTACATACGCAAGCCACACACACAAGCAACCCCTAAACAAACCAACGTTGTAATAATCCTGCAATATGATGGGCAGCTCTTGTCATGGAGGGAAGTCATTGCTCAGGTTATTTGTGGCATGCATAGGAGATGAGTCTCTTTGTAGCAAAGACCAAACAAAACTAACCTATTTCTTCACACACGCGAAATCCATTACAGACTTAAAAGCCAGAGTTAAGGGTTATTTTTTAATTTTCGCTTTCCTTACAGTATTGAGGAGCACGGTTAAAATCTGACGTTTGTAGAAGTTGAAAAACTCTTTGAAATGTTCATTTCCAGTGAATATGAAATAGTAAAGAATGTCTTCCTTGCTTTCTCTCCTTTTTTTTTCGTGTAGGCACTTGTTTGTGTATGTGAAAGGGGGAATTCTTATAACATGGACTTTGCTTGTTACGCTGTAGTGTTGTGCCTTTAGGTAGGTCACAATGAAAAACGTGATTCATAGCATGTTAAAAAAAATCCCTAAGCAGATTTTTTTTTATCAAGTGAAGACCTGTTATCATACCAATATTTAAAACCCTAAATACAAGTTTTGGGGGGGAGGGGGGGGCCGGAAACAACCCTGCTGATTTGTATTAATGGGGATGCTTTATGGTAAAAAATCCTGCTTCTAAATGACAGAATATTGACATTGGCTCATTGTAACTTCCTGTGGATAGAGTGCTGCAATCTGCTAAATACACTAGTCCTTTAAGGCTCCATAAATTTAGACATATTTTGTTTACAAAATTGTGCAAGACTGCATGGTGCAGTAGTAAAATCTGTAATTTTAGTGATTTTAGAAATGTTGCAAGGCACTACAAAAGAGAAAAAAATGCAGCTTCTTATTAAATCTGCTATGAAAAAAACGAAAAGGTTTGTTGTAATAAAGTAATACAGGGTATGCATGGTGACTAAAGTAACTGCAAGGGCTGGAGAGTTTGGAGTTTGTGTAGAAAAATAAGTTGTGAACTATGCTGGGGTCTTCATCATGTAAGGTATTTGGTGGGATGGCTCTTAAATTTATTTTAAGCAGCATCTCTGTCAATTCTTGTCTGAAATATTTAAATTATATGCTCCATTAGGCAGATGGGTTTATCTTCCCATTGCTTGGCTAAAGGAATGCATTAGGAAGCCAAGGTTTGGAAGAACAATAGTTTGACTGCATAGTTTCACTGCATGGTTTATCCTTGTGTATTGTTCAGAGATCATAGACTGTATTTTCTTTGACATTGGTGATCTTTTTAAAGTGGACTTAGCTTGTTTTATTTTTAAACCATAGTTGCTGTCAACATAAATATCTGAATTTCAATTAATATAACCATAGTTTTGACTTACTGTTTGGCTAAAATAGATGAAAAATAGTCGCTTTCTTTGAATTCAATCTATTAATTCAAAATCTCTGCAATTGATTTCAGTCTTAGAAAGTTTTTAATATTGGAAGAACCAGTAAGAGCTGCAAATAGAGAGACTTTCCCATTTTATTGAGTTAGGACACTGTACTAGAAATGGCAGAATTCCTGCCTTCTGCTTATACTTCAAATTTTGTACAAACTGTAGTTTAGATTAGATAACTTGTCCTGAAGACCATCTGTATGCATATTACAGTTATATAAAACTAAGCTTCTGTACTTGATTTTATGTAATGCAACACATTATATCTGCAGTGCTTTTGGTGGATCTTGGGTAGTGTCAGAATTGATACACTGCAAGGAAAACCTGTTAGAATTCTTGTGCTACCAGATTTGTTGTTTGTTGCTCTTAATATTTTATTGTGTGAGTATAAATCATTGACACAAGCATTGTAAACAAACGCTGCAGCAGCTAAGTGTGAGATTACATTTGGCTTGTGTCTTTCCAGTTTAACCGGAGTATGACAGTATTTTGTCAGGTGTGAGGGCATCCTAAAAGCCATCACAGTTACCTTCAAAGCGGTTAGGGCAAATTTTTTACTTACTTGTCTGTCTCTACAGAATAAAGAGGAAAAGGCCAACTCTAGGGTTACACCGATATGCATAGGGAAGGAATTTCGCGTGTGTTGCATGCAGTTACCTTGTTGAGACTTCATGTGTGTCTCCTGAAAATTAGGAATGAGATTTTTAAGATTAAAATCCATGTGTTTCCAGAAAAAGTGTTCTTTCCATAATGCAACGCATTTAGAGTATACATGTAATTTGACAAACGTATTTTCTTAGAAGGCATTTTCTTAGAGAAGGGCATTAGCGATATCATGGGTTTAAGCATTAAAATAAGAACAAGGAGATTTTCAAGTATTCTCTTAAATATCAGGTAGAATGTGGTCTACCTGTGAGAAGCAAGGCAGGTAACCACCTGAGCATCTGAGAAAAGCAATTCATTTAGATAATGAAGTGGGTTTTATTTCCTTCAGCTAACTTGTGTAAAACTAAGCCAGCCCCAAAAAACTGCGGTGCAAGCATTTTGTTCCTTGTTTGTCCTTTTCACTCCTACCCTTGCATTTCACAGGCAGTCCAAAACAAACTGTAAAGCTACTTCTGGTGCAGTCTGCTGAGGTTCTAGAGGTCTATGTTTTCTCCATTAGCTTAGGTCATGTTTGTTTTAAATAGTATGTAAGAGAAACAGCTAATTTCTTTCTGTGGCTGGTTTTGTGCAACATTCTAAGAACAGACAGCTTAATTTAGTAATACCCAATCTTTTGAAAGCCTGACAGTCAGCCCTCTGGCATTCACAATTTCAAGTAGCATTTGGTGTTGTTGCCTGTAAATGGCTAATCATTTAATAGTAAATGGACAGCATCTATTACTCATCATTAACTTATACACACTGATCAAACAAAGTAATATTTTGGAGTCCTGATGAGACTCATTGATTTGCACTGTTTCAAGGTAGTCTGACATTTTGACCCACCAAAATACCTATGTTGGCATATCGTTTAATCTTACGGATAAAAAATGTGTTAGAGACACAGTAGGAATGTATATATGGGAACGTTTATTATGGGCATTTTTAAATACTTTAATCTTTTGTAGAGAATGCTTCAATTCAGTTAATGAGGCTCATACCTAGTTACTCCTCATTACTACAAAGAACATGTATTTTCTTACAGTGTTGTCATTACTGGGAGCTTACCATTGTTGGAACGACTGCTTCTTTCTGAAAATAATGAATCTTAACTAAGGCAGCATTATACCCTTGAAGTGACTGGCTTTATTGATTTTTTTTTTTTAACTGGTTACTTTGTCAAATTCTCTTAAAATTGACACTGCACTTACATATTTGCACTTACATATATTTTGCTTTGTAGTGACATGTTTTTTGTCCCATCTAGATAAACATCTCTTTGAAGGGTATCTTGGTCTGATTCTGCAAGTCTTAATCCTCTATAATCAGCTGATGGTAATCACCATGAGATAAGTTGAGTGATTTTTGACTATAGTCAAATATATATGTCATATATTTTGACTATATATTTAGAAAGAGTAAAATTGTAATATTTAGATCACAAGTTCCAGACTGAGTGGTCCAAGGAAGTAATTCTCATCCACCACTTGTGTAGTGGTGATGCTGCTGCTGGCAGTATTACAAGGTACTGGGATCCATTGAGAACATATGGGCAGGGTTGTGCCTCTCTGTCTCGCTCTCCAGTTTATATTGCACTGGAAGGACCTTTCTGTTCCTGAGCTACATGCACTATGCTTCATCTCTTCAGATATGATGGCTTTCTTAGACAATTTGGGATTTTTGTTCCATAAGGTCCTTGACTGGGTTGTCAAAATCTTCTGTGCATGCTTCAGTTGATGTTATTTATAGTTATGCTTTTTCTGCATCTCGGAGCACATGCATTTTGTTTCAGAAGCTGCGACAGGGTTTCCATGAGATACTGTGCAGATATATACCAGTGCACCACTAATCTATTAGCTTCTGATTTGTACGTCAGGGAGGAATTGAGATTTTGCTATCTAAGCAGTATCACTTCTTTGCTGCTTCAGTACTTACATGACATCTCAAGTTGGCTGAAGATTAAAAGGACACTGTCAAGGTACCTTTTGCAATTTCATTTTTATTATTTATTTTGTTTGCCTTGTTATTGCTGTCATAAGCCATTGGAAACTTGAAGTCTAGTGCCTTAGCAACAGGCCTTTGTCCTCCAGAACAGGTACTGTTTAGCTGCTTATGGTTTATTTAAGAGTTGTGAAGCATTTACTGTCTTCTGAAATGCATTACTGAAGAATTACAGCTTAAACATTGCAAGCAAGTGAGAGGGAAGAAGTGAGTAAATCAGTTTGGGGTAAGTCCTGGCATTTTGTCATTATGGTAAACTCAAAATATTTATTATTTTCCCTGTTTCTTTCAGGACCTAGTAGTTTGGAGTCTAGAATTAGCCATCAGTGCTTTCTTTACACGGTTATCCTTGAGAGTGGACTTTGCAGGTGATTGATACCAAGACCTGCATTCTAGTTGGATATAGTTGGAATTACCTGATGAAGTAATCTGTATAAGAACTCTTACAGGTGCAGTGGTATTGACTGATGGAGGTGCTGAGCATATATGTACAGGATCTGGGCTTTGTGTATCACAAATGCCTTTTTTCTGTTCTAAGCTTAGTTATCTTCCCCTCTTATTTCTGCTCTCATAAAAGGAATGATCATGGGTTTTTTTTGTACAGAAGAATGTTGCCCTAACTTGTTCCTGTATGAAAAAGTTTTTTCTTAACTGATCTACATTCATTGCAATGTAAAGTTAGTGAAACTAGAGCTACTGTTTCCAGTAATTTAACTGCCTCTTCTTCATCTGCTCTGGTGGTGGAAGCTATATCCATGAGTTGGAATACCTCCATGGAACCTTCTCATTACAGTAAATGTTCTCTGTTTAATTTGGGTTATGTAGTGATAAAATTTTAAGTAACTGCTATTCAGAACAGTGACAGAAGTGATGGCACAGACATTTTACTGGATTATCCTGTTGGTAAGAAACTGTATTGCGATGTTTCACTATCAACAGTGTCCATGGCTACTGGATTCACAGCTTGATGAGAGCTGAACGTATATAATGATATCAGATAATCTAATTTTTGCAGATTTTAAATGGGAAAATTATAATCTTTTAAACAGTGAGCAGAGTAGCAAAGCTTGCAGAGATTGCCCAGAGGAAAGAAAATTGCAGTGACTTAATATATGGTTCATAAAGTGCAGGCTATCTTGGGGAAGGAGAATCTGAGATGTGACACTTAAGTTGGGGTAGCTACAATAACTTCAGGCATGTCAATTAGAGACCTGATTTAGAAAGGGCAACCACTTCTGGCTGCGGATTAAAACAGTGGATACAGACAGACTTCTATGGAGGCTGATCCAGTCTATGAGGTTGAATCAAGTCTTCTAATTGGCACTTCGTGAGCATCTCTCTGTTGAGTAGCAAATATGGGTATTTTATGGATACTATGTTCCAAAATTAGGAATTTAAAAAACTGAAATAATCTAACATTCCTTCTCCAATTCTTAATCTGATGCAAGGAAGCTTCAGTCACGTTCATCAGTAAAATGTCAATAACCACTCATAAAACTTTGATTCAGTTTTGCACAACAGAACATGTATTGTAATGGTCCCAAGGTACTGAAAGCTGTTATTGTATGCAGAATCCATAAATTTAAAAGTTTTCTGGGATGTTTAAAGACACGTACTTTTTTGCATGAATAAGTATCACATTTGACTTTATTTTATCAATGTAATGTCAAGTGAAGTCTCAAACACGAACCCTTACTTAAACTGGCAGTGTTTTGCTTCTTTGCACAGGCTGGGTCATGCCGTGCTGGTATAACTTCTCCTCATATTTTTAGACTGGTTCTTTTTTAATTCAGTGTGACAATACAAGTAGTGAGTTATTGATGGCAGCTAAAGTGAGACCATTATGACTGTAATCAATAACACACCTGCAAAGAATAACAACTACTACCGGGGACATATTTTGTATTGATTCAGAAATTTATGCTGTCTCCACTACACCCAGTCTGCTACTTCCATAATTTATGTAATAAAATCTCTGCTTTAGAGAAGCTGTTACTAAGTTAAATACCAAGAAATGATGACATATCAAGATGTAAATTACATATTGAAGATTTTACTACAAGCAGAAATAGCACTTGTTAAATTCCTGTGGGTTCTGATTCAGGACCAAAGCACTTCCTTACTGCAGGCTGAAAGATAATGGAAGTCAAAACCCGTGTTCCCTCTCCTGAGGCAGTATTTTAGAGGTGGAGGGTAAGGCACTGTTTTTAATGTGGTGTGACGATGGAAGATTATTGAATTGTACAATCCATAAGTTTGAAACCTCTGTAGGTTACCACATTTTTTTTTGCTATGTTTCATTGTGGTATGTTCCTGAAGGTGATAAACAGTTTCCAAACTACTTACTATGCTGATGGTGGGGTTTCTGAATCTCAACGCATGCTCATCTATCTAGTCAAGGAAACAACCACCTCATTTCATTTATGATGCCACAAACCACTTTCCACTGTTTGAGAAGCAGTATGATAACTCTGATTTTTAGAAACTTCAGTATTTAAGGTACTGAAGAGCTCATGTTAAACAGAACTGAAGCCAGCTATGTATATAAAAGGAACGTGAGAGAATCTTGGTGATATTTATAAATGAATTGATACCTCAGCTGAGAGGTGTCTGCTGGGAATTTAGGCCCAAATTCTTAAAGGGGTTTAGGCACCTAATGCGTGTTAATTTCCATTATATTTCTTTACAATATTGTCACTGAAACCAAGGGTTTAGCTTTAGGAATCCTTTCAAAAAGTTGGATCACAGGTGTATAAACTTCCTTGACTTGTTTATTTCAGGTTTGTGTGATTGTTACAGCTTTATTTTCAAATAAAGATGGATTAACTTGGTAAGATATATTGAAAAGTATATTTAAATTATTGCAACTATTTTAAAAACACACTTATAGATCGGTTTAAGATAAAATGTCAATCTCCACAGACTACCAAACTTAAAGAAGCTCTGAGCATAAAACTTGATTTTTGATGTCAGCATGAGTATTTGTATACATTTGGAGTTGAAAGATGCAGTCATACAATAAACACAAGAATTCCATGGCCTTTCTCACCATGCTTGTTAAAAACTGCACAGTTTTGAAGGCATTTAGTACATTCCCAAAACCTGAGAAAAGAATTGAGAGGTACATACAACTGTGGAGAGTTTCAAAATACGTTTCCATTTATACTATAGTAAACTCTGTAATTAAGTCCAATCTCCAGTTGAGATTGTATAATTCAGAGAATATTGAACATCCCCACTTGCTTCAGGCTGTCTAGTGGACTATATTGCCCACAATTAAACAGATGAATGCACAAATAAGGATAGGCATCCTTCCAACCAGTTCTAGCTATATTTAGCAAATTCTTCTCATTTCCCTCTCTGTAGGAGGGTGATGTTGGTAACCTTAACATTGGCCAAGAGAACTGCCAGTGTCTTAAACTCTGCCCTACAAGGTGTTTTACTTTCCTGTATTGTTTTGACCTTGTATTCGCTCCCTTTCTTTTGGATTAACCGTTTCTATGTCCTAAATGAAAAATTTGCTTTGCATTGTCCATCTCAGTGTAGAAAGAAGTAGAAGGTCATTATCTGTGCCACAAGGGATTAGGAAGATATTGAAAGTTTCCAAAGTTCAGTGTTCTGAAATTTATTAAAGATATAACCAAGGCAGGGGAGCAATGCAAAGAAAACTCCTTTTAATGGAAACCGAAGGTACAGATTCTGTGATTTTTTACATCATTTTATTTGTCACTGCTTCAAGAACTATAATGACTCATGTTAAAATACAGTAGCCTTTCTATGTTGTATTACACTTAGAAAACACAGAATTGGGCTGAAAGAAGTCCTATAATTGGCAATAGGCATTTTAAGCATAAATAAGATTATGTATAGGCTTATTATAGGTTTTATTTTTTTTGTACTACAGGCTTACTACCTGTGCAATAATGAGTAAATACTGCTCTGTTTTGAAGGTGCGGTGTTTAGCCAAAGAAATTGGCTACTGATCCTGGTATCGAAAGAACTTTAGAGGTGCCAAATGCAGGTGTGTCTGTCACAGTAATGCGTTTGGGAAGAGGAGGCTGTAGGGCAGATTTGGTGTAAATGGGATTGTATTGTAAGGTTACACCAGTGATGCAGAAAGCAAGGCCTGGGAGAGAAGCCTTTTAGCCCTTGATTAAAGTAATGCAGGGTATAGTTTGTCATGGTACCACGAAAAGAGAGAAAGACTGGTAAGAATTACAGGATAAGCACAACTATTTTATATGAAAAGAGGTTGAAGTCTAGAGGCAAGCAGCTGGTCTCACAAAGGAGAGAGCGATATTTTAAAATTTTTTAAATTATTTTTTCTTTGAAGTCCTAAGCCAACATATTTTAGAACTGTAAAAGTTCAAAAACAGTAATACAGGTATTTCAGTTGTTTCAGAAGTAGACTAACTGTGGAGCTGTAATCTGTAGGAAAAGTACTGATCTTCTGAGAGTTTCTGATTCTGCTTGAATACATAAGAATAAGGCATGTAGAGATTTCAGAAGCTTTAATGTCTACATAGTAGTTCAATTAGGAAAACTAGAATTTCCCATAGTGTCTGATTTAAATGCGCTGTCTTCTGTCTGTAATCTGTTAAGTAATATCTGCATGTACCCGTGAGACTGCTATACAGAGGATATAATTATTTTGTTTACCATTTTGAGATTGATGTGAATGGAATCAATACCAGTTACTTTGCTTTTCATTACTGAAGGCATCTGAAATGTTGACCAACCTTATCTTCCTTGTGTCAAAGGGATCACAAAGCCCTTATATACACACCATTTGACCTTCTAGGACATTCTTCAAAGAACTGGCAGGCTTAGCATGTCACTTTTTTCCTCACTTGAAGAAATTAAATCTAATTAGGAGGATCCTACTAATACAATGTAGATACAGATTACAGGTGCACAGAGTGTGTGGAGAGTCCAGAATGAAAATAGCTGTAATGAAGAAGCCGGGGGAGGGGGAACACCCTGAAATAGGCTGACTTAATTATCAGTCCTGTACTCTAAAATAAGAGACTTTATTAGCTGCACTGATATAAAACATTTACAGTAAGTTGGAAAATTCTGTTTGGGAGAAATCTCTCAGGGCATTTTCTTCTAGTGAATATAAAATGAGAAAGGCATTATGCACAAATGCAACAGCTGCACAGTTTTAGTATTAGTGATTAACACCTGGTATTTATTTCTCTCTTCACCCAGCTGTAGTTTGTCTGGGTACACCTGAATTACTTACATGCTTTAAGAGTGCAAGCATGAACAGAATTGACTTCTCCTAGGGAAACCTTTGACATTTCACTGGCTGTTAAGGTTGTCCTTCTTACGGCAAATGTCACTTGAGACTTTTGTACTGGAGAACAAAAAAATGTGCTTGTGCATGCTTGTCATTTCGCATGAAATCAAGGGACTGATTTCTGATAGAAATCTCAAGAGTATTGAGTTCATACAAGTTTCTTTCAGATCCCCCTCAGAATAACTGGGTTTTGCACATACTTTTTGAGGCAAGAAGTGTTAATAGTGGATTTTCTGAGAAACTAACTATTTAAAATACTTTGATACTATAAAATTGAGAGAAACTTATGAGTATGTACAAGACAAAATCCAGCTGGTTTAAAGTAGGTGTAAGATCGAGGACTAAAAAAAAAAAGTGAGCTTGTTTTGTGTGTCCTTGTGTGACTGGGGAATTTAGAGCAGTCATTGGAAGATGAAGGAATCCAGCTCTCTGCATTATTGGACCCAGAGGCCATACTGTGTGATTACTAATGCATGCAGGCATGGTCAATAAATTTCATGGTTATACATCTCATTGTCATTTTTGGAGCTCATTGATTTAAGCAGCTTGCACTGATCAAGAATACTACAGCATGCAGCACAGCCTCATATGCTGACAGGTACAAAGTGGAGGAGTCTTATTTCAATCAAAAACTGAGGAAAAATTTGCTGTTAAATGTGAACTGAATGCTGGAGCAAGTTGGCCGGAGATTGTGGAGGTCAATTCCTGGAGATTTTCAAAACCTGACTGGAAAAGATCCTCAGCAACTTGCTCAGATTGCTTTGAGCAGGAGAGTTACCAGCTGATATTGAGGGTTGTTTCCAGTCTCAGCTGTTTTGTGTGTACTGTTCAAAAACCAGAAAGTAGTTCCAGGGTTGCAAGACAGTCTCCCTTTACGTTTCTCACCGGTGGGGATAAGCCATCAGTGACTCTCCCCTTGCCTGTGCTGGTTGTGAAGGGGGAGCTGGATGGACAGAGCTGAGTCGGGCTGGGAGGTGGCTGCAGGTGTGAGGGCACCATTAGCAGCTGCATTTATGAGACCACAGTTTGTGGTTTTTTTAACCGACTTGGTTGTATCTATTTAAATTAACATTTAATTAAATGGAAAACTTCTGCCATTAGTGCAGTAAAGAATTTTAAGAGGTTTATTCAAATTTACACGCTTCCACTGTCACTCTATACAGCTGGCTTCAAAGCATTTGGACTTATATTGAATATAATCTTCTAATGAGTTTTGTTTTTGCCAGGAGATACATGTTTCTTCCATTATCTTGTTTGCTTCTATTTGTACTTTGTGAGTAATATTTGCAATTACTTTTCTACGGTACCATGTTGGTAACAGCAGCAGGAAGCCATAGTTAGCTCAGCTGGAACATTTTGGCCTCTGGAGTTCTTGTTACTGCATTCAGAGTAAGAAATAACTGCCTGCTTATCTTTGCTTATATTTGGATACTCTCATCCCCTTTTTTTGTCCAATATTTCTTTATTGGTTAGACTTAAGACAGCTGGTAGGAATAGTAAATCTAAGTTGATTGTAACAGATATTGTCTGACATTGGCATGTCTGTAACTAGGAAGATGAAAACAATGTGCAGTAAATATTTTGGACAAGCTGAAAGAAGTTGCTAAAATAATTCATAATTGTTCTGCCTGCTAGACTGGATGAACAAAGTGAAAATTATTTCTCTTTATTTGTGCACATTTTTGAAGAGCCTCGGAATTGCTGTGATGGTGTATTGAGCTGTATTTGTGCTCAGTGCTTTTTGTGGACATATTTCATGTCACCTGTAACTTCATCAGTGCAGTCTTCTTGTGGAGAACATGTCCTGTGGCAGTCGTGGGACTGGGAGAGCCGTGCTCAGTTTACACCTCAACAACTGGTCTGCATTAAAGCACCTTGAAGACATATTTATAATATTAAAATAAAGGTGCTTAGCCTTTGTTTAAAGTCCTGTCTCTCTGGAAGCAGGTTACCTAATGAGCATGTTTTACTCATCTCATGGGGACAAAGCCTGAGCTGTTAAATTCGTGGCAGCAAAATGAAACAATTTTTGAACCAAGTCATCATTTTCAGCATCAATAGAAGGTCATGCCCTTGTCAGCTGGCGTTGGTTCAGCATAAGGTTCCAGTCAGAATTGGCTGCGCTATGCTTAGAGCTGCTCTTTAAGAGACCTTCACCCTTCACTCTGTTTGGAGCTGCTGCCATGGTGGGTCTGTTGAATATTTATAAGAGACTTATTACGAGACTCCTTCCTGCAGTCAGAGTGTAGACTCGTTAGTTCTCGTCTGGCAGAATGAAGTTTGTTCAAGCTTATGACAGACTCTACTTCCATCGTTTCTTCTCTGCTTACTGTTGTGTGTTAAGCTATGATACTGATTTAAGTTCAAAATGCAACTCCACTTGTACTACTACTACAGTAGTTTCAAGGTTCGCTTGGTTCCTGAGAAATTCAGACCTTGCGGGACCTAGAGTTTGGCAGAGTAAACTTTTTAAACGAGGTTACAAGTGAAGGCTGGAAAGCTTGTTCTCCTGCTCTGCTGCTTGACTTAACTAATGTTTTACTCAGCTGTAGTGTACAGAGATATCCAAAATGACACTGAACCTCACCCCTTGCAACTTCAAGAATACGACATTGCAAAGTTAGGGATCTGTTTTAATGGTAGGTGATCGTTCTCATCAGAAATTTTTACAGTACACTTGAATTACTCTTCCCATGAGCATCTTCAGATGCTGGAAGGACATGAATTTTTAATGAAATGTAAATTACCAGAATGTCAAAGATACTTTTTGAGCAAAGTTGCTCATAAAAGAGAAAAAGTTATAACATACATAAATGTAAGTTATAGGTAATTACAATTTCTTCCTGAACTCTTCTTAGGTCTTACAGGCTTATGCAGGTAGCAGGGTATCCAGATTTGTAGCTCAAGTGATACATTGACTTATTGAAAACTTACATTAAATCAGCTTACTGTCAGCTTCTGTTTTTCTTACATCATCAAGAAATTCACTGATTATTTACTTTTTTTAAACAGGCCATAATTTTCCACTTGTTTTGAGAGTAGAAATGGCTCATACAGGATTGACACATTCCGTTAAAAATAATTTTAGAAGTGCAGTTTAGGATTTATTGCAATGTTTTAAAATTTTATCAAGCTACTAGTGGCATTTTTTAATATGTAGTATTATCCTGCTGATGTCTGTTTAATATTATTTCTGCTTATTATTATGACTGCGTTTCTTTTGGATTAGAGAAAATTGTGTGTTCATTTTATTCTTTGGAAAAATGTTTTTAAAAGGGCAAGCATTGGCAAGATTTTGCTTCTGACCTCTGGATTGAATTGCTCATGAGGCGAAGTCTGAATTGCTAATAAAAATGAAACTTTTGAGGAAATTTCTTGCCTGAGGTTGGATTTCTACTGATTCAACACATTTTTTATGATTATACCATCTCCTTCAGTGCTGTTTCTGGAACAACGTGACCCTTCTAATGAATTTTATTTTGTGACAAACTGAATTTCCATGTACATGCTCTGCTTGCTTGTGTGTTTTGTGTTTGTGATGCAACTTCTCCTTTGTTCTGCAGCACTTAAAAGCATTTACTTATCTGAGTTGAATATAAATAAATCATCCTGTTAGTAATTAGCTAAATTTTCATTGTGTCATCCTAAAGTCACTGGAATTACTGTATCGAGACATAGTGTTGTCTTACAACTTGCAAATTATGCAATGAAACATAAAATTTACCACAGAAGGTGACGACATATGGGGAGAAGATACGGATTTTGGGAGGCAGCCAAATGCTGACTTGCTTACAAGAATTGGGGGACAAACCCCAAAGTCTTCCTTCATAAAAGCAGTCTGCAGGTAGTTGTGTTCATGTTTTTTAGATCACTTAAAAAATCAGTTTGTTAGACATAAGAAACTGTTTTTCCTACTGAGTGCACCTACATCCTTTGTGGATCTGAGTGTTAGTCAGTTTTTCTCTGTGGGTTCAGGTGAGGCCTAGGGGGTGAGCCCTATTCATCCAGAACAGTAACCACGCCCGCCCCCCCCCCGCCCCAACAAAGCAACCCCAA
The DNA here is from genome assembly GCA_013397055.1 of Pachycephala philippinensis. Taxonomy (NCBI): domain Eukaryota; kingdom Metazoa; phylum Chordata; class Aves; order Passeriformes; genus Pachycephala; species Pachycephala philippinensis. The sequence continues at coordinate 810,118 of VWZT01001374.1, read as the reverse complement.
ATTATTTGTGATACTTATTACTTAAATCACTGCTGTAAATTGCTCTATGCCAGTGTGACTGACTTAGAAGTCCAGCGTAGCCAGCAGTAGAATGGCCAGTGGTGCTTTGGCACTAGTGCTACAGCTACACTTGGGCATTTATTGATTGATTGATTGATTGATTTTGTATATTTATTCCTCTGTGTCTGCCCAATATGTAGTGATAATCAAGAATTATATGGTACTACCATTCCAGCCTCTTGCTTGCTGCTTGTTTTTAACTTATACATTCTGTAGAGAAATCTGAGATCTAAAGTTTTTTAGATTTTAAGTTCAGAGTAAAATTTACCCTCTTCTCTCCTGTAAGCCCCAGTGCTGCTCACTTGTAGTGTTCTATATTGAAGGTGTGACTTCCAACTTGCAGTGTACCTATGGAATTGCTTGTATTTCTGGCTTGGAAAGAAAGGCAGGTAAAAGAGTTGGAGATTTATGATTTTTGGAGTTAAAATAAACACAAAGAAAAAATTGATCAAAACTTGATAAAATGTAGCTCAAGAAAGCGTTTGTGTTCCTTGGGAATTAACACTTTGTATTACTGTTAACTTGGTATGAAAAACGCTCCGGTTTCCTTGTAACTTATATATGTTTGTTTTCTGTGGAAAATATTCTTTTGTGTGTGAAACAAGTGTTAGATCAGTGAAACCAGGTGTATGATCCAGGAAAAATACATTTAAGCAAAGAGCAAGTAAGGAGAAGCATCTTGGCTATTTTTGCATCTCGTTACGGTACACTTAAGACAAGTGATTTTTGGGTTTTATGACCCAGAGGTTTCAGTAGAAACTTTTCCACATGCTAGAGCATTCAAACCAGTTAGAAATTTCAGCCTTGAGCTTTGATTTTGGGAAGTAGGAACCCTAGAGACTGACGAAAGCCTTGACTTGAGGTGTTTTGGACGAGGGATAGCAGTGCAGTTTTGGCTGGTGTTTGGGCTGTATATGGAGTTGTCTCATTCCTCAGGTCAATGAGCCTTTAGTTACACTAGTTACGGAGTTTGTTCAGAGTTGTAAGATCTGCCTCTTATGTTTTCCAGGAATATCCATAGCTGAGTTGTGCTTTATGAACAAGGGGAGGGGCCTAACAACTTGCCTGAAAGGGTGGTAAGAGTTGGCAAAATTTCTTACATATATTTGTATTTCTTTCATTATTACATATGTTTGTGTGTATGAAATCGAGAAAGCAAAATTGTCTGGGACAGTAAATAGATGAAAAAAGTAACAGTGTCCCAGTTGACATTCTTTAGCCAACAATAAAGTGTTAAAAGGCTAAATTCTTTTTATAGTAATAGCCTGCAGTGACCTTTCTCTCAAACAGAAGGACATTTCAACTGAGTATAGCTAAAATATGCAAGAGTTTGAATTAGCCTGCTTGGAATAACAAATCACCAAATAAAAACAAATGTTTGTTATAACCAAAATGTAGAATGATCAACTGCATATAATGTAGCTAATCATAAAGCTTCCAAAACTTTATACATGGGCCTTTTCAAGATGTTTTGTTCTCTCTGGCTTTTAGACAAGAGATGAACTGACTTCCCACCTCCTGACTGCCCTTTCTCAGCCCCTCAGTTTTGTGTTCAGCTGTACAGACAGATTCATTCGGGGTTGTTCTCGGAGCTGTCTGTGCAGGAATCTGTGGCACAGGAATGTTGTAAGTTCTGAACTCAGTGGTTACCTGCAGGCGTGCTGGGCTGTGGCCTTGCTGCGGCAGAACCTCCCTGCTCTGAGCGAAGGGCCCTTGGCAGAACAGCACAGTCAGCCTAGGCAAAGACCAAGCAATTTATTAATTTGTATGACTTTCACTGCTCTGAGAAGTCATTCCTGAGACCTAACCAGGCAGAAGTTTCCTTACACAAGGAAAAGTCATTTATATTGGGATAAAGGAACATAATTAAAAAAGCCTGGTCTCTTAAATTACTAAAACCAGACGACAGCTGTACTTGCTAAATGAATAAAATTGATTGAATAATTCAAACTTTTAAAAGCTTTAATTTCTTCTTATTAGTCTCCTTTTAAATTTGTTTTAGGGAAAGTACCCAAATTTTTTGGGGGGTAAAAGATGGGAATACAGTTTACACAGTACAAGCAAAACTGAAAGCTACTGCTTCTGAATATCCTAAGCAATATAGAAGAGGTGAGAGGTTTCTTAGGGGATTTTTCACTTAACTAGTCAGCCTGAGGTGAATCTTGTAGTGTTTAGAGCAAAGGAAAATGATTGTAGGGGTGAAAGGGAATAAAGTGACAGGAACAGAAGGTGTTATCTCTTACCAAACAGCCTCACTACTAGTTCAAAACTAGGTAAATAGGTAGCAGGCAATCAAATGAAATGCCGTTTGTAGAGACATGACAAACATGTATCTGTTGTTATTTTGCAGTATATTTGTGAAGGAGAGGAATGTACAGCTTTGAAAGTCTTCCTGTTTTTTCTACTCTGAAGAAACAGTATTAATTGTCCTATCATTAGCACAGGGCTTTTTTACAGAGTTCGTGTCTAAGACTGATTTCTTGTTTCAGAAGTGAGGTGTTCCTTGTATTCCTTTTAAAGAGTGTGTCACCCTTAATCAGGAGAGCCATACGTTTTCAGAATGATGGTGCTTTCAATTTATTGCTTGTCAGCCCTAAAGAATGCTAGTCATTTTCTTTACAAGTGCAACTCATTGACTGAGACTGCTAACTTATAAAGCAATTCTAGGTTTATTTTGATTGGTTATTGGTTTGTGGCATTTAATGATGAGATTGAATTGCATTTCTGTGCAATAGACATTGTGGTGGAAAATCTGAAAAGTTGGAGCTGTTTGGAATTGCTCTTGCTCCCACTGAGGTCAGCAGTAGCATTTCTGTGGCTTTCAGTGGGAGTAACATTATACTGTCTGAATGTGAGGACTTTTCTTTCAAAAACCAGTTATAATAGCCTGCTTTAGTTAGGGTTACATGAAAACTAAGTAATTATTGTACTACTTGTTTATGGAAGAAAAAGGTATTTCCTAAGTTGTAACCATTTCTGTTGTGCCAGCATATTGGGTTTTTTAATACCTACAGCTCTGAAAGTCATTGCACCACAAAAATTGGTAATCTAGAACTGTTTTGATTATATCCTCCAGTGTGTTTTATTATATTGTCTGTAGGAGTAGGTCTGAGCAGACAGGAGGCCTTCTCACAAGGCAGGGAGTGTTGCAGGATGATTATTTACTGGAGTAGTGGTAGACATGGCTAAATTCTGCCATTGCAGGTATGACTGGTCATGTGAACAGGGAATCTGGATTGGAGAGGAAGCATGTAATCTCCTGAATACATGTAGTTTTCAAAACTGTGTATTAGTTCTCAACTTTCAATAAAAGGTTAATTATTATTAGTAGCATTTTCACGGATGTCATTTAAGAAAAACGTTATTTTTTAAAGGTGAACATTTCAAAAAGTGAGATGCTATATTTGCTATGCAATAACTGTCATAAGATTTTTTTTTTAAGCCCCTATATGAAGATGCTGTTACAGGTGAATTTGGCATGTAAGCTCCTAGCTCATGGTTGCCCAGAAATGATTTGTGAAACATGAAAAATAAGTGCCTTTTCAGAAATGAATACTAAACAGTAATTTTTAGAACTGTAGTTGTGTGATTTAAATGGTCAGTTTTGCTTGTGGTGTACAAAATGGAGTTGACTTGATTTGAAATGTGTTCCAGGCTGCTGGATTTCAGACCTCAGCCATCCAGAATGGGTGTTTTCAAGCGGTTAGGAACCTTTTTTTTTCCTTGTAATTAATTTTCTTTCCCTAATTCATTGCTCATAGATTTATGGCTGCTTATTTTGGGTTTCTACTATATTTTCTGGAATGATCAACAGTGACAAATTAATCTTAATTGATGGATTACTATACATTAATCAAACTCTTACTTAATGTGCTTGATATTTCTTGCGAGTAAGCTGTTTTTTTAAAACATTGTCTGTAATTAAGTTTATTAAATTAAGACTTGGGCATGTAAGAGTCTTTGTCACATACGGGAAGCACAAGGGATGACCCAAATACTCAAATTACCCAAAGTTAGCATTTTGTTTTATAAGCATTTGCTGCACAAACAAATCTAAACTAAGTAATTTTAGAAAGGAATTTCCTCTCCATATAGTGTACATTATATGTAGACGTTAATTAGCGATTTTTCATCTGTAGCTCTTGGAAATTATTTTTATCTGGTTTATCTGATGCCAAGTCTATTTATCTCAAATGGGAGGTTTTGCTATTGTCTCTGCATGACATGGTTTACAAACTAAGTCTGATGACTTTGTGTTGTGTGTCTGAGAATTTACCTCTACATGATTATCTTTAGTTAATGATCATACAAGCCTTCCAGAATTGTTGCTGACTCCTGATTTTGCCTTCATTGTTATCCACACCACTGTAGTGCCTTTGGTGGTGTTGAATAGATATAAAAAAAGTATGTTGGATTCTTATGTACAATATGCCTGGATTTAATTTCTTATATTTCTTGGTGGAAATTTGGAGTCACTTAATTCCTAATTTTAAATGGTGACTTGTTTGAAAGCATGGGGATTTTGCCCTGGTGCAGCTTTGACTCGTGGTTTATTGATGGCAGCTGGAGAGTTGAACTCCTTCACTTAACCCAGGTGAGGCCTGGATGATCAGCCCCAGGGATGTTGGAGTTGCTCCCATACGTGTTAGGTCTTCTCCTAACAAAGATGCTAGCAAGAGGAGCAAGCCTGGTACTCTGCAGCAGTGGTGTGACACGCTGTGGCTATTTATTTTCCTCCAGTTCACTGCTCAGCTACATAGCACTAACACAAGATAGGTTGTGTTGCTATAAATAGTTATTTTATGGTTTGATCAGGTATGGTTTAATAAGTTATAATTTACTTTAGGGAGCATCAGAACTACTGGAATACTGATTACTGAAACAGGCACATTTTTTTAGTAGGATGTCTACTAAATGTTTGCAAAATTACTTACCTCTGAAGCAGAATTTCATTGAATTGCCTGGCTAAAGTTGGCCTTAGAAGTCTGTATGGTACATCATTGTGTGCTGCCTTGCTTTCTGCTTCATGGCTTGGAGGGAACCTGCTTCATCTGAAATGCATTAGTATTCAAAACCTGAATGCTTTTCTGGACTCAAAGGACTGATAATCTGTATTTGGGATATGCATGTGGAAACATGCTAATATACACCTATCAATGGAGCTGTACATCTCTGCACACATTAGTATTGAAAACAAATATGTAACTTCTGATCCTTGAGATCTAACTGCCAGTGTTTCCCTTCTGGTCAAACATGTGATGCAACTCCTCTGTCATATCTTTGCTGGTGTATTCCCAGATGCCATACCAAATTTCCCCATATGGATCCAATGAGGAGATTAAAGGTTCACAATTTAATATGTACTTTAATAGCAAGAGTCATGGTAGGCCTTATTATTCATTCAGTGTTCTTGGAGACATCTCTGGCAATAGTGGAGTAAGATGGGCACGGTCTATTAAAACTACAGTGAATAAAACTTTAAGATCCAATCTCTTGATTTACATATCTTACAGCAGTATCTCTGTAGAATTGACAAGACATAAATATTAGACAAACTTTCTCTTTTTATTCAGATCCATTAAAGGCCTTTCCAAGTGGATAAAGGAAACTTAGATGATGAAAATAATTAAACAAAAAATATAAAGCATTAGCTTAGAAAAATGTTACGATACCTGCTCCTTAGTAAGCCTCCCCTCAGAAATGCATCCTCACAGAACAGGTACAGCTGGAGTTGAAATACAACCAATTTAGCTGCTGCACCGTGCCATGGTGACTGTTTTTAACTTTTTCTTCTTTATACTTTTTCTTAAAAAGTATACTTTATAAAAGACAACAGGCAATTTATTTGGCTTTGGCTACTTTCTTGATTTCATGTAGTTTCAGTATTATTCTTCCATTGTAAACTTCCATGCCTTATGGCAAGCATTGATTTTTTAAAAAAAAAAAATTCCGTATATGGTGTATATTTCCTTTTCCTATATATGGTGTATAAATTGGTGCTGGATTTCAACAGGGATGTACGTGGAACAAGTCTTCCAAAACTGATTTGCAACTTTGCTGTAGAAACTTGCTGGAAATGGTCAGTAAGAATTTTGTGAGACTTTTTATCTTGCACAACTTAAAGGGTCTTCCTGTTAAAAACCTCTCTTCCTGTTAAAAACCTGATGACTTTGTTGAATTTTGACATGGGTTCTTAAAATACCTACACGGTGAAGTCGAGAGCATTTAGACACTAATAAAACAGTCCCCTTTGCATTTTAGATTTAAAGCCGAATTTTTCCTCCATCTGGAGGGTTATGCATGAGCAACTGCAGAGATGCATTGTCCCATGAGAGTTCTGGCAGGGATTGTTTCCCTGGAACAGTGCATTCAGGAACAGAAGGGAAACGTGCCCTGATCTGTCTCAGAAGCTAAAAGCATCGCTTGTTCCTCCTCTCCTTCCTGACTGGAATTCCAGTAATTGTTGTAGCTTTAGCATCGCCCACATCAGTAGAAAGGGAGACTTTGTTTCTTGCCACTGCTGCCTACCATTGCCAAGATGGATCTTGGGCATTTTTGACTGGGGATATGAGGGCATGTTTATCTCATTAAAATGATCATTATCATAGCCTGTTGTTGACATTATCTTCAGCATGTTCTTTCTTTTAATTAAATTGTAGCCTATTGTATGGTAATTATTTTGCTTTCCTGAAGTGTTTCTTCTCCTTAATGTGTCTGTACAGAATCTGAACTGACAGCTGACAGAAGACTGACTTCATACTGCTGTAATGGATCTCAGTACTTCTTGTTTTGAGCGTTTTTTCTCTTGGCACTAGGCATTTGTGAAAATATTTCCTGGGGATTTTTTTCACGTTTTTCTATACACATGTATAGGATGATATTTTGGCACAAAGATGTAACACTTCATTTAGTGACAAAGATAAAATTTTCAGCATTCTTGGAGGAAGTTTGTATTTGTTTGATAGTTGCACGTCACTCTCAGGGTATTTATAGATAACAGGGGGCAGCACAAAGATTAGATGCTTTCCAGCATGTGTTAATGCAGTATTATCTCTTTCAAGAAGTTTTCTTTAATGGAGCTGAGTTTAGAAGTATGTTTGAAAACAGCCTTGTCACACATGTCATCAAGGTCAGAAGGGAGAGAAAGCAGACATTTCAACGTTCCAACTAAGTTTTGTGAAAGGACTGTAGAATGGAAGTGCTTGCTAACCAGTGAACTAGTCTCTTCATGCCTCTTGAACAGTCTTGCAGTAGAGATGATGCAGTTTATTCTATTCCATGAAATTTTTAGTTCACACTGCTTGGAACTTGAAGGTTAAACTTTCAGGTACTATAGTTGATAAAAGCCACTGATTGATTATGATCCCAAAGAGGCGTCATGAAAGCCTGGAGTGCATGGTGTGGAAAAACCCCAAAGTGAGGTTGGGAGTGTGGTGTCTGTCCTTGGAAATCCTCTAATTGTTGATGTAGTGGAGAACAGAGGTTCATTCTCGCTGTTTATAGACAATGGAGGCTCTTTTGGCATTTTTACTGTGGTTCTCTACCACCAGTTCTGGAGAAATGGGAACAGTTGGCTCCGTGTTGTAGCAGCTCAGTGGTGGTGAATACAGCTTATTCCTTGGAGTGCTGCTTTAGAACACCTTTTAATTTCAAGTATACATCCAAGTGAAAAACACTTTGCTGAGCACTGGACCTGATTAACACTATCATTACATGTCTCTGCATTCAGTAATTTAAGCTTATTACTTACAGTTTTGGGAAGCTGACATACATGTTGGTAGCATTCAGTTGTTAATTAAAAAAAACACATAAATAAGGAAACATCAGTTAGACTAATATTGTGCCCCCAGACCTGGAGGTGTGCAGCCTCATCGAAAGCAGACTTCCTGTAATACCTGTTGTGTGCCAGTGACATTGAAGGATAATGCTGCTTGATGTTATTCTTTTAACTTGAAAAAAAAAATCTGCTGATTTATTGGATTTGTTCCAGACTTAAACCACTGCAGACGCATACTACTGCTGTGTAAACCCTTTCTGCCAGCAGGTGGAAATATATATACAACTCATCCTTTGACTTACGTCTTTCACTGGCTGGTGTTTCTCTTCCAATTACTGAAGCTGAAGGTTTGTAAAAATTCTTTTTAAAAGTTCAACATAATGGATCTTGCTGTGCCAAAACTTGCAAGTTCTTCTCTTTAACAGAAACTGGAGAGTCCAGACTTTCTGAAAGATAGGAATACTGAAGTAATGTTCTGTAATACCCACTACAGGTAATTAAAAGCTGTAAATTGTGGTTAAGATGTCTGTGGTATGTTTCTGGAATGATTTTCTGTGGAATGAATTTCCTCTGTTGACCTTGGGACTGCTGTATTGCAGTAGATATTCCTGTGGCATAGTACTAAGCACATATAAGCATGGTCTTTGCTGTGAGTTTGTAGTTGACACAAAGCTTCTCTGGCTTTTCATGGCAAACTTTGCTGTTTGGAATTCAGAACTAGTCATGCTATTTTGGCACAGTAGGACATTTAATTGAAAATAATATCACGGAAGTAATTTTTCCTGTTAGAGTTTACGTAAGATCTGAATTAAATCCTAGCTTTGTATTTGAGATTGAAGTTCTGTGCTATTTCCATTACTATATAAATATTACATGGTAAAGAGTTGCTATTATTTATGCCATTTCAATGGAAAGTCAGACTTCCAGGGCAAGCAGAGTTGTGGGATAATAAGCTTGACAAGGCACTAGGTGAGATACTGTAGATCCAGTTTTTAAGTATTAAAAGACTGAGGAAGACTGTATTTAAGTCAAGAGAAGGAGAAGACATCTTAGAGGCATTGATACTTGATGTTCAGAAGGCAAACTCTAGAAAGGAATTTAGAAGGCTTTGAAGCCTGTAGCTGGATGATGGTGGAAACAAGGGATGGAGTACATGTCTGGAGTAAAAAAAGGGCAAAAAAAGCTGTTTATTTTTATAAAAAGTGATGACATTTGTAATACAGCATTCAATTGGTATTAAAGCTACATCCAAGGAAGCTAAATAAGAAAACCCATGGGATTTTGAAGATACCATTCTGCATTTCTTTATTGTCTCTAATCCCACCCAAAGGTGAATTCTCAAATGTGGGAGAGCTTGCAAGCTCATATTGTGTTAGGTGACTTGGGAGCTGAGCAAATTACTGCCTGTACTCAGTGGTGTGCATGATTTTTCTGGGTTGGAAGGAAAGAGTTACAGACAAACTTAGAGCCTGTGGAAAAAAGGTCTTCACTCACAATGGAATTTGTCAAGCAGACACAGATATGCCATGGAATGTTTCACACTTGCTAATGGCTAATGGACTGTCTGGCAGCTCAGTTTAAGTAGGAAAACTCTTGCCTTCCTTTTTTCTGTATAGCACCGCACAAGGAGAGAGCATTGCTGCATCATCATCTAGTGTTTTTGGGGTGTTACATTGAGAACTGATCACACCCTGATTAACTTGTGAGAACAGGCAGCTCACAGCATAACACTATTCTCTTTTTTTTAATTTATTTTCCACTCTTGTTTCCTGCTTGATTAATATTACAGCTATTTTTGCCTGAAACACAGAATTATTTCTCTGTACAGTTCTCATTGAGAGATCCAAAGGGCTTCTTTCCTAGTATACCACAATTAAATAGGAAAAGGTTATCTAGCCTTTCTGAGAACTCATTTGAAATGAAGGGAATAAGAATATTTTCTCTTCTTTTTTTTTCTGAATAACAACGTGCAGAGATTACATTTTGCATCTTAGTCCAAAATCCAATCAGTTCTTTTTATTTCTGTATGTAATGTAATTCCTTGGCATTTGAAAAAGATGGCACTGGAAAACAGTGCATATGGGTTGGGTTTTTTTCTTTCTATAAGCAAGTTATTTTGATGTAATGAATAGAAGCCCATCCTCTGTCAGAAAGAGTTGATAAAATGTGAATAAAATAACCAGACTGTATTAAAGTCTGTGACTAAAATGGTAAATGTTAATACGATTCATTCAAAACTGTAGTTATAAAATACAGTAGATAAAAATTTATCTTGGTCCACTAAAGTCAAGTTAATTGGAAGAAGGGCAGTGCAGGAGCAGGTGGCATTTTGTTTTGTAATGTTGTGACCACAGGGTGTTTCAGAATAGTTTGAGTTTGTTAAAAGGCAAATTTTGCTGGAAGGGATAAATGCAGGATTGTGTTTTGTCAATTTCTAATAGGAGTGGAATTTCATTAGCGCTACTATTCATTTGTGTTGTGGGAGGAAGAGTAAAATAGATTCTCATTGACTTAAAATGTCACTGTCAATTCTAGCTGCTGGAATTCTCTGCAGTTTGTTGGCTGAATATATGAAAGAAAATAGGACTATGGGTCAGCCCTGTTCACTCTAATTAGGATCCATGAGGTTTTGTGTGGGCTTGTACATTTGTGGGGTTTTGTTGTTATAGTTGTATAACATTGTGCTTTTGTCTTTTCTTCTGACACCCACGCGCTCTTTGGTTTCTGATAGTGCTTCATATTTGTTTCTGTAATGCAAACTGTCCTCTTGATTGCAGAAGCGTAATTGTTGTGCCTGTACTTCATACCTTTCTGTCCCCGATCTCTTGGAAAGTCCTTGACGTTTCTTTGCTTTGTCTATCCAACATAACGTTTACATGATTTTCTCGTCCCACTGCTGACAGTCCTTTCTTCAGCGTTTTTCTCAAACTTGTGTTTATCTTCTCCTTCAAAGCATGACAAATCTATGTATCCCTATTTCTCTCTTCACATTCATTCTTCTTCTGTTCTGTCTTTCTAAGCTGTGTTCTTGTCACAAATTTCAATATATTGCTCATAGGGCAGCCTTTGAAATCCAAGTCTGCATACTGGCAGAAAGATATATGTGATTACTTTTTGCTTTGGCTTAAACAGAAGAATTACCATCTCTGCCAGTTTCAAACATAGACTTGCAAGCTGGCTACTAAATCCTAAACTTCTTGGAATAAGGTTTCTTACCTTCTTTCGTTTCGGTAGAAATACTGAGTAAAGATTACTGGAAAATTCTGTCCTCCCTGCTCAAAGTGACAGATGATATTGATATGGAATTTCCTGCCAGTTATGAACAGCCTTCGAATTATGGCTGTCATGAAATTCTGCATTAGCACGCAGTGAAGTGACTCGAAAGTGAAGTAAATGAACTCAGAAATACCTGTTGTTCATCTCGCATTCAGGAGTACCACATTAGCTGAAAATCACTTCAGACTCTTGTGACTTTCTGGTCCTGTAACTTGTGTAGATAAAGTGTCATTCTCCTGCAATCGTTTTCTATATCTTAAAAAAGAAAGTTGTGTGAGGAAATGCTTTCATTTATAGGTGATCAGTTTCCCCATCAAAATTTGTAATAACTGCATTACTTTTTCCTGATTGTTTTTAAACTTGCAGAATAACTGCCTAAATTCCCTCTTCCAATAACCTCAAGGGAAATTATGTTACCTGGAAAGGTTTCATTGCTTATTCTCTGATATTTTTAAAGTTACCATCATTGGCGTTCACTACAAGTATTGAAGACCTCATCTTTACAGGTCTTTGAGGAAAAACGAGGTGTCCCTGCAAACACTTTGGGTTCTTCCTCCTTGATTCAGAGAGAAAAGTTTGATGTCTTGGTAGGAGCAATTGTTAATGGCAGTGTGTTAGACAGGGAGGGTTATTTCTCTAATTCCAAAAGAGCACGTTAGACATAAACAATTACAAATACAAGTATTTTTAATCCCCCAACTGTTCTACAGTAGGTAGTCTAGCACTCCCTATTTTAAATATGGCTTTAGTTGAACTACTGCTTCTCAAAATATTTCCACTTATCTCTGAAGTCGTAATTATGGTATTCATCATATTTGAATATAATTGCTGCACTTTGCATTCTATTCAAGTCATAGGACTTCAGTAAAGAATTAATTTCAGCTATTGCTTTCTTGCCTACTAGAATCTGAACTTTGGACTCCATCTCCTTTGGTTTTTATCAGTTACAGTATAATGTTTCTAATGAGGTTGTCTCATGTGTAGAGTATTACTCTAAAATGGAACTAGACATTTACAAAATAATAAGTAAATACCATGTAGGTGGTTATAGGTGGTTATCGGGTGCACAGAGATTTCTGGAGGCAGGAACTACAGCAGCTCCATGTTAATCCTGTTGTAGACAAATTCTCCTAAATTATTTCATCTCTTTTGAGAAAAATATTATCTCTGTATAACAAGACTTAATTAATACTTGTCAAGTGTTCGAGGTGCTCTGCTTAACAAAAGGTATTGCTGGGTAATTACAAATATTTATTCCACTGGGTGCAATATCAGTGAGTAGAACAGACCAATAATAAACACATGCCTCTCTCACATGTCCTGAAAGAATTAAAACACTCAAAAAAGAAATTGGGGTATTTAGAGACTTGTGCTCCTGGTAGATGAAGACTTTATGAAGCACTTTCAAAAGCCTGATAAGTGCAGTAAACTACAGATGCATCAGCTTGTTCACTGTGTGCTGCCAATCACACAGAAACTGGGACGAAGCTTTGAAGTAATGTAGGACTATATAATAATATTATTCTGTGCCTTTTTGGAATGTGTGACCTCTTCATGGAAAGAATTGCACATCTGCACTCTAAAGTAGATATTCTCAGTTTGGAACTGATTAGAAAAGAGTTGCTAAGCCCAGTCATTTTCTATCACAACCACGGTGATTTATGTATTTAAATGTAACAGATTTCCTCCTAAAAATAATTAATGTTTGTGTTTTGTCACTCTTTATTTGATTTGAAAAGGCTTTCAGGATGTTGCTCCTCTGATGGGTAGAATTGTCCTGATTTCCACCAAAATGAACATCACAAATAGCTCCTCATTTTAGAGCAATAGACTTTGAGCTCACCACATTGGTGAGAACTTTAATGGAACGTGACGATGCTTGACCTTGTTGTCCCTGCCACCTTTCTCTTTTTCTTATCTCTGTTGAAGAAGAGAGATTGAGTTTTGGGAGAACTTGCTCACGATAGCTTTCTCTCTTGCTGCTTCCCCAGTGCTGGGTACCCTCCTTTGCTGCTGCTGGGCCATGTCTGGTGCTCTGTGCTTTGCTGTGCAGTGACATTCTCGCTGCACATGCTGAACAGAGGAATGTGCAAGTCAAAGGCAGTGAAACAGAGAATGGGGCTGAGAGGTTTGCGGAGCATCCCCAGCTCTCCCCACCTGCCCAGGGTGGAGACAGGCTCAGCACACGCTGAGCACAAATCATTCTGAGGCTCTCTGCACATTTTTTTCTTCATCAGTCTTTTACTGGGATGCTGTGAAGTTTCTTAGTCCTTGGGTATTATTTCCATGTGCAGCCTTGCTGCTGAGCAATTGTAGCAATACCAGAGTTCAATTTAGCGGTGTTTCTTCAAGAGCTTGGGTCCTTGACTGATTGGTAGAGGACAAATGAAAAGAGCAATTGCAAATGGGTTTCTGTGCTATTAGAGCTCTAAGCAGCCTTCCCTCTTGGCTGTGTGTCAGATCATACCTCAAGGAGGGATGGGTGGGCTATGAACCTTAAAAAGAATTAAATACTTAAGTGTAGGGTCAACTTTTCAAATCAGTGGGTGTCTTAAACTGGCCTCGGAGTGCTTAGTAATAATTTTCTTTACTATTTTCAGGTAGCATTGAAGGTGGTAATTGAGTAGCAAGTGTTTTGAGTTCTTACATTTCTTAATAATATTTCCCTATAATTTACTTAAAATTTCACTACAGAGCCTCAGTTTTGGATTAATTTTTAAAAAGCGTAGTTGCAGCTTGTTGTGCTGTGGGGAAGATTTGTATCTAGTATATCAATAGCTGCACAAAAACTGGTAAGCCAGAGAGTGAACCGAGCCAGGTGAGGAAAAGGTTGTTAGGAAGATCTTTTAAAGGAGAGATATTAGCATACAACTTCCTTTATTACTCAGCTATTTTAGGGTATTCCATCAATGCATAACATTAATCAAGGGAAAGGGAACTAGCTTGTGGCCTCTACCCTATAGATCCTTGAGGCTGTGTAACCTCTCTTCCCATACACATTTGTAGCCTTCACCTGTTTCTGGAGCCATCAGTTCCAGCATACTGCAGCATTGGCCATTCTCCTCAGTGACAGCCCCCTTTCTTTTTTCTTTATTCTTTTCAGGTGTGCAGAAAGTGGCAGGCTTGAATTGATTTTGGCAAGAAGCCGTAATAGTTGATGCAAGAAGGCTGTCATATTCTGGTACACAGAAGTGGTTTTTAGATGGGAAATCCATACCCTGATCCTTTGCTTCACCTGCTGTTTCAGTGGCACTACTTGGGTTCAGTCTGGCACTGAAACATTCCTGCTTTGTGGTTTACAGATGGTTTTCTGTGGCTGATTTATGACTTGGTGGGGAGATAACTGCCTGGTATCTTCATTTTTTTATTATTTCACGTATGAAAAGGATGTATTGGCCGCTACTAAAGAAGTAGCCTTATAAAGGAGAAAAGATAATTACAAATCACCATTAATGTTCTTTGAGGATGGCTAATTGTGAGAAATTGGGAGGAACAGCAGAATGGAAAAGTTTAAGTGCCAGTATCTCTGGCCTCCTGTTTAAGCATCAAGCCTGCCTTGTATAATAAAAGCTATTTATAAATTGCTGCTCTGTTAAACGTGTACAGAATTTTACGATGCATAAATTGGGAAGCGGAGCCAGCTAAGGGACTTAGCAGAGTGATGAATGGATGACAGGGTGCAAGACTGAAACTGTGTTTTATTCATGGATTGTGAGGTCAAGAAGAAGAACTGCTGGGAAGGGCTGGCAGTTGAAGGAGAAAGATACAGAATCCGAGAGATAAAGAATCCAGTAATCTGAGAATTATCAAGCCGCATTGTCACACTTCTTGACAGTTACAACTCCAGGTAGTAGCTTTTTATTTTTACTTTGCTGCATTCTCATGAGTTATTTTTATTCTTTCTCCCAGTTCCAATTGCATCACTGTCATCAGCTGCTTCCACTGTCACAGCCCTAATTCTCCTAAATCTCAGTAATTTATTCTCTTACATTTTAAGCAATAGGTAAGAAAAGGGGTTTTTTCCCTTCCCCCACTTTTGTTTTGGTACAGCCACCCACCTCCACCCATTTACAATGTAGAAAGTATGTGATTGTGCAGTCCAAAATCATAGTCTTGATCTGGGGCCCAGCTGGAAGTTCATTAATCTGTTCACTTTGGGCTGAACTTGTCAGGGCTCAAAAGATTGTTAAAGGCTGATAACTCATTAAGTTGCCATTCAATTCTGTTGGTCAGGTATTCCTGAGCAGAATGCAGTTAATGCAACTTAATTCCAAACACATGAGTCAAGTTCATTGGTTTGCAGTCATTATTTGTAGTTTTGTCACAGGATATGTTCAACCCGCAGGTGCATTTTATATCCACAAATACCACAGAGTGAAAAACAAATCAAGACAAGGTTAGAATAGAGCTGATTTGGACCAATTAATGAAATCTGATTTCCTTTCATAAATTTATTGTAGGGTCCTCCTGTATTTAATTTAAAATTGGCAGATAGATTGTTTAAGGAATATGTGGTTGCACTTCAAAATGCATGTTTTTCTCTTATGTGTTCTCTGTGTCTTGCATCTGTAAGGATTTCTGCCAAAAAACATTGGAAAGGAAATTAAAGAGGCACTCAAGATAATTATCACAAAGAGAAGAATTCCCTTACCTGGTAGCAAATGAGAAAATACACCCTGATTAGTTTTACAGTCTCAATGGCCTTCAGTTTTTTTCTGGTAGCTTGTTGGGTGTTTAAGAAAACAGGTGATGTAAAGGACTCTGATGTTTGGGGAAACTGCAGCACTTCTTTTTCATGAAGAAATGACAAGAGATTCGCTTTTACAAGCCCCAGTGTCTCAACATATTCTCGATATTGTAACATTGTAATGCTGTAATTTGACTTAAAAAAAAAAACAACATAGGCAAGCAGTATTAAAGAAAAAGAAAATATTTGATTGTGATTCTTTATAAATGAAATGCATCTGACAGTGCCTGCAGTATTGGTTGTGGTCTAATTTGTGTGTTGCAGACTGACAGTATTTGCTGGACAGATTTCATCCTGCTTTTGCCACCAGTGTTGCTGAAGACCCCTTTAGAGCATGGAGGATGTGGGTTGAGAGTGGGTTCATTCTTTTCATAACACCTTTTACAGTAGAATGATATTTTTCCAGGAAGGGCCTGTTGCTCCCTAGGCTTGCAGTATCAATCTGGTGAGCCCTTAGTCTGGGAATGGATGAGTGGGAGCCACAGCAGTTACTGCAGTGGACTGCATGTAGCTGACAGACCACTTGCACACTCCTGTTCTCTGGAATTGCTCTGGATGCTGACTGGTGTACCAGGAAAACTGGCTGTGCTCTCTGAAGGGTTTTTCTCAGCCCTACCTTAGTTCAGCAGTGTAGCCTATATCTTAGTCTGCTAATTTTACCTACATGTGATCCAAAATGTGACAGACTCGTTTGGTGCATCTGTCCTCACTGGTTGGACTGAGGTCCTTCACCGTACACTGAGAACTTGGATTTTTATTTTTTTCTATAGCAAATGCAATTTGAGGGGGATATTAAAGTTTGTTTGCACTGATAATACCTTGTGGTTGGACTAACATGAATGTCTGTTCTGCAAATAATGGCAAGGACAGGCTGCATGCTGAGCAGAATGCAAGGGGAGTGTGGTGGTTGTTTTGCGAATGAGTCTAGATCTTAACTTTGAAGTTAAGGAACTATTAGATCTATTGTGAAGTTAATATTTTTGAAAAAGAAGTTAGGCCAGGTTTTTTCCCCAATAGTAATAACTTGATAGTTGTCTCCTAAACTGTCAGTGATGTTTCTTTTAGGGGAGCATATTTTTGCTAGCTGATTATTTTATGGATAAAGGTAATATGTATGGATGAATATTAGTATTATACAATAATCAAAAATGGCTTTACCATAACTCTAGATAAAATTTTAAAATTAGCTGTGAGAACCAGCCTTTCAGTTTGCAGATTAAGCAATGTGAAGCAGGACTTAGGAAATCCCGTGCAATTTTTCACTTTTTACACTGTTCAGAGTAGGAAACCATTTTGCCATGGAATAGGACTGGGTTCAGAATAGTTAATAACAGCACTTCTTGGAAACACTACAGAGATGGCATTGCGTGTTTCCACATACCACAGTTGGCTCACTAAATGCTGTATTTTCTCTTAAGTGCTTTCCCTGCTGTTATTTCCTCCCTAACTGGTTGAATCAGTCCCTAAAAGCAGAGTGCTCCTGGGAGAAGCTAAGGACACACAGGAAACAAGCTTAGTCTGAATCCTGGTGTTGGCTCATACATGAGTTGGATTTACGTACTATAGTATGATCAGATAAAATGGTGCAGGGAAGAGACTTCATTCTTTCAGTGTCTGTTACTTTGTGCTTTCTGTATATGGGATTTTTATGGAAATTAGTGGACATGCAGCATTGTGCACTTGGCTTGAAACATAGAGAATATGTGATGTCTTACACAGGGCTCTGGGAAGGAAGCAAATTGCATGCCTACCTGAAAATAAAAGGCTCACCAACATGGTGTTTAAAGTGTTTTCCCAAGAAAGCAATTACTTATTTTAATCCTGAAGTCTATGAAATATATGCATTACATGTGTCACCTTTGTATACATTGTTTTGCTTCCGTGTGGATTTGACAAATTAGACTTGCTTTGGACCAAAGCCAAATAATATGAGCCAATTTCATGCCTTGTGAGTTATTGAAGAGAATGTTTGGTACCTAAAGCTTCAGTTTGCTGGCTCCCCTCCCATTTCTCTTAATCCATTTGGGAATCTTGGTAATAACTCTCCTTCAGAGGCTCAACAATTTCTGAAGGCTGGGTTACTACTCCAGTGGAACGGAAGGAATTTTAAATATGATCTCCCTTTCCCCTGACATTTGTCCCTTTCTGGTTTGCAATCTCCTTTTTGCTAATTCTAGAAAGCAGCTATGTTAGATCACAAAATATGCTTTGATCTTAATGGATCCGTGTCACAAAAATCACTATCTGAACTTGGGGTCAGAGGATGTTCAGGGCAATAATTTGATTTTGTTTTCTGTATCTCTGCAATATATTTATTAAAGCTCCCATGGCCTGTTCTCTTACTAAAGCATGTGTTTCTCTTTTGTTTGATAAGGTTTGTTACGAGGCAGAGCTGCTGGTTTGCTGCTGTAACAGCAGCATGAGGAAGACAGACAAGTAAATTTAACATAAAATCACGTTGTTGGAGTAGAAAATACCTTGGACAAACCTTAGTCAAAGGTGAGCTTTTATAATAATTTGGGGCTGGATTTTGTTGCATATAATCCAGTGAATTGCGTGAGTTTATTGTGATATGACCTATATACAGGGGTGATTTTAAGAGCACTGGAGATGCCTATTAAACTTACCTTAAAGGCTTTTATTTTTAATGGTCTGTTACCTCTCCTTGTACTTCAATTATTTCAGTTTACTAAGGTCTGAGATAGCAAATAATTTAAATGGGAGAAGATATGTAAAGACGTACTGAAAATGTGATTTGTGAACCTCTCTGGAATTCTCTGGTATGTAAGTATAAATACAGAAAGTATGTTAGAGCATTTTAAAGACTACAAAAGAATAGTTTTGATAGAAATTATTCATTCCAAAACAAAGTGAATGTATTGACCGTACTTAAAGAATCAAAGGTTAAGATTTTACTCAATTTACACAGAATGCTGCATGGAAACACATTACTTAAAAGAAATTCAAATTGTATTAATTCTCACCGTGTAGAAATGTTTGTGTAGCAGCTTTTGCTTTTCCCCCATAGGAGATGACTTCTGTAATCCGTGTTACTGATACACTGTAGAAAGTTTAATAATAGTACAGTTTTATTAGTGCATAAATCTCTGTTATGGCAACATGAATCTCCTATGACAAACTTGAGACAAAATCATATTAATTGTGTCCTTCTATTGACTTCAGCTGAGTCATGTACAGATTCTGTGACAAAATTAAATAAGAACAAATGCAAAGAGGCTGCTTGTCAGCTTCATCTATGTAGGGAAGGGAAAATAACTTAAAATAGGGAGTAACTGTGTTAATGCTTCCTGGAGAGAAGGTGGTGTATAGATATTGATGAATTTGCCTCTTTCATGATCACAGAGTCCTCAACCACATTCCTTGTATAACTAGCTTTAATGTAGAAACAAAAGAATCTAGTGTGATATAAACATGGTAATTAAGATTAATATGTTGTAGCAGGGATTCCTGGCAAGATGGGCTGGAAGATGTGGAAAATCAACATTTGTTCTGGTAGCATAAACTCCTCCAGAGAAATCTGTGTCTCTTCTCAGTGCAGGACACTGTCTATGGGGAATGTCATCACACTTACCTCATGTTGCAAATGGCAGCCACTAATATGGAGCTTTGGATCAATTGATTCATTTCTGACTGCAGTTGCTTACCCATGGTGCACTATAATGAGCTTATTTTCCATAGTGATTGTATTTAGGTGGGGGCAGTGTAGAGAGGGGAAAAAAAAAACAACTGGAGGGATTATAAAGAAAGCAAGGAACGTGATTTAAAATCCTTCATGTGGAAAGAGGAGCTTAGAGATGCCTCTTTTCCCTCACTTTTTGCATGGATACTCTTCCTAATTTTACTAGCATCTCTAATTAACTAGCTGTTCC
Organism: Pachycephala philippinensis; assembly: GCA_013397055.1. NCBI lineage: Eukaryota > Metazoa > Chordata > Aves > Passeriformes > Pachycephala > Pachycephala philippinensis. The sequence goes on along the minus strand of VWZT01001374.1, from coordinate 790,368 downwards.
AGTGGCCTTCAATACAGAGGCAGGGATTTGCATGAAAGTGAGAAAACTTACGAAGGTTAAAATTTGGCTTTAGCTTCCAATCAGTCTGGTTATTTTGTTTTTATTATAATTATTTAGATTCTAAGGATGATTACCACAGTATCTGATGTGGACTAAGATCTGACAGGAAAGCTGTTTTTAACCATGCTGCTAAAAGTTCCAGTAAATTATTAATAATTTCAGTATCTAATTTGGCAAAACCTGATAATACTTATCTTCAGGGCTCATAGGCTATGTAGTAGGCTGTTGAAGGAGTTTCTTTAGAAATTAAGATGTAGCAATTTATAAAGGAAAACCACATTTTTTGTCTGAGCACTGTTAGGGTGTAGGTAATCAACTTCAGCATTGTGAATAAAAACCCAAAACAAGTGTGGAACAGTTTTTGGTTTTATAATTGTTACTCCTTGTTAGAAATAGCTTATTGGTCTCCATATATACTGGGAAAAAGGATCTGTATTACTTGCAAGTTCTTAAAAACTTAATTGTGTTTAACAGTATTGTACTGTGCTACAGAGGTTCGATCTCTGTGACAAGCAGCATATTTTGCATGAAAGATGACAGGGTTGGGATGTGGGACTTGTGTCACTTTAGGAGCAGGACGTACAAAATGCTTCTGACTCCTGGAGCCAGAGACCATCAGTCAGTGACAATCTGTGTCTTGTCTCTTGGTTACACTGCAGCTCCTCGTTCTCAGGCAGAGTTCACCTTTAAGTTTAGAGACGTGAACTGTTGCCAAGTGTAATCTGGTGTCAAGAGACATCCACTATTTGTGACCTTGGATGAGTCACTTGGTCTTACGAGGAACAGAGATGTTATTTAAGTAATAAAGTTATTATCTCAAAAAGTCTGGAGCACATCTCTGTCAGTTTGGGATTATGAGTATATAAGCATTCAGGTATTTTTAGGGACTCCAGTGGGTATTTCCACTCATTCAGCAATCCTTTAATGAAATGTGCTTTCTCTTTCTTCCCTTTAATATGATTAGTCATTTAATAACAAAAATAGATTAAAGAAGTTGTGGGAAAATTCAACAGTCTGATGAACAAGCTTAAAATGCATCATAACTCTGATGTTTTCATCTAGCCTGGTGTTTGTCAGCAGCCCTGGCAGCTGTCACCTGCCTTAGCATCTGGGCAAAGTAGAAAGTTTTGAATTAGTGTTCTCGTGTTCCTGTTTTATCCTGGTTCCTTCTTCCTCCTCCATGTGAGAACTGACTATCCTTGCTTTTTTGTTTCTTGCTGGAAGGTGCAGCATGTCTGAAAATACAACATCTTGCTTTGTAGCTCTCATTCCTATGGACATGACTGCTTCATCCTAAAGCGAAATGCTGGGTAGGAATGATGCTTAATATGCATATAGTTACTACTATACAAGAATGCAGGGAATGTTTTGACATTAACTATTTGCAAAAAAAAAGTTGAATAGTTTCAGCTGTAAAAATACTGAGATTTACAAACCAGAGAAAATGAGGCATCCTTTGCCCTTCATCCCAACATGTGCTGCTCAGGGCCCAGGGAGAGGGAAACCCAATGCAGCACAGAGACTGTAAATCATCCCTCTTCCATCTCGAGCAGGTGCTTACTGCAGGGTTTGCTGGCCCAGGCACTCTCAGTTTCTTCTCTTGCTGTCTTCCAAGATATTTAAAATGTCCCAGCTTGCTTGCAATCTTCTGTTTGAGTTAGCTCCAGAATAGATTTGTGTGTCAGGAGACTTGAGTTCAGAAAGTTGTCTTGCTTTGAAGGTAGGTCTGCTTTGGTCCCACCACTGGAGAAGGTTCACTTTGAATGCTTAGTTTTGTGGTAGGTGTAGTCTACCCCATTGGGCAGTGCACCCAAAAAGCTCTCTCTCTTCCTTCAGTGTTGCCCGTGTTTGACAGCCGAGCATAGGAAGGGAGGTCAGGATGTCACCACAAGGGAGCTGCTGCCTTGGCTTGGCTGTTACTCCAAGTCACAGGCACAGAAGGAGGAGCCACCCAGAGCTTTTCTATCAAGGGGAGCTCCTCTTTCTCCTCTCTTTTTTGTGAATATGGCCTTCATTTCATAGCTTTTGTTACAAGTCTGAAATGGAGTATGTCATGTCAAAATGAAATTTTGAGAGGGTTTGAGCAAGAGAAGGAGCTATTTCAAATTCAGTTCGATCTGGCGAACCGAGAAATCAATTATTCACACAGCCTGAGTTAGGACATAAAATGAAATAGTGTAATATCTTCACTTAACGTTTCTCTCAGTAGTTTTAAGCAGGATATTTGAGCTCAGACATGGGGGTAGGAGGGAGTTGTGTTGCTGTTGGGTTTTTTTGTTCATTCTGTGTTGTTGTTTTAGGCGGTGGTGTTTGTTGTTTGTGCAGTGGGATCTTTGGGGACTAGAATGTATGGAGCATTGACTGTCTGGGATGGCTCAGTGCTATGGGCTAGAGCGGGGAAGGGCACCTGAATTCTCAAGGCAATGCAGTGAATTCTCAAGGCAATGTAGTGAATGTGTGTCTAAGTGAGGTGTGAAGCTGAAGCCCTTCGGGCTGAGATCTGATGAGGGCATAGTCCAGAATGTCGTGGCTGCAGAGCCGACGCAAATGAGCAGAACATAAGTACACATGTGCTTTCAGTAATGGCTAATCTGTTTCACTGTAAGAAAATAGGTCATTGAATAGCAAGAAACATAAAAATTATAAACTAAATATATTTCAGCAAATGTGGGTTTTTTCAGATCTAATATAAGGCTCTCAGTGAAAGAAGTTTTTTAATTTTTTTTTTAGCACCTTTCATGCTGTCTCTGAAAATATGCATCATCAATGGGTGGCTGATATTAAGACAGTGTGTTCTGCATGCTTAGTCTTGCATCAAGCAGTTCATACCCTAAAGGAATATTTGACTTAAGGGAATAGTGCAGCAATTAATTGGAGATAATACACAACTCTAATGGTTCCTTTTAGTATGTTAGTGGATGCAGAGAGGCTTTAGCAAATCAAGTCCAAGAGGGTAAAAGGTGACTGTCTGCCCTCCTGAAGACCCATCTACATAGAGATGGAATCATCTTTGTTTTCTTCATTCAGTACCCCAGGCCAGCCTGCATCTCAAGCTCTATCTGGGATTTAGTACTGCAGCTTCGAGCTATTTATATTAGGATAGGAGGGAGTAAGCTATTCATAGCTAGGCACAAGTGGAAGGAGATACAGGGAGGCAGAAATGGTGTTGGGATTAGGATCCTTTCAGTAGGCAGTGACTTTATAGCTTTTCAGCTCAGTGCTCTCCTGTTTGTCATGAACCTTCATTTCCCCGGTGTCATGTCTGTATCTTGTCTAGGATTTGTCATTCCATCCTCAATCCCTTTTTTCCTTGAATTTTTGTCTTCCATTTTCACTTCTCTGTAAGAATCTTCTCCCTATCCATTTCACTCCAGCTTCCCTCCTAAATTTTCCCGCACATGGAAATAATGTTTCTCACATGTCCCTGTGTTCAATCCCATAACGTTATTCTGTGTTTCCTGGTATAGGGTGTAACTTTTTGCCAACACCTTGCATAACTTGTGCTCTTACAGTGTGTTGTTTTAGTTTTCAGAGATGGGAGGCTTTAGGTGACAGGAAGCCATTACTTCTTGTATTTTCTAGGACACAAATACTCTCTGGATGATGATGTATTTGTTGTGCCACCTATCAGCCGTTTCTAAGCTGGGGGGAAGGAAGGATCTTCTGCTTTTTCATGAAGTTCTCATACTATGCTGAATGGGGGTGAGAACTTATTTTATGTTTAAGTAGTGATTCACAGTTGTAAATGTGGTTGTATAAAGCTCTGACTTAATGTTCCCATATATGAAAATACCATACGTTACAGATGCACTGGGAGATGTAGCCAAATAAGAAAATTTGGTTCTCTTTATTTTAGTTTTAAAACTGACTTAATTCCACTAGAAAGATCTCATTTATTAAACGAGTAGGTGTTCTGAAACAATTTCAGACCTATTTACAGAACTTAATAGATATTAGATCTGTTTATAGAATTTCACAGCTTTAATGGCAAAAACTCACAAATGTGGTCTTATTCTTTCTTAAATTCCAAATAGTTCTTCCATGAGAGATGTGTTGGTTTCTTTTCTTTTGGTTTTCTCTTAATTTTGTTAGTCACTGGAATTTGCTAACATTCCTAGCTTTGAAGAGATCTAAAAATGGAATCTAAACAATTGGAAATGGTCTTCTGTCTTCCTTGTGCTTTATCTATTTACATGAAAAAGCCTGGGTTATTGACACTGTATCATATTTATTGTAGGTTCCTGGATCTTGTTGCCACAGTTACATCTGGTAGTCAGGAAGAGTTTTGCTGGGCTCAAAGTTATGCTAATTGACAGTTTCTTAGGGAGAATAATCCTCAAATTTCAGGGAATAACCATTCTTTCTTGCTCTAAAACTTGAGGAGGCTCTTTAGTTTTCAACCACAACAATATCCCCCTCCAACCCAATTCAATACCAAGGCTGTGTGTAGTTAATTTTTCTCTGAGAATATTTTTTTTTCTTGGATGCTTTTTGCTGTTTGATCAATCCTCCTCTTGCTTTTCTCCTCTTCCCCATCTCAGAAAACAATGGCCCTTTTCTGATGCTAGTATAGATTTTTCTGAAGAAGTGACAGTAATACAATGTCTGCCTTGAATTTCAAGGTTCTGCATTTTGTGGGTAATGCAATCTATTGTCCAAAGAAAGATAATCATGGTTAATCACATGGAAAAGCAAAATATTATTACTTATGCACCATTAATCTCTCTTACATGTTCTTAGAGTAAATTTGCTTACTCTTAAAAAAGGAAGAAAAAAAAACCAAATGCAAAAAACCTCACCAGAACTTTATAGTTTGGTCCTGGACTTTCTCTCTTGTTATTCTCAAAGGAAAAAGAGAGAGAGAAGCCAGGCTGGTGTAAGGGAACAGAGACGTTGTACTGCAGATTCATTCCAAACAACCCTTGGTATGTGTCAGTGGTACCCGACAGGAAAGCTGCAGCTTCAAGGTTATCGCAAATGCCCAAGATGGGATAAGGTATACAATTTGTTAATTTAAATTGTTTGAATATATAATCAAGCTGTATCTACCCTGAGATTCCAGTTTACTTGCTTTGGTGCAAACTGATTTGTAGCATTGTAGAGTTTTATCTAGTTTCAAGAATTTTATCTAGTTTCAATGCCTTCTGCAGTTTTTGCCACTTTCGTATGGTCAGCTAAAATCCTCTTACAGGAAAGGCTTTATTGGAGCAGACACTTAGATTTTATGATGCACTTAGATTTTATATATTCAGTGTGTAGCACTACTTCTGTAGTAGACTGGGAGAAAAGGAACAGCTGCCTGTCCAGCTTTTCTTTGTAATGTCCACCCAGTGCTATATATTCAAGGCGTTTTAAACCTACTCTTCTGGATGATGTCCAATGGTTACCCAATTAACATGTCATATCTTGAGCACTTGTAGGTCACCAAAGTTATCAGCAGAACTTCTAGAACTAGATAAAGTCTAATTGTCTCAGTGAAGAGGCAATTCAGAAAGGAATTACTGCAACTATGTCATTAAGCACATCTGATGAAAGTTCTGATTTAAGAGCCTTCAAATGCTTTTTTTGGACTAGTGATAACTAAAGACTTTTTAAAGGTAGAATTTTTATTGAGGAGTCTTTTGCATCTGCTTTCTGAACCTACCTGTTCCCATGGCTTCACTCTTGAAGGGCTGGCAGCTTCTGCCTACCATGACTTAGCTCTGTGTGAGCCCCCTGTACCCCTGAAACTGCTGAGGATGATGGTGTGTGGACCTTCCAGACACGGAGAGGTGAGTGGGAAGGTTTGAGATGCTGTGTTTACGAAATGAGGGCTGGGCAGGCAAATCTTGGTATCTCTGTAAATATTAGTGCGGATCTCAGGGCGGAGCGGGGCAGTGTCTGGCGTTACACTGATGTGCATGCCCTTGCCATGACTGAACTGCTGTCCAGGCATTGTGAGCTTTGGATTTTTCCTGTGGTGAGCCCACCCTTTAATTCCTGCAGTGTGTGTGCATCCTGTTACACTTCTGTTCCTAGAATGTGCTTGTCAGGCTGCTCCCAGAGCCTTGGAATGTGCAGTGCAGGAGCTGGGCTACCCAAGGGTTCTACAAACGTTTGGCGTTTTCATATAAAACTTAGTGAGTCGCTGGGAGTACACAGTGAAACTTGGCTGAAGTCAGAGGCATGGCCTAGTGAGTTCAGAGCCAAGAGGTCTGTATTCTACCCCTCGCTCCTCTATTGATTTCCTGCAGCATTGTACATTTCATTTTTACTGTATGAGTCTTTAATGACACTTTTTTTAAACAGGAGAAAAATATGAAGAGGGATAGCAGTGATGGCTTTAATAATATTTTAAAGATTTTATGGATTTAAGTTTATAGATACTGGCAGTCCTTGTCTGTGGAAGTGGTATATGATAAAAATATTTTTACTATAATTTTCTGTTGGAATTTGATACAGCAACAGTGGTGTTGAGATTGGCAGGGTTCAAAGGGTAGCTTACATGTTCTGAGTTTGAATTCAAAATAGTCTCTGTATTCTGTCCTAAAGCTGTAGTTCCTTTTTACTATTGTTTGGCAGCAATTGTATGCCTGTCTCCCCTTATCACAAGCTCTGAAAGGCTGCTGTTCAAAAGCGGATTAATATTCTTAAATTTAGTACCTTGTGTTACCAATTTAAATTTGTAAGTTGTTTTTTTCTTGATAATAACATGATATATAAATGTATAGCATATTTTTGCCTTAGGTAGTTCAAATTGCTTTCTGTTGGTATTTTTTTGGAAGGCCACTTTTTTCTGCTCTTTCAATGCACTGTTCTGTCCATTTGTTTCAGAGAGCTGGTGATTTAGACTCATGCATAAGAAACAAATTTAGTTACAGGATTGTGTTAAAATTACCTTGCAATGTACCAATCCTATTCTAACTTAACTAGGCTTTATAATATTACCTCTAGAGAGGAGAGGACAATTAACACAATCCTCACATCCTAAAATGCTGGCATTTTTTGAAGAAGTGCAATTAATATTTAGCCACTGAAGTATTTAGAAAAATACACCTCCTATAATCAGTGCAAATTTAAGGTTAACATCCAGTTGCTTCATTATTTTGCTTGTTGTATTTGCTACCAACTAAAACTTGTAATCAGTTCTCTACTACATGCATTCTAAATTTTACAGATTTAGTTGAATCTTTGCCTTTTTTCCCATGTGTACTTTAGGGCTTAGTTTTCTTTGCAGATTTACATAAAAATAAACTCTGAAGGCCTGGAGAAAGGGCTCTGCTAAGAATGTCATGTTCCTGAATGCTTGCTTCTTAGGTCTTTTACTAGTGTCATATTAAAATCGCAGAGAAATTAGCTTACGGTATTGTTTTAATTATGTAACAGAAGTGTGGTTTCTCTTCCTTTTTTGAGCACTGGATTACGCAATGACTTTAAAGGCAAATTTGTCTCTTTTTTTAAAGGAGTATTAAATTACTGATTTTCCACTACTTTGAAGCTGTCTGCAGATAAGCAGATCTTAGAATTAAATCATGTTTAAATCATAAGGCCACTGACTACGTTGAAGTTGTGGGGATAAGACTGAAACTTTCCTGAAGTTTAACAGTGTTTGAATTGGGTATTTTAATTCAAGCACATCTTTTGTTCCTGAGTTGGACAGCAGCCAAATTGTGCTGTATCTTTCTGCTCCTTCAGGGAATTGTAGGCATTTTCAGCTTTATTTTATGCCTCGGTTGAACATGGTACATTCTTTGGGTGTGCGTAAGAGAAGAGAAGGGGGGAACCAATCTCTGAATATTCAGGCACAATACAATAAGCTGTAGACCATTGATAACGAAGGATTTTTACTGACCTAAAATAGGTACTCAGTAGCTTCCTGATAGCAGCCCTCAGATGTGGTAGCTGCTTTTAAAAGCTGTATGGTTTCATAAATATATATCTCTATCTCAATCACTGTGTCCCCAACAGAGAGATGTAAGGTTCTGCTATCCAGACCATGGCCATGAGTGTAACAGTATATGGAACATAACTTTGCAAACAGGTTTGACTCTTCCGTATGGCAGTGCTTAGGTTTAATTTCTGGAATTTTGTAGTTGTGTATAAATACTTGAGTCTCTCAACCTGTAATTAGCACCTTGCCTTTTCCTTTACCTGCTTTATAATTTTCTTCAAGAATGTATAGGTGTGCTTAAGAAAAGCAAATCAGAAATTAATTTCTCCTGTTGAAGAAAGAAGTCAACTTAATGATGTTTTAAATATAGTGTTCTTGCATAACTTAGTGTTTAGATTTACAATGTTCTCTTCATCTGTTTATAGTCATCTGTGTCAGAAATTGGTTTGTGTGTCTGTCTCATGATTTTCTAACCCTGTTCTGAAGGTCGCACTGGCTGCTGGTCGAGGGGACCTGTGGCAGTTCTTGAGTTATGGCCTAAGTTTATATTACATGATTTTGATCTGATTATGCAGTAAGCTACAGTGTGATTCATGAGATCCAATTTTGTAGTGCCTGGGTTGTTATTGAAGCTAGTGCTCTGATTATGACTTTGTGACATAATTTATGACATTATTTCCAAACCCAGTTTTTCTTCCTTTTAAAGTATCACCAGTGTACATTCCTATCCCAGCTGACATTGAGGATCAGGTCAAGCCCTAAAAATGACATTAAAATTTGAGTATTAGAGAGTATTAGATTCTGAGTATTAGACTATTAGATTCTGAAAAAAGAAATAGTAAGATGTTAAGTGATACTGGGTGAACAGCAGGAAAGGATGGGCCCCTTGGTACTAATAATTTATAAAGGTATCTTTGTCATGCTGGAAGTGTGTGTGTATACTTATTTTTACATATGGTATATTTGTAATTGGCTCACTGTTCCAGGAGATTCATAAGTAATCTTATGGTAAGATTTTTGTCTCTAGAATGCATTAATCACGTATATGTGTGAGCATGTATATATTGCTATGGTTTAGTTGAGGTGGTGTTAGGGCATGGGTTGGACTCGGTGATCTTGAAGGTCTCTTCCAACCTGGCGATTCTGTGATTCTGTGAATGTCAAAAATGACCTAATCTGCACAGTAGATTTGGAAGCAAATTTAACTTAGGCACACAAAAAATAGGAAGTGAGGAAACAGAAGTGTTTTTTAAAATGAATATAAAGTGCAGTATGTATTTTTTAATAAAGAGGGCTATAAAATGAAAATATTCAGCCAGATTTTTCAAATGTCAGGTGTGCAGTTATGTGGAAAAAAATATGCGTAGTACTTAACTAATGTGATTGGGATTCAGGGATTTGTTATGTAACAGAACTCAGGGATTTGTTATGTAATAAATGCTTTGGATGTGCTCACAGCTGCAGTGGAGTTAACATTTTTCAATAAGACACATAATTGTACATGTTGCAGGCACTTTTTTTATGTGTTGGTCTTTCCTGAACAAAATTGCTAAGTAGCAAAGAAGCCAAGTAGTGTGAAAGCTTTTATAGAAAATATCTTCATGTTTCATTTTTACTGCAATAAAAACTTAATTTGGTTAGAAATATCCATGTATGATTTTATGTAAATTAAATGTATTTACTGTAGTCTGTAATTATATAGCTATTTATGCTTAAACTGAAGCAGCAGGTTCTATGGAGAAGTTACTCAGACCACTGGATGTGGTTTCCCTTCAGTTATAAGTGTGTTATGTGTTCATGATTTAGTCTTTCATCTGCTGTCACTGGACCAGACCTAACCGAGGAGTCCCTGTGTCAGCCCTTGAGTACATAAACTGTCGTGTAACACTGTTGTGTTTGTTGTCTCATTGAGCAGTTGAGATTTAGTGCTGATCTTATTTTATGTATTATATTGAAGATACCAAAAACTCTTGGGTTGCTTTCATCTTAATGCGGGTCAGAATTCTCAGAAAACTTCTTGAACCAGGAAAGGTCAGGCATTGGCCTTTTTATTGAAACTACCACTTTGCACAGTGTCCATATTATTTGTTAGTGATTTGATAAAATTGCACGTCTCAAATCATTCCTTGGTTTTTGAAGTAGCTGTAATCCAATGCAAGTATGAGTGTTTGAATTGTTTTCTGTGGAAATTTAGTTAAAATAAAATAATTGCTATTTGGCTTTTGTGTAACTCTTTCAGGCAGACAGTTCCATAATACTGGAATCCAAAAGCATCTTATCTTGGCTAGATGACCTGGGTCTTAATTTATCTGGGCAATTCTTCTGTATGTCTAGCCGGGCATAATTGAGAATTTTCTGTTGGTTCTTTGTCTCGTACACACATGGGAATATTGGAACTACTTACCCACTCCCTGAAAGTCAGTGGAAGTTGGTGTTAATGAGGGAGATGCAGAGCAGGGCTGTGATGGAGTCCACTGCAGTTTTCCTTAGGGTATTAATTACTTGCTACATAGGGCTTGCTCTTGCTCAGGGCAAGGTGCTGGGAAAAAAGCCTCAGGGTGTGTTTGCACCAGCAATTAGGCCTTCCCTCGCCTCTCAGCATGAGTCCATTCTGCCAAGTCTGTGGGAGCAGCATGTTGGAGGGAAGTTCTGGTTTCTCCTGAGGTGTGCCTGTGTCTGTCCTAAGCAGGTGGCAGAGGTTGGCTGCCGTGCTTGGGCTGCTCCGAGGCTGGGGCCAGGTGGGCAGTGCACAGATACCTGTGATTGCACTTAGTGTTTGCAGAGCTATGCTGCCTTCTACTGCTGTGACCCCAGGGCTGGGGTTAGGATTCCTGGATATGGCTGGTAGGGCAAGGACCTGTCAGCTGCACAAAGGAATTGCTGTACTGAGTGAGCAGGAAGGATGTGGCTTGCTTGTGTATCCCAGACAGGGGAATGAAATCTCTGCTGGAAGTTAACAGTGGCAGCAAGATGATGTTTTGCCAGAGCAGGCATCCAGCCATGTGCTGCAAGAAGTCTTCTGGGAATATTTTCATGTCTTGATAAGGTCTAAGAAACAAGTTCTGCTTTCAGATTTGTGCTTGTGTAAACATGAGAAGTTACATGAAGACATTTCAGGTGTTACTTTTTGATTCTATGGCAGTTTACTCAATACAGATTTTGGAAGCAGCGCTGTGTCAGGAGGGTGCATAGAGGATATAGGTAAACACTTTGGGTTTGATATTCTGGTACTTGTGAAAGAATACTCCTTTGTTAAAGCGTGTGTCTCACTCCAGGCATGTACTCTATTTCCAGTAACAACAGATGAGATTTAGGTACACAATTAATTATCCCACTGAAATGGCACCAGCTCACCAAATTTCTCAGTCTAAAACTGCATGTGGCTGTTATTTAAGTAGGTATTATTGCATCATAAAATACTTCCATGTTACATGGAGCAAACTTTTTTTTTCATTCAAAGTAAGAATATTGATATTACTTCTATTCCTTTAAGCTCCCAAAAAGGCAGGATACGAAGTACTAATTTATTTTAAATTATATTTGTATAGGACAGGTGTTCTGATTTTGCCAGTGAGTTTGTCATTTCTAGTGTGTAGGGGAAAATTGCTATAAGGTACATACGTTTTTTATAATGTTCAGAAGTTACTTCAACCTTTAAATCAACAAATAGCATAATCTTTCTGTATGCCTTTAATGTATACAATTCTACTTTCTAAAAAGGCCCTTTGGCCCCTGAAGAGGAATTAATTTAAAGTAAATTGAACATGTGTTTATTTAATGTACAGAACTCACTTGATGCAATGTACTATTTTTGGAAAATGTAGCTGACAGTATCAATTCCAATTTCCTTTCCAAATAAACTGAGGAATTTAAGGATAAATAAAACAACTCTGTAAATTGTCTTTCATTGTTGTTGTGCGCTATAGCCATAATTAGTCGGAGGTCTGTGCACCAGGAAGGGTACACAATGGTATTACCAGAATAAAAAGGTTTAGCATGTTTTCCATTCCGGCCTGGTGGCTGACAGCCAGTCCTGGAGTGAAATCCTTACACAGTGCTGACGTGTCTCGGGCTGGTACTGACAGGGCTTCACTCTCATTTGTGTGGAGGGAGCAATCGTGATAAGGAGCTCTGGTCCTCTGGGTTAGACACTGGTCACTTATCCTTCTCATCCTGGGAAAGTAAAGTGGCCACTTCTAACCTGAAAGCACACAGAACAATCTGGTAACGAAATTCAATATGGTATTGCTGCAAGTTGCATGGATTTATGGGTGGTCAGCCACAACAGCAGTGCTGCTTTTCTTTCCTGCAATACTTTAGCATGTTGAATAAACCCAATTAACATTTAAAGTCTTCTGAATTGATGGTCATTTTTGGCCAAAAATAAAGATGTTAAATAAACTTCCTTTACTAGAAATTAGGTATTTAGTTTTTTGTTTTGTTTTTTTTTAATTTAAAGAACACTATGCTTGAGTTCTTTTGATACCAGTGGGACACTGGTTCTCCAGTCTCAAATTATTATTCTGAATATAGACATCATTGCTCAGATGTGTGCTTTGAATAGCACTAGCAAAGCTCTTTTGTCACTTCTCTCTCTCTCTTTGGTGCTGTAACAATAAAACCACATCCGTAGCAGGTATTGCAGTCAGGTTACTCAGATGCCTGAGCAGATGGACATCTTTGTGAAATACAGAGCTGACTTAAATACCTGGCTGCATTTGACTAGGAGGAAATAGTTGTTAAGGAGCAGGTAGACAGAACAGGTGGATTGTCAGGAGCACCCAGGGTATCAGTAAGGCATGACCCATCCATCTGGCAGTCAAAGTTACGGTTTTTTCTCCTTAACATTCACGACTCAGATCCTGGAGAGAGCTGTACAAGCATAAAATCATTGGAATTCTTCAGTAATGTGTGTGGGTTGTAGATACAAGAAGTTTACTCTCTCTCTATTCATAAGCCACTCTAAATTTGATTGTACCCCGGAACAGTCCCTTAGGTGTCTTGCTTCAGCTCCATCTTTTCTGGCACACTCATTAATCTGAAGGTGAATTATTTGAGACAGAACCCAGAATCTGGTTTCTTCAGAGGGGCATTTCCCTCTCCTTATCAGGCATGCTTTATAGCTCATTGGTCTCTCTTTGGTGCAATTCTGTTTCAAGTTTCCCCCATCTGAAGTACAGTTTTATAATGGTTAAAAACGTTGAAGTTAAATTTACTTTATTACACTTGTTGGTTTTCTGCTTTAAGTACTAAAAAGAGAAGCAGCTTGATCTGCTCCTTTCTTCATCTTCAGATACAAATGCCCAGAGCTTTTAAGTATTAAGTATTTAGTGTCCTTTTTTTTTTTTTAACTTGATTTGCACCCCTCTTGCAAGTCCTGCTAGGCCTGCATTTCTTGAAGAATTAGAAATCTGATTATAAGACTTTGCAAATACACATGTATTTATAGCATTTGTGCATGTCTTGAGAAGACAGATTTTCCCTGGCATGCTTTGTGTGTCCCTATTCTTTTCATTTTTCCATTTTAGTATTTTGTTATATCAGGTGTCGGCAGTAATGCTCTGCACTTGGAGTGAGCACGCTGCTTACTCTTCCATAGGATTTCATCAAGTTCAAAAGAACTCAGCACAGTAGTGAGCACTGTGCTGAGCTTTTCTTTGTACACGTAAATTATGAGATCCACAGCATTGGCTCAGCATCTTTATCTTCTCTGTAGGACATTGCATGTTGCTTTAGCACCACGTACTAAGTAGTGGTACTACCCTCTGCTGTGGAGAAGGCTTTATTCAAGATACTGATGTGTTTTAATCCATCTGCCTTCAAGGCAACACCACTGGAACATAAAAGTAAGGAATTGCATGAATATTAATACCAGCTCTTGATGTGACAGGTACCATAGCTTATGTGCATAGTATGGTACTTACAGAATCTGAGAGACACTTTTAGATGAAAATGAATTTTGACTTTGTCTACTGCTGACAGATTAAGGCTATTTAAAATGGAGTATTTTTTCAGTTTCGGGGCTTTCTTCCAGAATAAGTATTAACTCTTAGTTTGCCACAGGAGATTAAAATACAAAAGTTTGTTCTAACAGATGCTAGGTTTCAGTGTGAGACTTCGACACGTCCCTGCAAAAACCTGTTGACGTGATGTTGAGGAAAGAGTTCACATCCTGTCATGAATATCACAGTGGTCTGTGCTGCCAGAGGTGGGATGTCTGATTTCAGTGGTGGGATGACAGCGCTCTGTTGGAACTCATCCACTGGAGCACAGCTGAGAGCCAGCAGCTGTGTTTAACTTTATTAATTTGGAGAAAAGTAGTAAGTTTTCATCAAATCACCTCACTAATTCAGAATTCAAAGTTACTTTCTCAACATTTGCGGGCCACTTTACTGAAAATGTTTAAGATTACAGATGGTATTCCTGTGATTCAAAAGGGAATGCTTCTCTTTTTTATTTTGTTTTGGTTGAGGTTTTTTTGTTCAAGACATGCTGGATTCTCCTCATTTACCTGATGACAGCTGTGATACATTAGGTCCTTTTTGTTCTTGACTGTTGAGTGTAAATCTTGCCTGATGGTTTTAGGCAAGTTATGTAGCTATACTCAAGTAAGTGACAGCAGAGATGGCTAATAGTCATTGCTCCTGGCTTAGTGCTGTATTTATTGACATGACAAAGCTGTTGACATCAAGAAACTGATTTGCAGATTCAGCTGTTAAGATTTATTTGGCCAGTCATTACAGAGGAGATTTACTTTCACATAGTAATAGCACATATTCAGTAAATTAATTGAAAATACAAGCTCATCCTTTTTTAAAGAAATTGTAGCATCTTAAAAAAATGTATGAATTCCTTCCTCTAAGGAACTCAAATGAGAAAGCACAATACCCATGGTGTAAACATCCTTTTTGTGTTTTGATATTGTTAAGGAGAGGACTTGATTTACACGTCGGCTTTTCAGATCTGCAGTAGATTTCACATTAAACCCATCCCTGTTTAGTTTTACTGCACTATGGAATCATTTTCTTGACTAACTAATTTTTCAGACTTTCGTTTGCTGATGGATACTTATCCAGGAGCAGTGGTTTCTGGACAGAATCTTGAAAACTTCTCCATGTCTATAAAAACAGGATGAATAATCTGTGAAATGATTTTAAGATGCTTTCAATAGCATTTGAAATGAAAAGTTCTATGAAGATAGATAATATTCCTCAAGTGATTGGAGAATTTGCAGTTGGTCTTTTGATCTAAACTTGAATATTTTAAACTGTTCATTTTGGTGAGAAAAATTATAGTCTGATTATAATGAAACAAATATGTTTAACAGTGTAAACTGTTTTATTATGAAGATGCATCTGCTTATCTGAGAGGCTGAGCAGGAAGAGAAGTCTGTGCCAAGTCCCTGCCTGTTGCAAGGATAAAAACTCTGTAGGAATTGCTGAAGGTACAACCAATGCCTGATGTTAATTGCCTGAAAATTTAATTCTATACAATGTGTCCCTAGAAGAAATGCTGTTCAGACAATTGAGTGACTGCTCTGGATTACATTTATCTATTATCTTGTGGAGGAAAAAGTGTGGGTTTTTTCCTCTCAGCAATATGTTTTGAACAATCCAGTGTACACAGTTGGACTCTCAGCAGGGAGAAAGTCCAAGGACTGACATGTTACTTTTATAATGGCAAGGTCAGCAGCACGATCAGTGCTGTAGCACAGCCCAAAGATTAATATCAAACAAATCTATTTTTATGATCAAGCATGAGATAATCTATGTAGAACATATGCTGTAGAATATGTTAAAATACATTGTTATAAAATTACAGGGCCTGGTTATCTATCAGGTTTCTAACAAGGTTTCTGTAAATCTTATCATATTTAACTGATAAATAGATTAAGTTTTGCAGAAAATAGCCCCCTCGTTAAATTGTGAAGATTTCAATCAGATGAAGTACTCCATATGAAAACTATGTTAAAAATTTAACTGTTCATGTACTTGGTTGTGCTCTGTATGTAGGAAAAATGGTCTTACAATTTCCCCAACTTGTCAAAATACATCACAGCAGATGTGTCTAGGTATGACTGCCTGTTCTTGTACAGCTGTCATTAGTATCTGGATCTGCAAAAGAAGATTTTTTTTTTACTCACGTAATTGAGATTTTGTCATAAACCCATTAACTGTAAAGGAAACAGTAAATTCACAATTATCTGATCCATGGACACAGTACCTTTACTTAGGACAATGTAAACTTTATTTGAACAGTACTCTTCCAAAGATGCATTGGTTTAATTTTGCAGGTTCATATTTCTTTTTTAAACCCCTGTTGACTTGTACTTGGTTGAGGGCAGACTCTGGGAGGTCGATCAGTCTTCTAGGAATTCTGGGTTGGTCTTGTTTATTCTCCCAGCTGAAAGTGTGTCATGACCTCAGACTGCATTTTGCCTGAATTAGGGAAACCAGAACTGATTAATGTAGCTGTGCTTATCATTTGGCAGCTCATCTGGAATATTGGTTTTGACATATATTCCAACAGCTTAGGGAAGGGCTAAAGAGCGAGATGCCAAGCTTTCCAAAAGTGGTTTTGAGGTGCAAGTCCATGGCCATTTGTCAGTATTGAATATTCCTGATGCTTTCATAAAGACAATTGTTGCAACACTGAGGAGAAGTAAAAGAAAGGGAAAGAAGGGGGATCAGGAATAAATGTTTTGTGATTTTTTCTTGTCTGTGTATTGGGGGTGCTAAAATTGATCATGAGTGTGAATGCTTGATATAATTTGGTTTTTGACATTAAAAAAAATAAATCCCAAAGACTGCCTTGCCCACATTTCCACTTGAAGAAGTATATGTGAAAAAATCTTTGAATAATAGTTGGGAGTGACTGACATGAAATTAGATCAATTGCAATACTGTTGACGTTGATTGAGAGGTGTTAAGTGAGAGATGGAAAAAACCATAGTTGATCAAGATTAATCCTTTTTCCGCCAATGCTCCTGAGACTTGTATAATAATAATAATGATGATAATTTTTTTTTTCTGTAAAGCTGCTTATAGAAGATTGAGGAGCCAAACCATGATTTACTGAAGTCCATACAAATTCTGGATGCAAGGATCTTTGAAGATTGCACAAACGTCTTTAAAGACTTTTAAAATTTATAGCCTGGCATCTTTATTTCAGCTGAAACATCACTACAGTTTAAGATGCTGAAATCATTTAGCATTATGGATGCATAGTTTTGTCTTAAAATCCCCTTTTCTCATGCCCCTGGGAAAACTGAAGTGAAAAGGAAAATTATAAATGCTTTGAAATGATTCGTGTGTTTAAGTGGAAACCCACCCACAGTTTTCCCAGAGTGCAGGTCACGGAATCCTAATGTTTCTCTTAAAGAGAAGGGAACTTCAAAAATTGCCAAAGATACAGTTTAGTATCTGAGTGGGAAATGAAGTTGCTTCCTGTGTTCACTCAGTGCCGATGAAATTACGTCTGTTTTATTTGACGTGTAGTTGAAAAGTTCCAAATACAGAGCTAATGTTTGAAGTTATCTCAAACCAGATTTGGTTGCAGGGTTTTTCTGCAACAGCCACGGAGTCACATGGAACTCCTTATGTAAGTCTTGGATTACATGTACCACCTCCAGCTCCTGAAGAAAAAAAAAAAAAATCCCTCTTTTTAGTCATATACGTCTTTATCTTTTGATCTCAGTCCTACTGTTACATGTAGCAGAAAGTGTATATTAACCTTGGTGATAAAATGGACTCTCTTTTTTCTTTTTGCATTATGAAAATAGGACGTTTTTTGCTGACTGTTGCATGAAAATGCTCAAATGCTGCAGTTATCAGCATTATTCACTTTCAACAAATATCTAATTAAACTTGTGTAAGTCATTCTTTAAGAGGGTTTTGCCTCTGTGTTTGTGGAATTCCTGACAGCTGGAAATCCCAGATATGTCCACTGCTCTTACAAATGTGCTTCCCCTTCTTTGCTGGTGCCCAGTGCTCTGTTGGAGCCCAGTGGATTTCCCACACGTGAGCAGTGTGTGCACAGCACACAGACGGTGCTGATGGGAGCTCCGGAGCTGCTGGATGATGGTTCAGAGGGCACAGCCCCCACTCCTGTGGGGTAAATCAGGGGCTGCACAACTCCCTCGGAGTTTCAAGGTATTCCTCTGTTCCAGGCACAACACAGCCAGGCAGGAAAAGGCCTCTTTCGAGAGCAGCAGATTCCTATCAAAAAAGACACTGGCTGATGCCAGCAGATTATAGCAATAATACATCCTCAGGAGATAATGGTCCATTATAAACTGTGGGGTTTCTGGACCCTTGCTGTCAGAGTTATTCAGCATTAAACCCCAATCTGTTTGCTTCCCCTGGAATTCTGCAAGGGTCGGAACTACTTGTCTGCTAAGACCAGCCTCCCAGAAGACTTCTGCTAGTTCCACATGCCAACATGGGGATTTTATTGGTACCTTGAGTCCAGATAAATTAGTATTTTAATTAAAAATCAATGGTGGCTTTAAAAGGGCCTTTGTCTAATTTAGGGTTAGCAGTAACCACCAATTTGACTGTGACAATGCTTCCAATCTGCCCTATCAAACTTTTGTTTCTAGCAGCCAGCTGACCTAACTGGAATAGCTGGGATACAGAAATTCAGGCATAGAGAACATCAGTTGCAAGTAATTGGAAGTTGTTTCCTCCATGCTGTTAAATGGGTTCGCGTCCCTCTCGTAGTGTTTGTCTGGCATGATAAAATGAGTTGTCCAAACGAACAACAAATGTTCATGTGATTCTTTAAATTGGATGAACCAAATGAAAGCATTTCATAAAATCCAAGATGGGATGGGAGCTTCTGCACGTAAATTGAAAAGTCTGTGTGTGGATTATATTGTAACAGTAGCTGAAGCGTTACTCCTTTTCTACCTGTTGGGGTTATCATTATCCTTCAATACTCTGAAGCCTTGAAGTGTAGTGATGGATGCTGCTTTAGTTAGAGGAGAGCTGCACACTGGAATCCAAACTGCTGGGTAACTAAGCCCAAACTCTTACCAGTGGAGTGAAATGGCTTATTATAATGCTGTTTACTTCCAGTTTTTGCTTGACTGTTCTTTGAACTTTGTTTTCGAAGGGATGAAGCAATCTGCACTACATTATTTGGTATTTCCTTATTATAGGATTGTACACTGAATGTCAAGGATTGAGCAAGTCTAAATTCATATGGAAGAGAAATTAGGAAATTTCTTGAATTAATTTTTTAACCTAAATACCAATAATCTTGAAATTCAGAGCAGTAAATTGAATTTGTGGAGTGAGCTATATGATTTCTGTTAAAGGCACAGAAATCTCAGGTTTAGACTGCTGGGTGACCTGCTGGTAAGCATGCTTTTTAGGAGATAGGAAAGATGCCTCCCTCTGAAAACAAAAAATTAATCCATGTGCTTTCTGGAATAGGTAGAGCATTCTGTGTAACCTGTGCTCACTTCTACTAATTGTTTTTCTTCTTAACACTGTAGTGTCTGTAAACTTGTACAAAGATAGATGTAAAGACAAATTATCAAACTTTTAAATCAGGACAAAGCTTTGTCTGCAGAATCTGTTCTGCTTGTCTATGAACACGAGCAGAATAAGGGAAGAGCCCATCACAAGAAGCCACTGTTTACGCTTTAAAAGTTTTTGTTTAAAAAATAGAATGCTTCTGTTTATTACAGTTCTCTTAAACTGTCTTGGTTTTGCTGTTATGTGAGGTTTTTTGTGAAGCTCAAATTCCAAGTTAGCACTGACATTTTTGGTTCCAGTTGACTTGTTTGTAGCTCCTTTTTCTGCTGTGAATGAGACCACAAATTAAACACTGGCTTGCAGTATTAATACTTTATTGTTAATTGCCTTGACTTGGTCCCTTGCAGTGCAAAATTAATGTCTGTGCCTTCTCTTTCGTCAGTCTTAATGGTAGCACAGGGAGGTTTAATCCAAACTGGAGCAGCATTGTTCCCAGAAAGCTGCTGGAGCAGCCGTCTCTGGAGTGGGGTTCTGTGAAGGGTACAGCAGCCGAGGTGCAGAGGGAAAGGGGTCTTTGGGAAGGGGCAGGATGACTTTGCTCTGGTTCATGAAGAGCAGCTGCACTCCAGAGGTGGTCCCTGCTGCCGTGCCAGTCGCTGTTCCCTCCCTGGCGTTGCACGGTTGGGAAGCGGTGGAAGGAGCGGAGCAATGGCACAGCCGGGCTGGGCGGGGGGAGAGCCGCTGGGGCAGCACAGGGCAGGTGTCTCCCACCTACCCTCATCATCCAGGGTGCATATGGAGGAGATGGGATGGAATTGCACTGCAGGCTGTGGGATGTGCCTGCAGAATGCCAGGACAGGACAAAGAAGCATGTGGCAGCACAAAGGACACGTGGTGACACAGAGAGGCTTGTCTCTGCCGGACCCTGGGGGCAGGAGCCTGCCAGAAGCTGACAGGCCGGTGACCCAATAGAAGGAACCCAAGGGGTGTGCTGCTGACATAGCAATGTATGATAGGCCGTGTAAGTCTATAAAAGCAGATCTTTGAATAAAGGTTCTCTGCCGGTCTGGGTCCGTGTTTCAGTCACCGACAGATGCAGCCGTGGTTGGGAGCCTTCCTCTGGAGCTTCAGCTCTGGGACAGCCCTTCTGTGGAGCAGGATGAGCTGCCTGCCTTGCTCCTGTGGGAGTGCCTGAGCCAGGCAGCTTCTCCTGCACTCCAGAGCATGGATCAGCCCAGTGGCCCACAAGGGCTCTGGGAACTGCTGGGTTTTGTTTTTCTTGCTGTAAGGCTTTATGAGGAATATATTGATGCCTGAAGAGACCAACCTAGAAACAGAGACTAGACAGGAGGAAGGGAATAAAGGTGGATATTTATTAGAAAGGCCTTCAGAGGTACACCCTGGGCAGGCCAAAGGCTACACCCAAGATGGACCCCGAGTCACGAGTTCTTCACACTTTTATAGCTTTGGTCCATTTGCATATCAACCCAATTTCACCAATTAAACTTTAGCTAATGATGGAATTTCCCCTCAGCTTGCCCCCCTTCTCAAGATGCTGGGTTACACATTTGGGGCCTAGGCCGGGCTGGGTGTCCTTGGAGAGCAGCCTGGAGAGGCTTTGTTCTGTCTGTCTCAGCATGAGAGAGCAGCAGCTCCCAGGCTGCAGGACACTGCAGAGTTACACACTGGGAATGCAGGATTTGAAACATATAAAAGTTAAAACCTAAGGCATCAATATGATCACACAATATAACAGATACAACCCAGAGAATATTTTTAACAGTACTGGCATGGAATGCTAACTTAAACATGTGGTTTCTGTAATCGTAGTTAATGGTTACAAACCAAATTAAGTCTAAATATTTGAGGAAATTAGCCTGCAAAACTGGATGCGAAGGAATGAACACATACCAAATTGTTCTGATGAACAGAAATTACCTTCTAAAGTAATGTGAACTTGGGATGACTTCTTACTCTTTGTGTAATGAGGGGAAAATGGTTCATTTTTGCTCTTTAACAGATGCTGCCTTTGAATTGTAACAAGAAGGGGGGAGACAGATAATGATTTCCAGTGAAGTCTAATTTGTTAAAAGGCGCAATTAAGCTTTGAGATAAATGATTTAGCTTTTAAAACACTGAGAGTAAAGGAATTAAACTCAATTCTCACCCACTGCCTGTAGGGTAGCTTTTTGATTTCTGTAAAAGGGAGCATTGTGATTTGAAAAAAAATTAATTTTTATGGTTGTGTTCTGTCTCTGAAACCACACATGTGCAATGACAGCTATTTTGCATCTATTTTAGGGCAGGTTATCTTATTTGATTCTTCTGAGAAACTAAGCAGGTTGCTATAGCTACTGAGCTGTGCCTCTGCTGAGGTTTTTTCATCAATTTCTAAATGTAATTGTTAAATAAGGTCAGTATAAGGCCTGTGATATTCTGCTGTCGATTGCACTTGGAGAGTTTTATTTAATTTTTTTATTTAATTCCAGCAGGTACGTGGAAACCTGTATATACTATTTTTATGTACATACGTAGCGACAATGTAATGAAAAATGAATGTGCAGATTTTCCAAACAGTATTTGCCTCAGAAAGCTCCTGCATTGCTCTTGTTCTGCTTGTGGTTGGGTGTGGCTTCTGGTCTCTAGACACGGTCCTGCAGGATGAGATGCTGCTGAATGGGATGGCTGTGAGAACCACGTGCTGAAACTGTTCTTCCAAATGATCTTTTCTTTCTGGTGTGCTACATCTGAAACAAATGCACGAGTAAAAGAACTGCTGCTAACAATACATTGCAGCTATTAGGTACAGGTTTTTAACATGTGTAAGGGGTTGTTCAGAACAGAATTAGCGTGTACCTCTAATTTGTAAAGGTTGCTACCCATTCTTGACCCTGCCTGCAGCACTTGGTGGATTCTTTGTTCCCTGCAGCTGTGGTCCAGTTGTTACACTGGCTGTATTGATACCAGGCAACATTACTAAAAATATAGTATTGGTTTTGTCATGGGTGGAGGTGGGTTTGGGCATTTTCGTTTTTTCAGCCAAAGTCCACCAGAGGTCCAAGTCCTGTATGATCCTTATGATGGGGTTGTTGAGGCCTTATGGTGTGTAGTTTTTCAGCCGTCCTGGAGTGTGGGAATTGTTGGAAGTTCATCTGCAGAAGCAAAAGCTTTAGTACAGATCTATTGCGAGGAGGCCATAGCGGTGTATATTAGACATCAATGGCTTCTTGTCAGGCAGCAGTCAGATGGGATGGAGGGAAAATACCCTGTAAAGCAGCACAGTCACTGGAAAGCCAGGATGTAAAATATGAGCTGGATCTGCAAGGACATTTAGGGATTAAAGGGTACAGGTAGGCATCCAGTGAAACTTTTCAAGCTGCTGCTGTTGATTAGGAGTCCAGTGCTCGCTCATTGATGTACAGAACTGGAGGCACCCTTGTCTTGGGTGTTTTAGTGAACCTGTGTGTTTGTATCTTTAGATGCTTTATGAATTGTGTGCTGTGAATATCTGACAAATTCTTTGGTAGCAGTGGTGGATTTAGGGGCTACTTGTCAAAGCTGTGTGCCTGGGATGCAGCGCTTCTGAGCCACTCGGGACAGTGTAAATTTATTCTTACACAGGTTTTATTCAATTAAGATTAGTGTCCTTTTTAGGCTGCAATAGCTAATTCTCTTACAGAATAATTTATTCTGGAGTTCATAACTTTCAGACAATGCTGTATGTGCAGCTGTTGTGATCCTGTTGGATAATACTAGGTATTCCAAGAATAGGAAAAAACTGTATTGAAGAGATTATAACAGAATAAAAGTACTTGAGGTTGATACTGCAGACTTCAAAGATGGCCCTAAAGACAGATTCATAATAATCAAATTGGTGTTAGATTTTTAGCACAATCAATCTACTCACTGTTGGGAAGAAAAATCCCAATTTCAGGAAAATCCCTTGCTCCAGACTTCCCTCTTAGACAGTCTTTATTTACCTAAGGCCAAGGTGTTCCCAGGCATCTGTGGGTGGATGAGCTGTAGATCTGGGGGTGTGGGACCTCTGCTGCAAAGTGCTGAGCTGCATTTATGGCTTCTATGTTCGATGCCCTCTATTTCTGCTCAAATAGTAACCACAATTTTAGGGAACTCCTACCAATTCTGCAGCCAGGTATACAGATTTAACTCGTTAGGACATTACCATTGGCAGACAATCCTTAAGGTGAGCAGCAATCCTCCCTTTAGGGATTTGGATTACCTCTGTATTTATTCTCAATTTTTGGTTATTGCTTTCCTGCAGTTTCTAAGATATAGTTATGCATGTAATCTGGGAAATGAACAACTGATTGCAAATCCTGGTGACCTAAGAGATTTTCGATAAATTGTAATTGTGAAAATATTTTTTTCTGATAGTCACCTGTCTTGATTTCTGACTGCAGTGTTTGGTTTAAGATGAGTGATCCTGCAAAAGTTGTAAATATTTATATCCTAATTTTGGTCTTATGTAAATACCCAATTGTCGGATCATTTAGTAAAATATACTATTGTGTAAGATTGTCTCACTGGCCTGTCTATGAACAGGATAAATATGTAATGTCTGTAGTGTGTCTAAATGTATGCATACAGGTTAAAATAGTCAGTTACACAGACAAATTCCCATCTCAAAATCTAAAGTACTTTCATCGCTAAATTTTAAAGGGATTCAAATTATATTAGTCTAATGAATTGCACCAATATCTTTAAAAATAGTATGGACATTTGCATGCATGCATAATAACTTAAGGTGCTTATCCTATAATTTACTGAGACGTATGACGTGAGAATTCTTGGTTTATAAAAATCCAGCCTTTAATGACTACTGTAAAAAATAATTGTAATTAAAGTTTAATCACGGTATAAAATGCAGAAATGTTTAAAACCTTACTTTGCTTTCTAACCAATAGGTGGTGTAGAATTTACCAGAGTGGTGCTGCTACATTACATTACTAGCACTGCAGGAACCTAGTAATTTCATAGTAAGAATTAATTGGGCAAATCAATATTTTATTGGCAGGATTTGACTGGGGTACTGAATCAATTCCTGAAATTTTTTAGGTTTATCTATTTTTTTAAAAAGTCCCTGTGATATATAAATATGCAGAGCAGTCACTGATTTACAGCCGAAGTGCAACCAGCTTTGGGAGAAACAGAAGCTGTTTAACAGCAGGACTGCTCTGTAGCTTGGGGCAGGAAACAAGGATGCTCTTTCCAGTTGGAACTACTGGAGGTGTAACATGCTGGTGAAGCCTGTTGTGTGATTTCTCAGTTGGCTGATCTGACTGTCAAAGAAGAGACTGCTACTAGTTCCAGCTAACAGAATTAGTCATTTAACTCAGTTGAACCAGTGCTGGTGCTTTGATGCTGAAGATTAAAGTTCAGTGCCCACTGGCAGTCATTGGGGGTTGACTAGCTTTGAGCGTATGGCATTGCTGCTATATAATTATCTATGCTGGCATTTGTTTGTGACATTAGGTTTGATACATCTTCTGTTTCAAAGTCTGCTGTAGGTTCATTTGCTCTAAGATAGCTTGCATTTCATATGAATTGCTGATTATTACCTTATCCCTCACTTGCATTTAGAAGAAGCTATTTCACAGAATGAGGAGTTACTTTTCTAGTACAGGGTAAATTTGCAGATATAGAGACATAAGAATTATTTCACTCAGTCATATACTCATTTGAATACTAAAAAAAATGCGCTTACCTGCTCTTTAAGTGGTTGAATACTGTAGTTGGAAGGTAGATAAATGGATAGGGGTGCACCTGTGTTACTGTACTAACAGCAACAGCCAGTTCCTCAATTAAAAAATGCATAGTTACCGTTCCAGTATCAGGTCTCTTCCTCTCTCTGTTTTATGCAGAAGTGCATAAAAAGTCACAGGTTGATTTTAAACTCAGAGTGTTGAAACGAGAGACATACATAAATTCTGAAAATAATCCTCACAGAGCTTCTCTGCCAGTAACCCTGAGTCTTTTGCAGGGGTGGAAAATCTGTTATTCACTTGTCTTCCTGATCCTATCAGTGACAGTTTTGCATAGACCAGTGCTGGTATCAGTAGTGGAAACTTGTATCTTTGCTTCATCTCCGGATCAGGTAATGCTGCCTAAGTATTAGCTTGCTGCAATCAGCAGCAAGTCAGTGTCTACATTCTTGCTTTTTGTAGATCACTAAGTTGTTCATATTTGGATCCTCTGGAATGAAAATAATCTTACAAGCTTAGGAACATTATCATTCACTGAAGTTATCTTACTTCCCATTATGTTTTAACTTTCAAACTTTTCCTCGATGCCATTTTGGACATAATTTTTGAGAAGGATTCTCCTTGTGTTAACCCCTTAAGTCCATGCAGAGTCCCTTGGAACATGCATATTCAGAACCTCTCTGGAGGGCCAAGCCTCTGCTTTGTTCTGCTTGTCAGAACGGCTTGTGATTTTCCTGCATTTCCAGTAGAGCTTGAAATTAGTCAGATACTGATGTTCTACTGAAACAAGCATGGGAGTCAAAATTAACATGGCTTTTATTTGTAGCTTGTTCTGTGCATGGTGATAATGTGTAACATTAGAAGCACAGCGCTTGCTGCACTGCCTTCCTGCAGCACATCTGTGCGTTGGTTTATGGCAAAGCCAGCTGGGTGGCACTGCTTCCTCTCTGCAGTCTGCAGGCAAGTTCAGTGTGGCACAGAGCCTTGCATAGTTACGGTTGTGTGGCTTCCAGGTGGCTTGAGGACAGGCAGAGGCTGCCCTCCAGAAAACACTGATGTGAGTGCAGAGGGAATGCAAGAGATCCTTACCCATCTCCGTGTTTAGAGATGCTCTTTCTTAGTATCTCAATGATAAATGTAAACCTGGGTTTTAAGAGAAGAAAACATTTGAAGAAGATAAAGTTCAAAGCTTTTGATTAGAATTTCCTGCCAATGTCTTACTAAAAATGGAAACACAAGTCTCTGCTTTTGTGTCACTCTGTAGTTGACTCCTTCATTCCTATACATACATCAATTGTCTACCTCACCCCTCACAACTGCAGGATCTTACTTGGGGGCATAATATATTGGAATATTATGCCAATGCTTTCGTTGTCACTGATTGTACCCTAGAAATGTAATTGTAACTCTTCATATTGTTCTGGTGCCTCAGTTTTGGAATGTAGTGGATGAGATACGTTTTTGCATCTGGCAATTGCATGTATTAGTGTTTGCATGAATAGGTTGGTTGCAGTTAGTGACTGGGCAATAAGTGTTTCATACTTTGAAGGGGTCATCCCTGGAGAGTTGTAGGGGTTCCACAGTGATATTTTGGATTGAAGATCTAGAACTTGGGGGAAGTTGATCTGCTGAAAAATGGAGCGGGTTTAGCACGAATAAAATAATCCCTACAACCAGTGGTCTTTACTTTCCACTTTTGGCCATAGTTCTCTTTTTCAAGTACCTGGTGATTCACTGCTACTGATTGCAGAGTCCTACCTGTGTGCACAGACACCTTCACTGTGTTTTGGGTCAAATACTTACTCTGAAGGTCACACATGAAAATGAGTGATTTCATGGAATTAAATGTAAGCAGAACAGTGGCCATTGTGTTGACTACAGATTGGATTTAATAGGTGATGGTTTGTTGTTTGATTGGTGTGACACTGCTGCCAGTGAATCTGGTACTACATGTGGCTGTAGTACAGTTTCAGTGACCCTTATTGATTTTTTTTTTCTCTTTTTTTCCCCTTCCTCTAACTCAAGGCCTTTTTACAGTAAAAGCTGACATGCGAAAAAAAAAATGATAGCAATAGATGTTTCTGGGACTTGCATACCTAGCACATAATTGTTTTTATGCCTCTGTGAAATAGTTGCCTATGTCCAGCAATAATGATACAGCAAGGAACAAATCAAAACCTGGTCAGATCAGTACCAGAGTTTTTCTCTTCATGAAAAGAGTATATTCTTGCTGCACAGCCAGTTGCTAGCTCCGGGAAAAGCTGGAAAGCGCTGCTTGTCCCTCGGAAGCATTTCCCTGCTGACATGGTTTTGATGAGTGTGTGAAGGGAATACCGTGTGCCTTAGGGATGGTAGAGGGAGCTGTGTAACATGGGGCTCCCGAGGGATTACAAAGCTGTAGGACGTTCAGAAGTGTTGAGGAGAGAGAAAAGAAGGGCAAAGTGAGTCTCTTCTGCTGAGAAGCAGGCTTTTGAAGCAAGGTGTGGGTGCAATTTCTCTTGTGTTTTTGTATCGTCTCAGTACATCCCAGCTCTTGCCTCTCAGGAGTTTTACCAAGCTGCCTTCTTCCTATCCCCATAAGTCATTAGTGACATGATGTAGCATCCCTTACAGCCTCTGCAGGCGTAGCTGTAATTTAGATCACTGCACCAACACGCTAATTGGCTGCTTCCTCCTGTTGTCATGTGCAGACTCTGTAGGTGTCCTTACTTTCATTCCTCATGAGTTTCATGATTTTATAGTCTTAAAGGCAAATGGTTGAAAGGGCTCTCACAGGAGTGTCTTGGCTTAGAAATGCCACAGATTTTCCTGATGAATTGATCTCTCCCATAGATTGTATTCTTGACTGAATCTACTGATCATTCAGATCTCATGGGATCTCTGTTGGGCTTACTCAGATTCCTCTGGAGTAATTCAAAAAGGAATTTCACCTCGATTTGATGTACTGTTGTTTCACTTGTCCTACAACATCACAAGTTCATGGATGTTCAAAAGAACATTCATAAATTTTAATAGAAAGTGATAAAACTGGAAAAGAGCAAATCAGACAAGAAGATTCTGTAGCTAATGTACACTCAAGCACAGGTGTTGTGGAATAACTAACACTGTTAATGCTGGAAATTGGATGTGTGTTGTGGTATAACAAAACCCTCTTCATGGATCATGTTGCTTTATCTACTGATCAGGAGGTCACAGACTGTAAATCCCCGTTTGTGTAGGGCTGAAATGGGCAAGTGGGATGGAAGTGATTGTGTTTGGGAGGATTGAAGAATTGCTTGAAAGCCTGAAGTCACTCTGGGGCTGGCTGAAGGCTGTGAAATAGCGAAGCATTCGAGGGACATTGTGCAGTGAGGTGCTGTTAGAACAGCTCCCATCCGTCCCATGCAGGGAGGATGGATTGATAGGGGAGCTCAGTAACCCAGTGGTGTACCTGTGGGTAGGTACATCTGTGGCATCATGACCCAGAGCCAAATCAAAACAAGAGCCATACATGTTCAGCCTTCACCTTTCATGAAATAGAAGGTGAAATCAACAGAAGAGCAAACATCTTTATTTTACATCAGAGTTAAGAGTAAAGTTCAACCTTTAACCTTTAAATTTTCTTGGTTTGTTACAATACTTAAACAGACTTAATAAAACCTCAGTTCCCATAGTTGACTCTTCAAAGATGTCACAGTGTATCCCGGCTGCAGAGGAAGTTCTGCATAACATTAATTATGCACTGAAAATACAAAAAAAGCACTTGACATTTTTCCCAGATCCATATTGTGTTGTTTTGCTGGTTTTAGGTTTGGGGTTTTTTTGGCATTATCTTTATTGATTCAAAAAAGGGACTTTGAAAACCTGTTCTAGAACTTGCTTTAGATGTAGAGGATTTTCCCTCACTGATACATGATGACCAAAGGAAATGGTCATTTACTGTCCCTCAAGATTGTTCAGAGCTATATCTGGAGGACTGTAGCTAAACATGACTAATGAGATCATTGGCAATTGCTTCCTGTGTTGCCTTTCCTGGAAACAACACAAACAGAAACATTTTGTTTGTCCATTGGTTGCATTATTATTAAATCAGTAAATCAAACCTGCTGATCCTGTTGGGTTCCTTCCAAGTCAGCAAATTCTAGGATTCTGTGCACATTACCATTTCACAGGATGGTCAGAAGACTGGTTTTGTAGCACACTCAGGAGCAAATTACATTTGGGGTCTGCTGCATACACAGAGCTTTATTACTGTTCATGGCTTGTTTACTCTTCATTCTTTCAGGACAATAGTAAGTACTGTATTTTAAAAAATAATTAGACTCAATAGAAACCAGAGTAAACTTTTACGCAGTTGAGCTAGACCTCTAAGGGTGGTGCTCTCATTTTATAAATAAGAGAACTAAGGTATAGAAATAAAAGTGAAGTTATGAGGGCAATTGGTAAAAGTGCCACTCCTAAAAGTTTGCATCATCTGATACAAAGTCTGTTGTTCCTCTGTGATTCAGAGGAATTTAGTTAGCTGCAAGAATCTATATGGTATTTTTTCTGTTTAGCCTGGAGTACTGACAGAAGCAGCAGCAAAATGGAACTTTTGGCTTTATTTCTTGTGTCACAACAGATAGAACAATTACAAGTAATGAATGAAGTTGTTCTCTTAGGTGTTGTGTAACAAATAAAGAACAAAGGTCTTTGAAGAAATAAGAGGGAACCTGTTAAGAATTCTCACCTTCTCCTAAAATGCATGCCTTCGACACTTCCACATAAAGTCCTGTTCTGAGCAAATCAGCAACCCCTAAGTGAGAGCCTGTGGAGTTTCCACAGCAGCAGCATCTTTGATGGGAGCAATTTGTCTGAGAAGTTGGCAACATATCCTTTGTCTCAGTGATGTAGGTCCTAGTGAGTGCAGAGAGAGAGAGAGAGGATCCTTTGTTGCCTCTTAATGCTGGAATTATTTTGAGTAGTCATCTCCCATCTCTCTCTCTGTTAGTCTTCATCTCCATCCCCTGCTGCTGCTCCAGGCACCAGTAGCTGTGAGGGCATTGTGCTGTGGCCAGCGTGGAGCAGGATTCATTCTGGGTGGAATTTCCATACAGAAATGTGATGGAAGGGTGGCAGCGGAAATGAAACTAGTTTGTGTTACTTGAGCACTGTAATTACAGCAGTACTTTGAAAATACTTTGAGACTTGTAAACAGATTTCATTTAATTGTATGTTGGCCTATCAGTTAAAAGGTACAGGAAGGACTCTTCCAGCATGATGTGTTGTATTCACTGTCACTCTTGCAGAAAAGTAAGCTAATTTGGAATGATCAGCTTGGACTTTATGCAGCCTGGGTATGGAATTAACAATGCTGAAACTGCTTGTTAATCTCATTTTGCCTTTACGTATCTGTCTTTAAAATAAAGCTTCACAACAGCAAATGCTGTATATTGGAAAGCAGGGGGAGCTCTTTCTGTCTGCTGCATTGAAAGAGATCAGTATTTGTGCCAGTTCTGAGTAAAAATGTTCCCAGCCTCCTGATAGAGCTGTAATTAGTAAAGTGTACCAGCTCCTTTCCATGAAGATATATAGCTTTGAGATTATCCCATGATCAGTAACTCTTGGCTTTGTAGGTAGCTGAGAACATGGAGTCAGCCTTTAAGAGTGCCTCTCCTGTTCCTGTGCTCTGACTCCACCGGGTAGTTGTAAAAGGAAATGTTTGCAGGCAGGGTGAAAAAGCATGTGTGATATGGGATGGAAACTGTGTGTGAGTGTATGCTGGGATGGGAGGAATAGAGTCAAAGAAGTTACACCAGAGTTTTTACACCAAACCCTGTCTTCATGATAGTAGTCCCACTAAAATCTCTAAGCCAAAACCTACTGAAGGGGTGAGGTAATTTCCATTGACTTCAAAGGAATTGCTAATGCCCAATTTCTGTCAGCATTTGACCTCTTGAAAATTCAGAGGAATAAAGCCTCAAGGTGTGGGTCCTTTTTGAAGGCTTTAGAGACCAGAGTGTGTTTTGTCTTAAAATCTCTGAATAATATATGTAGGAAGGGACTTTTGGAGGTCATCTGGTCCAGCCCTTCTTCAAAGCAATGTCTTTAAACCTTTTATGACATCCATGTAAGACTGGGCATATGTGAGTGGTTTGAAGCTTTGTCAGGTTTCACTCAGTCATAAACCATAAACTGTAACCCTTTTAGCTGGAGCTAAACAGTGAGAAAAACCCCATCATCACATACACTGTCTGTGGCTGACATACAATGCTGACTGAAATATCTTTAGTCTTGAAATGTAACAGTAATAGTTGGTAGGATAATTCTTGTGGGTATAAGTTGGGATTCTTACCACTGCAGATTGACCAGGCTGAGGCCTATAGCATGTGTTCACTCTTATAGGATATGTTCTTTCTGACAGTCTGTGGCCAACCTAATACCTTAAATACACCAGGTCAGTTTTAGGAGGATGTGCTGCCCTGCATTCATAGTGCCAGAGGGGCTTAAGTCAGGCATTTGATTGTCCTTGCCCTGTTAGGTGCAGGGAGAGGCACCTCTTGCAGGGTACCACAGCTCACACACACAGCAAAGGCAGCTAATGCTACTTTTAGATCATTATCTTTGCTTAGCATTACTGTCACTTTGTTGTTTGTAAGGCACAGGTCAGATAGACAGTCCTGTATATGCGCATTCCCATTCTGGAACTGATGGATAATGCATCTGTTTCCTCTAAATTGGCCTGCTAAGATGAGAATGTGAGCAGCTAAATAACTGGAGTCAAGAATAAATGCTTAGCCCTTGCTTGGGTAATCAATCTTGCAGACTCAATAGGAGGCATGGTACAGAAATAGCAGAAAAGAGAATCTGAAAAGATGTGGGATGATTTCTTTAGCGTAAATGTGGTTTCATGTCACTTTATTTCCATGACTCACTATATCTAATATAAACAATGAAAGACAGAAGAGAACTGGCTTTCTGAGGGTGGAATCAAATATGAATAAATTTAACATTTAAGCTGCAGAGAGCTCTAGTAGAACTTTTTTTGAGTTACGTCTGACACTTATCCTGTCATTAGTGGCTGAAAAATAAATGTTGTAGCCTTTTCATTCAGCAATGCTGGCAAAGAAAAAAAAGAAAAAGGGTCATTTTAACCCTTTGTCCCACTGCTGTACAGAGTTCTTCTTTAATGCTGTTCTTAGGGAAAGCTAAGCATCTCTTGGAACAAATAATAAATGTAAACTATCTCCCCAGGTAGAGGTAGTAACGGAAGCAAGGGAGAGAATGGAGGAGTAAGCAATAAAAACCAGGAGTAAGCAGCTTTATTTTAAAAGTACAATCAAGGCTGTTTACCACTGGTGTGGTGTTTTATCCTCGCATCTTTCAAGCTGCCTACTAAAACCAAGGAATTTTGCGTGAAGCCCATCACCCTGCTTGTCTGGTGACTGTGTTGTGACAGTGCCTCCAGGCCCCAGTTGGGACTAAGACCATACTGTGCTTGGCACAGTACAAATGAGGAAAATTAAGTCAGTCCTTTCCCAAGAAACTCACTAGAGAAGAATCTAGCTGTGGTTAAGTCTCTGTGGATGCATACTAAATTTTAAAAAGTCAGCTTCTGTTAGAAAGAATATAAAATGAAAAGTATTCCTCTTTCTGTTTTGCAATTGTTTTTACATGTATCAGTGTCTAATAGAGGACAGCAGAGCAATATACTAGAGAATATCCACATACACAACGTGCTTGTTTTATTTGTCTTGCATTGTGATTGTACTTAGATTAGTTTTTATTTATCTGGAACATACTGCAGGCAACTCTGTGAATGTGTATTTTGTAGGTTTATCTGATCAGCATGGCAGGGCAGGCACGTCTGTGGTTTTTTTTTGTTTCTTTCGTGTCCCCAGCATTTGGTGGGAGAGAGCTTTGCAACTGGAGCATTTTCTGACTGCAGGACTCCATCATTGCAGGATTATTTTTTTCCAAATAATTCCTCTTTACATTCTGCTCTGAAATCCCACTGGGTGCCTGCTCAGCAGTGCTTTAACTTCTGAATATTGAAAGCAGCAGGTATGGTGAGAATGGAATATTTTAAACAGCAGAAGAGACACTTGGTGTAGTGTATAATATTTGGCTCGCTCTATGCTGCACTGGAGACAAAAGCTGTGTGAGGGTCACTTAGGGTACAGCTGTTTATGGACCAGTGACAGGGACCTCCGGAGTATGTGAAAGCTCTAAAACAGGAGAGTGGTGCTGGGTGCTGGAAAAAAAAGGAAACAGAAAGACATCTCTGGATTGGTAACTCAGCTTTTAAGATAATTTTCTAAATGAAAAAAAATTTGCTTGGCGAAACTGTAAGATGAAAGACATTTATCCAAAGGCAGACATTTATGGGTAAAGCATCTTATTTTAGTGCCTGTCTGCTGTGTACAGTGTGAAGATCATTATGGTAAATGCTTATCCTTTTAGATTAAGTTGTTGGCTGTGATACAATTGGATTTAGTTACGTGCAAAGGTTTTTGTAACCAAGTGTGACTTCCAGCAGAAAAAGAAAAATGCAAGAGGAACTGCATGAGCATATAAAGTAGGTTTGTGTAGGTCAAGGAAGCAGAAAGAAGAGTGATTTGGGGCTAAAATATGATATCTCCTTGCCATATCACTGAATTAATGCTTTACTGGCAAGCAGGCATGTGGGCATGTGTAGGGGTGTTTGAGAAAAGTGAAATAGATTACCGTCCAGAAATGGGATTCTTGAGCAAGGTGTTTTTCTTTTTCTTGGATGGGAGAAATAGCTGAGTAGTTACTTTCCGACAAAGTCAAAAGAGGCCACCTTTGACATAAGGTCTCTATGGGGAACAGTACAGAATGTGAAAGAGAAAATAACAAGGGAATGTTTTTTAAGGGTCTGTTTCTTTTTCTTATGAGGGCTATTGAAATATAAAACCTCCCTGAGCACAGCAAAAAGCAAATGCAACTTAATTATGTTACTGATACTCTTCTTCTGATACGCCTTTCTTAGTTGTCTGAAAAACAGGAAAAGAAATACTAATTCTGCCAGTTTGATTGTTTCCTTGCTATGCTTAATTTCTTTGCATGTTTAATTCACACTGAACCTTAAAATAGCTTTCTGGTGCTTGCCTTGCTGGCCTCTTGTGCTTTATTTACTTTTGAATTGATTTTCAGGCTTTCGCTCACTTCCTTTTGGCATGAAGATCTGTGGGGATAAGGGGATTGTATCTCTTCCTCTGTCCTCTGCTGCCGTGCTTCCTCCCTTTCCTCTGTGTCATGCAACACTGAGCTCATCAGCTGCGTTTTTAATACTCCAAATGGAGGAGTTCTGTGATGGGAGTTGGGAAGCAATACTGTAATACAGTTGGCCTGTATGACTAATCAGTTAGATAAAGAATTCGGGCTGCAGAGTAGCAGAGCCTTCATGCTTGATTGATGATAACAGCAGCCAACTGACTTACTGCCCTTACTGCCAGCATCCCCCACACTATTAGAGAGGATTTCTAGCACAGGACAATAGATTTGTCCTAGTAAGCATAATGCTGGGGTTTGTAGTGCATGACATCAAAACCAAAAGAAAAGCAGGTCAAAATGGATGGCTCCCTGCATTTACTTAGAAAAGCAGGGGTGGAAGAGTCTGGAACTACTGTTTGCTCATCCCCTACCTGCACTCTTCTACCAAAAGAAGTGGATTAGTCTCTGTACTCAGCACAGCGTAAAAAATCTCTCTCATTCCTAATGACCTTTACCATGGAGCTTGTTTTTCCTTGGAAAATCTCCCAGACCACAGGCAGGGCTGGTTTCTTTGGCCAGCAGAAGTTATTCTCTTTGAGTTGGGGCTTATGAAACTGCCATTATACATAAGGGTAGGATAAATGGAGGGAAATAAAGTATCTTTAATGGAACCCGTAAGAAAGAAGGGAAAGCTACACATGTTTAATATAAATGTATCTTAATTTCTTTTGTCTTACAAGCTGTAAACAGCTCTCAGAAAATCGTATTTGCTGTGGGCTTGGGGTATTTTGTGTCTAGTGATGTAAACTTGCTGTGCTACCCGCAAAGCCATGGATCATACTGGTTTATTGAAGCTGCAAAGAAGAACAAGTTGAGGTGGGAAAAAATTTTGTTGCAAAGAGAAGGATGAAAGTTTTCCTGGATGAAATGAAAATCTGTTTATGAGTCTCAGGAGAGCAATTCCACTCTCCTGCTTTACAGGAGAGAAAGGAGCCAAGAATATGGATGTTTCTAACACATACACATAGTAATACTTTTTATGGATACTGTGAGCTTACCGGGTGTCAGGTGTTAGCAGATTGATTGCATTCAGCGTCACTGCAGAAACCAAGCTGTATTTTTTTCTGTTTAAATATCATTGTGACCACTGTTCTCATTACGCCTACTAAAACAGAAGCAAAAGGCACCTAAAATAATATCTGTATACTGGATACTTTATTTAGATTGATGTAGATGTTGTTTGGAGCAGAACTCCACTGAGTATGTAAACTAATATTTAAGATATTTCTGTAATGAGACTTCAGTTGCTGGATTGAGATGCGTAGATCGATTTATTACCTGTAGAAAGAAATTGCCTAAACTGTAAACAGCTGGTAATGCTTTCTGCCCAGAACTTGAACTTTGTGTTTGACTTCGTACCTGAGAGAGGAGTATTAAGCTCCAGTACTGATTCTGATTTGAAGTTGAATGCTGAAAATTCATTGTGAAGTTGTTAACAGCAGGGAGCTTCTTTTGTGAAGAACTAAATTAGAAGCTTTCAAATCTTTCAGTACTGACAGACTAAATAACCTCAGCAATTGATGAAGTTTTTATTCTGTCACTGGCTCATCAATAGCTGTCCTTCCTTTCTAGGTCCCTTATTCATAACAAAATGATTTCAGGATAAAAGGAAGTTTAACCTTTCACAATTAGCCTTCACTTCCTGCTTGCTTCATTCCCAGTTGCCACAATCTAAGCCACAGAAATACAATTACAGTATTGAATGGCAGGAATTTATGAGACAGTTTAGTTGTGGAAGTGAATTTGTTGGTGGTGCTGTAGGGAGGTGTGTGAGTGGCTGAGAGCCGGGTACCTGTGGCAGGGCTGACAGCCGGCCCTTCCCCAGCCACTGCACTGATGGGAGCATTGCCAGGCGTGCAGCTCTGCGTGGTGTCTGCCAGTGGTTACTCATCCTTGGCTGCTTCCCTTCTGCTCCACGTGCCACATCAACTTAATGTCCGGCTATCACAGAAATGAAAATGGGGCACCGTGTGTTAACCTGCAGCTGAATCAAAGAGCATTTTAATGCTGTCATAAAACTGCGAACTCTTATGAAGCTTAAAATATCCCAGATTGCATCTCTTAAGCTGTTCTGCTAATGTTCTGTATTTATGTATGTGCATTACCTAAAAGATGCAAAGTTCTCAAATGGAAAATAAAGTCTGAAATATCTGCTCTGAAGTGCATCTGCACCATCTCTTTATGAGGTTTGAACTGATGAGCTTGCCTTATGCTGTGCCTCCCAAACAGATGCCAGAGAGACTCAGTCCAGTTACAGGGATACCATCAGCTTGAGATGTTCTGTATTCAGTGCTTGTCTAAGTCCACAGAACTCAGTGGAGTGGCATGGGGGGGAAAATTCTTAGATTTTGCCTTGCCTGGATGGATCAGGGGATGTTCTGGATACATGATGACTATGAAGATGGAATTTGAAGCCATTTTGCCCAGCAGAAGCAATTACACAATCTACTTAATACCAAGTTTTTATATTTTTCAGGCTAGGCAGCACATTTTATAGACAGCTCTGAATGGCAAATTAATTTTACTTTACTCTTTTGTGATTGACTTGGTCTCCTGGGTCTATAAATCAAACCAATTGATGTTCAGCTTTTTTAAAGTTCAGTCATGCCCAGGCTTTTGGCTCTGATGAGCATTTTAGCCAT
The DNA here is from genome assembly GCA_013397055.1 of Pachycephala philippinensis. Classification (NCBI taxonomy): domain Eukaryota; kingdom Metazoa; phylum Chordata; class Aves; order Passeriformes; genus Pachycephala; species Pachycephala philippinensis. The sequence continues at coordinate 753,335 of VWZT01001374.1, read as the reverse complement.
AGAGCTCTGCACCAGTGGGGAACAGATAAGGCAAGAAACATTTTGTCATTTTCGTTTTCCCTTGGGGAAGATAAGCTGGGGAAAGAACTGTAAACCCCTCAGTGATTTGGGTAAATGGCTGGGTGGTACAGAACCAGAGAACAGTCTGGAACAAGAAATCTGTAACTGAAATGTTACTGAGTTAGTTCTGGTTCTCTGTGGAAAGTAAAGGCAGGAAAGACCAGACAGAGAACAAGAACGGTGCTGGTTGGAAACAGCAGCAATGCTTCAGGTGCTCCCAGTGAAGCATTTCCATTGTTGCCAGTGGTGCTCACTGTGAGCTGAGCAAACACTGTCCAGCCTCTGCCAGGAACCAGTTCTTGTCTGCCCATCTCAGAGCAACACGTCCCTCTGCAGGACGGGATTTGTTTCCCATTTATGTTTACTTGCTGTAATTCCATATGGGGAAATGTGCAAACATGGGCAGTGTCCTTGGGACAGTGCAGAAAGGATGCAGAGAAGGGAAATAGGAGGGACTACAGTATGCTTGAGCTTGTGTAAGATCTGTCAAGGAACAGCGGTAGGTAGAAGTCGTGTCTACAGAAGGAAGAAAGTAAAGTCTTAAAATATTGCAAAGCAGTTAAACCAGTAGAGAAATAAATATTTTTTCCTGCTACACTTAAAAGGTGTGTTTCATATTTTGCCATTTCCTTTGCACTTTCAGTTGCAGAGTTCTTTAGAAATCTTTGCTTGTATCTCTGCTGAAGTCTCTGCTTTAATCTTCAAAGAAATCTTAGAAACCTCAAAGACACTCCTTCCTGGTTAGTCCCAACATAGGTTGTTCTGCCAACGCATTATATCCTGACTCAAGCCAAAGGTACTGGTTCTGGGTATTTATCAGAATTCATAGTTGGATTTGAACAGACTTGCACCATTTTCAGCACTGAAAAGCATTTTATCCCACAGGATGTTCAGAAGGAGACAGAAGGCATCTGTCCTTTGAGGACTTTCATTCCTCTATTTCTGCTAGGAGGTGTCTTCATATTATTGTCTCAAAGTTCACTATTTCACAAGTCAGTTTGATCTCTTTGCCTTGAATGTCCCTTAGCAGTGATCGACATTTAATAGGTAGCACTTCTTTACCCGTATTAATTTCTCATTTCGTAGCATGTATTTCTGTTACATAATCATAACCTTTTTTTAATACTCAGAATTCAAGCTGGTATGGACTTGGTGAGGTATGTGAGCCACAAAACTCGTGCATCATATGCAATTTCTTAATGATTCAAAACTTACCTTTCCAAATATATTTTTAATTTTTACTCAGTGTTAGTACATTTGCTCAGTGTTAGTAAACATTCTTTTGAAGCAATTGTTTTCCTGAATACTTAAGGAAGTAGAAATAGCATGAAAACTACTAAGAACAATTAAATTGCATAAATAAAGAGTCCCATTAAATATTTGGAGGCAATTACTCTAAACCTGGTGTAATTAGAATGTGAAAACAGATAATACAAGTTCTGCTGACACTCCTTAAGTCCATTTCTCAAAGGAGGGCAGATTCAAAGCAGCTCTACCCAGATTTACTGGGCTGCTCAGTGGAACCTGCTTCAAGGCACTGATCGATTAAACCTGTGCTGTTTAGTATTACACTGCATCCCTTCTGTCCTAACCTGCTTTTGCTTGTCTGTCTGCTCATGAGTGGTGGATTTTATAGGGAAAGAGAGTAGCATGAGTTGTATGGAGACAGTCCTTCAGGTGAGGTAAATGGATACTGAATTAAATAATAGAAAATCTTACTTTGTTCAGCAGGGTAGGGATATGAACCCTACTGGTTTGTATGGTGGACTAAGGCCCATCATTAATTAAACATATTAAAACAAGGACAGGTTTATGTTATTCTGTTTTTTCCCACCTCTACTTTGGTTATCTGATGGACATTTTATAATTGAGTTATAAAATATGTACTCGAAGGCCAAACCTTTTTGAAAAATACCAGATTATTTGGAGTGTTTGTATTCAGTGTATTTCCTACAGCATTAAAAACTGTTCATTGTACATGAATGTTTACTAGAAGAATAATAATAAAAATCCTCCGGTAACAGGCATTGGTGTTACTAGCAGAGGGAGTGGTTTTATTGCATCTAGGCAGCCACCAGCCACCCCAGAACGTTGCTTGGATTTGCCAGGAGAGGGCACGTGTTACCCAGGGCACGCAGTGTCTCCACCCCTGTCCTGCTGCTGCCAGACACCGCTGGGTAACTCCTGAGCTGGAGCAAATTCAGGCACTAGCCTCCCCAAAATATTTGGCATTTTCCCAGTCTTTCAGGTAGATTGCTTGCTCTTACAGGTAACATTCCTCATGGCAGTTTGCCCCCAAAATGAAAAGTGACCCCCATAAAAAGAAGCCTTAAGATCAGCTGCAAGGGGTTTTAATCTTGATGCTACTTTATCTTAGCACGGTTCCAGGGAGATGTAATTTCTTTTGTGTTGTGTGGGGTTAATGGCTTGACAGATACAGGAATATTAATAAATAATTCTTAATTATAAGGCGTATTGAATTGCTAAAAGAGGAGATAATATCTCCTTATGACAAATTTGGGCATAACACAGCTAGCCTACCAAATGAAAAGGGATAAAAATAGTAATTTGCACAGTCAGATGTTTTGAAGCCACAGAGGCAGGTAACAAGATTTGAACATCATTGATTCATCTGTGAGCAGAACCAGAGTACAGGCAGGGAGATCAGCAAAATAACCTGCTGGTGTGTCAATTAAATCTCTCTGGTAAACAATCCAAACAAGTGAAATTCTGCTTCAGGCATTTGCTGCCTCTTTCTATAGCAGCAGAAATTCACTACTAGACAATTCTAGTGGTTAAAAAATATTTGGGTGGGTTTTATCTTCAAAGTACTGTCTATCAAACAAGATTTTGCAAGGACCATTGCATGAAATTTCTCAGGTATCTCAATTTTAAAGAGTCAGAACAAATAGCAAGCAAAGTTTTAAATGACAAGCAAAAACGGAGCAGAAGTTCTCAAACACAGCTTTTACCTTTTTGGACCGCTATATCTTGAACAATACCAAAGATGGACATAAATTATTACATGTATTGAAAAAACAGGTGCAGTGCACCAATTTCCTTCATGTCCTGAAGACCATCCAGAACAAATTATCAGAAGCTGGTTGCAGACAAAACACACAGCATAGGAGACCTATTGGAAGTGCAAAATACTGTAAATATGAATGTCTTAGCTCGTAAAAAATAAAAAGTAGTTTTAGATGACATCACAGTAAAATGTAGAAGAAAGAGATCTCTTGAGTGAAAGATTGCACATTCAGAGATCTAAGAGCACGGTACTGCACCGTGTTGCAGGGAGTTCAGAGAACTCTTTCTGTGCAGGTGTGTGCAGCTCAGGCTGTGCTGTCGATGCTCCTGCTGTACTGGAGCATCTGGATTCCTTATCCCACTTTCCTTCTGGGTGTAACTCCATCCTGCAGAGCACTACTGTAAGTCCATCTCCGTGCTTTTCCTTGGCTCTCTTAGGGGTAGGAGTCTGCAGTGCTGGAATAGCTGAAATATTTACAGCCAGTCTTATACTTCAGTAGGCTTGTGCTGATGTTGAATTTGTTCCAGCTTCTGCATATATTTAGATACTGTGGCATGAAATTTCACACCCCCAAACTGTGGCTTCGGGGCAGTAGCACTCATGGTCAGTTTTCCCAGCTCCAGTGGGGACTAAGGGTGTGAGTACAGGAATACAGGGTGCAATCCTGCATCCATTCCTTTCTCATTATTTAATAGAACATGTTAGCTGTCATAGCTTTGTTCTTCAAAGGAAATTTTGACACAGCCTATACATTTATTTATGAATTTGAAGTACAAGGGGGAATAGTTCTCTGTGTAACAAGAATCTTCACTAGTACCCGTTGTTCTGAGCAGTTTGTGTGTTAGTAAAGGGTGGAGAAGTTTAAGTCCAAGAGCAGCTGATGGTGAGTGAGTCTGAATAAATTGATATAATAATCTGAATTGAAAACACAGCACGTAGGGTGACATTTTTAGCTTTGTTCATGTGTTTCTGGATAAAGACGATTTTTTTAATGATCTGATTTTTTTTCCCAGTTGGACTCAGAAGAGCAGTTTAATATTGAGATGGAATAATGTGAAGGTTATGCAATTTTACAATAAATGTAAGAATTTAGAGCTATGGCGAGGGAATAAAATTTCAGGGCTATGACGGGGTAACTACATACTAGGTACAATTCAGGATGAACGCTGCACCCAGATTACCTAATTTGATGTAACTGGTAAATCTTTAATGAAATGGAAATACAACATGAACAAATATTCACTTGGGGATATTTATCTCTAAATGAAGAAGTATTTCTGTACCCCTAAAATTAGTTTCATTTTTTTTGTTTAGCTGTGGTTTTAGAGTCCCACAGTTTCAGATACAGCTTCACAGTCTTGGTTGCTTTTATTTTACTTCAGTGTCCCACTCCCAAAAGCGAGTGCCCGTATCTGATGTTCCTTCAGTAACTGCGTTGATGGTGGGTGTGGGCAGTTGTCCCTCACTGCCGCTGTTCCTCTCAAACCTTTGTGGGCACGTTGCACACACACACAAAAGGGATCATTTTTATAGAGACTTCATGTAAATTCTGGCGTGAAGGACTGGTGGTCCATCAACAGAGGGAAAATACCGTGCCTGCCATAATTGTGGGGAGCAACACACCAGATTATTGTTCATCCATTTGCTCTGTTATTGCCTCACTGTGTTTCCAAGATAGGAAGGAAACTGCTCTGACACTATTTAAAAAAAACCCAGCCAAACCTCAAACCAAGAAAAGCTGAAGGAACACTACCCCCTCATCCCACACCAACCCACACAACCCTATCTGTTTCTGTCCTGGATAAAGTATTTAATGTAGTTACATGCCGCTGTGTTAGATTGCTCCGATAAACAAATTCTTCATTCTTTTATTCTATTCCCAGTTTCCCAGATTAAGCCTGAGGACTTTCTGCAGTCTAAGTCTTTTATAGCCAATTAAAGGTGTCTAATTTTACAGCAAATGCTCTGATGTGATCTTAATTTCTGTAATAAGAAAAAATCATTGGAGTTTCTATAAATTAAAAAGAATATTATATATGGTGGAGTGAAACAGCTGAGTTTAAAGATACACAGAAACTACATGAAAAAAAATCTGTTCCTCTCATAAAATGACATAAGATTTCTGTAATTTGGAGTGTACCCATGAATGTGTGGGAGCCTGTGTGCTGATCTGCCATAGTCATGGTGGAAGTGTAGAATTTAAAACCTCCAGCTGCAGTTTGGCTGCTCAGGCACCACCGCAGTCTCTGGGCACTCACATGCACCCCGACTACAGCTAATGAGCACCAAAGTTAATAAACTTTCACAGATATTTTGAAAATGACTTCAAAATATGTTTGAACACACCAGTTCGTGTGTGCAGGAAATTGTAACTGCATGTGGAAATATGTACTGTTATCTACAGGTTTGGATTTAATGGAAATTTTTTTGTTCCTTTTGAGCTTCCCCATTCTTAGGAGTCAGCATAGTGATCAAAGAATCGGAATAGGGTTATGAAAGTAAAAAATTCCTTTTAATCCCAGGTTTTGCTGCACATTTTCCTTTTATACATCATGGTGTGTCTCCGATAGCAATTACTGGTGCTAATGTTACTTCCCTTGGAAAATACATTGAAGTTTCAAGTTGAAAAGCTCTATAAATGTAAAGTATTCTCTATAAATGTAAAATATTTGCATTATGATGTTAATAGTGGTGTTTCATTAAGTTGTTACTGATGAATGGAATTATAAAAATTTATTCCACTTTCTGCATATTCAGCATCCTTTTTTTTGGACATCAGACAGTATTTTGAGTTTTCTTAGGGATTTGAAACTTCAGAGTTTACTTTGCTGACAGCAGCCTATGCAGGTTAGGGAGAGGACTGTGACAAATAATTCAGTGAGTTAATTTTCTGAATTGTCACTTTGGAATGTCACAAGATGTCAGATCACTTCGTTGTTTTGCTTCTGGTGTGACTGTCTGATTTCAGAAAGGGATTAAAAGGGGCTGGTATAACTCCTGCTTTCAGTTCAATAAAGCTGGAATCCAGAGATGCTGTTTTGGCCCTGCCCTGTATAAAGTTTTCTCTGTTATGCAGTTTTCTTTCTCCTTTCCTTAACATTTTGGGAGAGGGCCAAATGCCACCCTTTAGACATGTCTAAATGTTACTGGACATTCTTCAAATTCCTCTTCTTAGTGTTTCACAAGTGCAGACATGGGTGCAGCTGAGAAATGAAGGAGTAAAAAGAAATGCTGGAGTTCTCAGTTTGTGATGTCTCTATTGCATCCAGGTTACATATGCATATAAATTAGTATAATTAATTATATATACTCATTCCAACAGCCAGCTCCTGCAATTGAGCTCAGTCAGTCAGTCTAAATAATTTCCTTTTGCATGATTGTGTCATTACAGATATTAAGGACCAAGCGTTCTCCTCATATCTCTAGCTTAAATACAGTCAGAATAATGCATGTTTTCTAGAAAGAATTTAAGTACCAAATCCATTTAAAGTCTTGACAGAGCACTGTGTCCAGCAGCATGGCCATTACTGTAATTCCATTCAGCTTAATTTATGCAAACCAGAGAGTTGCAGTCAATTGCAGCAATAAAACTTTTGTTTCAGCAGCCAAGTTAATCATTTGACTCCTCATGATTGTGTGTTTCCATGACAATTGGATGGGTTTATGATTGACACACATAAAATTAAAATTTGCCCTTCAAAACTGTAAATCTCAGAGACCTAATGAAAGTTCAGTCACATTCCTAAACAAATTTTCATTTAAGGAATGCCGGATTGTGACTTTTCAGCAGCAGAGGGGCTGCAATTTGTAGGTCTCAGCACCAGTGAGCACAGCTGAGTAATGTTAAGATTTATTGTGGCCTTAGCCTTGGATTTAGATCTTACCTAAATGTGGACTTTTATTCTCTTATTGATTTAAACTTCTGTGAGTTTAGTGATTTCTTTTAATTAACATCTAGAGTGAAATTACGTAGTTCTTCCACAATCTAATTTCCTGTTGCCTTCATGTAGGACTGAGTGTGGTTAACAGCGAGAGAGCCTGCTGGAGTTTTTAATAATAAGGTTATGCATATACCAACTCTAGGAAAATATATGCTAATGGCTTTACCAAAATTTACAAAAATTTATGGGCACTTTGGTGGATGAAAAAATCTTATTTAAATCCATAAAATTCACTTTATGTTATTAAAAGTCTGGTATTGTTAATCAAAGTAGGTTAATAATAGGGTTTCAGTGGAAAGTATATTTGTTTCGTACTCTCTTTTAGTGTCTGGATGGCCTCTGGACACATGGAAAAGTCCATCTCCCTTTCTAAGGAACCAGAACAGTAGGACTTAGATGAGGCCTAGGGGGAATAGCAGCTTATTTTATATTATCATGGAGATTTATTAGCATTATATGAGCAGCTTAATACATAGGAGCTTTTTTCTTCAGACTACTCAGGGTGATTACATTTTTTTGATATAAAGTATATTACTATTTGTTAGTTCATTGCAATGGTTCTAGCAAGTCTCAGACAAGTATATTTTTTGTGCAGTTTTGCAAGTCTGATATGGTGTCATTATATCTGTTGCTGTATTCATAGGATCCATTTCATTTCTGTATGTTTTGAGATCTGAGAAGCACCTAATGCCTGTGACACTGTTGTGATTTAAAATCAAAATATCTTGCTGGTTTCCAAGTATGAAATATATTTTCCGTCTCTAATAACTAGTCAAGCTGAGGGTTTTTTGAGGCCGGTATTTTTGGCATCATCAATCCTTAGCTGCATTTTTGGTGTCACAGAAACGAGAGACATCACTGAATCATTCAAGAGGAATAATAAAATGAGAGGGGAGCAGTCTGGCGGCTGAACATTGATGGTGTGCCCCAGCCCCGAGGTGCTGGAGCTGGCACAGCCCCACGTGAGTGTCGGGGCTGCAGGATCTGCAGTTGCTTGGCTGCTCCCATCCAACGGCAGCCCTTCAGATTAAAAGAACAGATGTGCAGCCAGATTTTGTCTCTTAAATCTGCAGATTATAAATATTTAAGATGCAAATAAGACTTGGGTGATGGAGCTACCGCTTCTGTGTTTTTTTGGCGGTCAGTCCTGTTCGTCAGTTTTATTGCACTTGGTGCTTGTTGTGAGGACACTGTCCGGGCTGGCAGAACTAAAATTAGATCTGTCAGCTCTTTGCTGCTTTGTGGTTTCCCACGTTGTGTTAGTCCTTGTTCTGCTGCTCCACTCCTGAGCCTGAGCTGCAGTGAGCAGAGTGTTCCACTGAAAGGTTTTGCAAGGTGTGAGATCTCAGTTACATCCGAGCCCAGAGAGATCCCAGCGTGGCACAGTGTATCCACACCTCCAAATGCTACTGGTACTTCTCTGACTCTGTTTGTTCTCGTTTCTGTGGTTTTTGTGAGCAAAAGGGGAAAGGTTATATGGTACTGAAAAACTGATTCAACAGGTGTATTACATCTATACTCATAAATATGTAAATTTTAAAAGCAGTTCCACACTTACTATTCCTACCAGAAATATGTAGTAATCCTTCTATCAACACGAAGAGTAGGAACTGTAGCATGGAGCAAATGTATATGAATTGTTTTCCTGTTTATTTCTCTTCTGGTAATTACCTGTTCCCTTTCCTGACCAGCAGCAGCTCTGCAGGACAGACTCAGTGTGTGCTTTCTTCACTGTTCACCTTATTTTCCTTGTTTCTTTGCGTGTGGTTTTTTCCTGCTTGTTTTCCCTCTGCCTAGCCACGGAGACAGTTCTCTGCAGTCACTGAATTGTACGTGCTGAAGGCTTGGTCGCTTGAGAGATTTTCCACCTTTCTGCCAGCACGCCTCTGAAAGTTCTTGCTTTCACACGGATGCTGGCCGAAAAGCAGTTAGAGGTTTTTGTAAACTAATCCTTTATCTTGCAGGTGCAAGTTGTTATGCAGTATTGTTGTGGTACTGACTGGAGAAATATTTTGAAATGGGTGCTGTAGGGTTTAACCAATCATTCTAAGAGGTGGATGGTCGAGGACCAAAAATCTTACACCAAGAAATGCAAACTAACATATAAAAACCCGTCTGTAATTTAATAAATTATTCCATTCCTTCCTGGATCGGAGCCTGTGTCGTTTCTTGCAGTCCCCAGTGCAACAGCGACACTAAATCACATATGAAAATTATTAATTAATATTAATTAGTCCACTGCCACTTCATACATTCAGATTTTTGCCCTGGCAAGTCGCCACAGCAGCCACATGAAGCACATCCAGCGAGAGGGATAAATACAGCGATTGGGGCTCTCCTGGCAGGGCTTGGGACAGTTCTCCAGGGTCACACCCTGGCACATGCTGCCAGTGCCAGCTCACATGTGGCACTGCTCTTCTGTTTGCAGTGCATATGGGGGTCTCCTGAGTACCTTCCCTTGCTGGTGTTTCCGTGTTCTTCCCACCCACAAATGTGTTTGGTGTCAGCGTGTTTCACTGCCAGGCTTTCTAGCGTGTGCTCTTCTCCTCTACTCCACTGGTTTGTTTGGCCTTTCAAAAACCTTTGGTCTCTTGTTTGTGTCTTCACTGGTAGCAAAACGCAGTATTTGGGACTCTCTGAGGTCAAGCTGTCACTGAAATAGATTAGGCAGTTTATTATAATTGCCAGATTTCTAGTGATCTGAGTTTACTCCCCCACCTTTTTTCTTTTTTCTTTTTTTTTCTATTTTAAATACTGGCTTGTCTGCCTCAGAATCCCAACGCTCTTTCTTGGCTAGGTTTTCTGTAGCACATCCTCCCAATATTTCTTAGAAAAACAACAAGAAGTTGCTTGAAATTAGCAAGATGTCAGAGTTTTAGGAATATGTTTTCTTGTAATCCCCCTTAATTGGCCTTAAAGATAAATACAAAACAAAGAGTTTATTTATATATTTTTATAGGTCTAAATAATTGATCCAACTTCTTTACAGTAGATTTGTAATAGATTTTCTATATCAGAAGAGCTATAGTAATACATGAAAAAGATGAGAGCAGTCACCATAAAAAAGGAAACAGTGTGGCAAAGCAAATAATTTTGCTTCAGAAGTGCCTGGATAACCAAATTCCTTCTGCTTTCATGTTTTAATCCTCTTAAAAGAAGAGGCTGAACTCTTCTAGTGTTTAAGGACCAGATTAAACCCAACAAACTGTTACAATCCTACGATCCTTAAACGTATGCACTGAAAACACTAAGAAGGAAACTCTGTTGATAATGTATATATTTACTGTGCTTCAATTAATGCAAGATTATAGATCCTTACAGAACTCTTATGTGAGTGTGGGAACATGTACTTCTGGAAACTAACAGTGCGTGTTTTAGCTGCTCTTGTTTGTCCTGGGAATTGAAAGACCTGTAGCCGAGTGTTTGAATAAGTTGGTGTGTCTTTAAATAGCCCGAGTGCTATGACTGCCCAGTGCCTGAATGCATTAGAATGAAACGTGAAGCTTGTAAGAGTTCTGGGACTTGGAATAGAAATATTCTTCGTATTTCCTTCTTCATTAAGCTATCCCAGCTTTTTGTATGAATTCCCAGTTGGCCAAGAAAGGTTACTAAGCTCTCATCTATATCAACTGCAAATGATTGATTTCTTCCATCCCTAGATATTCTTCCTACCCATCTGTTTTACATTCTTAGAGCAACAAGTTTAGATGATATTTATATCTTTCCTTGGCAATTGTTTTTCGGTTTAGATTACTACAGTAATTCACCTCTAATTTTCCCTTTGCTTTATTGAAGCAATTTATATTAGTGATCCTAATCTGTGCTAATGCCACACTGTTCCATGTGCATGACTGAGTAGAGACCATACTTTTTCTCAATATGTAAACTTCTCCCTTCAGTTCATCAGTAATAAACAGAATTTATTAAATTTATTTTAAACAAAGACAAATGGAAACATTGTTATGCAGTTAAATAGAATATAGATAATTGTTGTGTAAGTCAGACAGCTGTGCTGTGCTCTTTCACTGTCATCCAGGTACAGATTTTGCATCCTTGCAGTTTCTACTGCCAAAACCTCATTAGTCAAATCAGTGCTTCTGTGCAATAAACTTTGAAGAATGCCAGCACATCTGAAAAGATCTGACTACTTGTACCTTTTGGGTTCCTGACTGTTTGTATGTATTTGGTTAGTTTGGGAATGTTCATTAAGTTTACCTGCTTACACATGCATCCACCTTGCCAGTTTCCTGGAAGATGTGTACAGCTCCTACCACCCATGAGAGTGTTGTGGATTCTGCAGGTTTGCTACAGGACTCCCCTTGTTTCAAGCTACTTTTCTAAGTTCTTGTTTAAAAAAAAAAAAGAAAAATCCTGCTTCATGTGAAGAACTGTGAGAGATGTGACTGAGGCCTCATTCAATTGTGTCTTTTCCAAGGACAAGAGGAAGGCGTCACTTAGGTGTTAAGGATTACTTCTGAGATTCCAGAGATTTTTCACTCACAGCTCTTGACCTTCAGCAAATTGTCATTCTCTCTGTGATTTCTCCAATCTTACCTGTATTTTTTTTGTTCTTTTCTTTTACCTTTCTTAGCCTGTAATGGTAATCTGTCTGTCTGTGGTAGAAGGTCTTATGCCAGTTACAGGATTAGGTGCCGCTCTAGTAATGACTGCATGAAATATTCTAGTAGTCAGACTGTTAAGAGTATTCAGATTTATCTGCAGTAATGCAAATTTATCAGGTAAACAGAGTTGTTAAGCTAGTCTACCCTATAAATTTCTTCACAAAACATTTGTTAGTTAAACTTTCACTCAGGCTGATTTTCTTCTTCCATTTGGGCACAGAAAGAACTGGACATTTTTCAAGTACATATTTTCAGTAAGAGATTTCCTAGCTTGACAAAATATCTGGTGGCTGCTTTTGTTCTGAGTTGAGCCCTTGCCAGTGTAGTTGCCAGGGCAGAAGATGTTGGCCATGGGCAGTGGGTGCAGCACCATGAACACACCAGGACACTGCCAGAGCAGCACGGGAACAGCTGACGGTGCTGACTGCACAGCGCTGCTGGTTATTGTCATCCCAACCAACTGGGACAGCACTCGGCTGTGTTACAGCAGCTGACCTGTGCTGTGTGAGTACAGCAGGATATTGATTACAAACTGCAGTTTTCCGTTTTGAATTAAAATTGTGAACAAAGATTCTTCTAAAAATTCCAGCTTGCTTTGGAAAGTCTGCTCCCATAACTTGATGGTTACAGGACTGGGTCTGGCTTGCTTGAGAGAGGAATTTCTACCCTGGAGAATATAAACATCTGCAACCAGTTTCCCACACTTGTTGTGAACTTTACTGGCACTAACGTATTATTACTAAAACCAGGATTAATTTTTTTGTCCTTCTTTTTCCAAGATTAAATTTCATTATAGAATTTTGGAAGATCACCTTTGCCTCCCATTTAAATGAGTAAATTTATCGTCTTTCTCTAATACATAAAAGGTGACTTTGGTTACCCCATGAATGCTATCAAGTTCAATTTAGATACCCTTAGTATACTAGAAAACAAAATTAGATAATTCATCATCTAAATTAAATGAAACTCCATATTAGCATGTAATATAACAAAATTCCTTTCAAAATTTTCATAAAAAGTGATCAAGTGCTGCATTTTAATTTAATTGGGTGTGATGAATTCCTATGCATATTAGGTTGTAAAATTTTAAATCACATTTTTCAATAAAAGGTGTTAAGTTATAGTTTTATTGCTATGTAAGGTCTTGAAACAATGCTGTTGGTAAAGTCTCACTTATTACATATATATGTGTACCTGTGTGGTACTAGACCGTGTATACCTTGTTTTTCCATTCCTAGATGTCTGTTTGTAATGAGGATTATTAGGAACGTAGTACTAGCAGCTGTCAGCAGGCTCTTGATAAGAAGATTATTATGTGTTAACTTTAAAGAGTTAGGGATGTATAATTCATGGCTACTTGGTGGATTTTGCAAATGTCCCAGTTGTACACAGTTGCTGATCGGAATGACATGATGGAAAACAAATCTTGCAAATACTGTCATTTAGGTTTGTTGCAATAAAGAAACTGCTGTTTTAGTGCAACTTCTCTGTTTGATGTTCAGGAGGAAATCTTAGTCCTGTATTAAAAACACTAAACTGTCTGGGCTTCTTATAAATATTAATTTACCAAATGCACAGAAGTCTGTGACATTTCCTTCAGAAGAAAGGATTAGCTTTAATTTTGCTTGTATCAGAGCACAGTGAAGTGAATCACTGTACATTGGCTTTTGTAGTTCTGTATTTCATACATTTAATATGTCATGTCTTTATCAACACAGTAACACAGTAGAGGAAATAGGTGCATCTGGTTTGGCAGAGTTAGTTCAGCCGTTGTTTCTTTAATAAATGATTTACTTCACTGGTAGCTTGTAATGACTTGAGTGACTTTTATAGGCTGTTGTACATTTTCAGTCCTGACATTTTAAAAAGCCACAGTTCTTATCTGTGACATGTCTGTGTACTGATGCATGGGCTCTTTACTGCTTTTGTAATATTTATATAAAATTTATTGGCAGTAACTGCTATTACCCAGTGCATCTCTGTTGAAAGGTCTGTGTATCTCTCCACGTTGACCGAGCTGTTCAGAGGGGGCTTGGAACTTTCTGGGCATTTTGCCACTGCTGCTGTCCGAACTTTGTCTGCATTTGTATCAGCTGCTTTAGTTAGTGGTTGCTCGCTTGATGTTAACATGCTGATTTACACTATAATTAAGAATGAGTAGAAGTTTCTAAGGGAACTCAGAGCTCCTAAGTAACACAAAAATAATACCGTTTTAAATAAATTTCTAGAGATAATTGAGTGTAAATATTAAAATATCAAACAGCTTGAAGTCCACCTCTTTTGATGGAAAGCTTTGTAATGAGTGTGCAGGGTGGCTGCTGTTCATTATGTTTGTATCACATCTTTAAGACGAGAAACCCCACTTCCCATGACTGTTTCATATGTTTCGATGCAAGTTGTGACAGCATATACCCACACACTGAGTTGTGTAATGTAGCTACCTCATGTTTGCCATCTGATACCTTACATAAAAGCAGAACTGTGCTGTCAGTCAGAATACCCTACATTTCTTTGTGAAATAAAATAGCAGTTTAGCAAATGAAGATGTAAGGTGAAGGAAGAAAATTCTTTTTTTTTCACCTCCTTGTCTCTTGGTTAAGTAAACCACAGCAGATGCAAAATACAGTTCAGAAGTCTCTATTCAGCTCTGCCCAAACTTCTGGTGATTTATCTGTGATAGAGCTCTTGCCAAGGAAAACATACAATTGGAGGGTATCAGCTTCTTGCAATCAATAAAAACAAAACATGGACAGACAAATTAATTTGGGAGTAAGTGAGCTCTTTTCCACTGCTCTCTTTCCCGCTGGGGTAGCTGTTGGCAAGTGAAATCGTGCTGACTGCAGCCCACTGCTGTAAGCAAGGGAAATATTAGTTCTTGAGGCTGATTTGAGGTTGTAAGTGAGCAGCGAGGGTTGGAGCCACGAGCCTGCAGGTAATTTTTCTGCTACCAAATAAAAATTACATAATCCAAATTCTTTATTAGTTAGTTTAATGCCAGAAATGTCAGAGAGAAGGTTGTTTGAGTGACAAGAGCCAAAGATAAAGGCTTTCCATTCATGCCCTGGGCAAGATTTTGCAATATGTGCTTAGAGTAGTACTGCAGCTCAATTGAAAAGCAGTCTGCTTGTCCATCCACACCATGTTTTTGTCTCATTTATTTTGGACTGCAGTACTTGCTTGCCTCACACTTGGCAGTGTTCATGTCACCAGTTTGTGTGCAGAGGCGAGGGATCCGCTGCGTGCCCCGGAACGTGTTCCAGCCGTGGTTTGTGCCGCACTGGCTCTGTGTCCCTGACACTCAGCCTGGCGCGGTGTGAGCCAAGGGCCAGGCAGTGCCGGGGAGTTACCCAACCCAGCAGCTACCCACGCTGTCCCTGGCTGAAGGCTGCTCCTCACACTGACTGAAAGCAGCTGTTTCCAAGAGCTTGGGTGCATGCTCAGAAGCCTTTTGAGTAAGGGACCAAGAAGATGGGAGGAATGGATTACCAGCACAGTCCAGGCATAGCTGATGATACAAAATAAGACATTAGGGAAAAGGAATGGTAGAATAGGTTGCTACAGTACTTTGCATCGTGCTGTTTGTGTGCTGTGCAATGGTGCAGAATCAAAATTTGTCCCTGAGTTTTCCTGTAGTCCAATAAGCTGCTCACATTCTCACCATGTTAGAAAAGCTTTAATAACTAATTATGTTCACTGGAGTAGGACAAGAATGAAGTGTGGTTGGGATGCAATTGTGGAACTTGCTGACTGGCAAGACATGGTTTGCTGATAGATACTTTACCTTCCCAGACATTTTTGCAGTGTCAGTGCCTTGATGTTCTGTTAAGTTCTTTGTTCTGAAAATATTTATCTTAATTAGTTACTATAGCTAGAGACTAATTGTCTGATTTCTTTTTTTTTAGTCATTTGTTGGCGAGCAAACATAAAACCACTCAGTCTTTAGCAGTGAGACTGGGGTAATTAGTTACAAGTGAGAGATAACAAGCAATCTGAAAAGGCATTACAGGTTTTTCTCCACCTTTCCCATTTGAGAGCTGTAAGATACTTGATTAAAATCAGCAATAAAAGTATATCACTGGAATGAAGCAGCATTTTTGTAATGAAACACAGGTGTTTTATTGAATGTCATGCTGTCCAAGCTGGTTGGTTTTCCCCCCTCTCCCCTACACCACAGGACATGTTATCCAATGGGCAGCATCCAAGGGCTGAAGAGGGGACTTTGCAGGATAGCCACAAGCCTCAGCAAGCTCCAGGCTTCCCAGGATTTGGGGCTGAAGCTCTGAGCTGGCATCAGCCGATACAAACCAACGCGCGGCTTCCCGCTGGCAGTGGGACTGAGCCCACGGGAACACGGCATTATCTGATCCAGGTGTTTGCCATAACCCACACAGCACATTGGGGACTGTCTCTGGTTTGATAAATATCCTACCCAAAGAGTAAAATGAAACACGTAGATTTGTATTGAAAAGACAAGTGGTTTTTTCTTGGTAATCAATGCTAAATTTCAGGCTGTACAGATGTGATTATCACTAGAAGACCACCAGTAACAGTGTGGGTGTATATAAGAACTCTGATATTTCATATACGTATTTTTGAGATCTTGTGAAGTAGGCAAATGCACTTTATTCCCAGGTTATATGATAAAAAAAGATTCAACAGCCCACAGCTGAACATGAATGCTGTAGTGGGATTGGGTCTTACCCAGGACATCCCAAGCCTTACGCAGCTTGTCTTCTTGAATCAAAACCAACTCTGAATCAAAACCAACAAAAATACAGGTGAAAAAGGAGGAAAGAAAAATCAAGGGAAGTTTTTTTTCCAGTAGTTTTTGTCTATTCCAGGTGACACTAAATGTAAATCATTATTTATTTCTGGCTTAAAAGTGGAGAATATTTTAATAAAACTAGCTTACTTAGAGGAGATAGTCATATTCTTGTTATGAGACAAAAGCTGAAAGAAATTAGGCTTCAAAGAAGCCCTCTTCTTACATGAGACATGTAGAATTTTCTTTTAGCACCTCTGTAGTTACAGTGAGTCTGCAGGATTGAAGTGCTTTTCCTTACTTACCACTCACATGTTTATTTGGCCTTCCTGCACCTTCCAGGCAAAGGAGGAGCACTGAGGAAGGGTCCAGTGATGGAGCCATGTGTCATGGAAGAGTAGTGGCATGTCTGGTTTTTGGGTAAACTTTACCTGAGTGAAACCCAGCAGGGATGATCTGCAGGAATCAACTGCCAGAAATGTTCTTGCTCTTAGTGATGCCTGAAGAGACCAACCTAGAAACAGAGACTGGACAGGAGTAAGGGAATAAAGGTGGATATTTATTAGAAAGGCCTTCAGAGGTACACCCTGGGCAGGCCAAAGGCTACACCCAAGATGGACCCCGAGTCACGAGTTCTTCACGCTTTTATAGCTTTGGTCCATTTGCATATCAACTCAATTTCACCAATTAAACTTTAGCTAATGATGGAATTTCCCCTCAGCTTGCCCCCTTCTCAAGATGCTGGGTTACACATTTTGGGCCTAGGCCGGGCTGGGTGTCCTTGGAGAGCAGCCTGGAGAGGCTTTGTTCTGTCTGTCTCAGCATGAGAGAGCAGCAGCTCCCAGGCTGCAGGACACTGCAGAGTTACACACTGGGAATGCAGGATTTGAAACATATAAAAGCTAAAACCTAAGGCATCATTAGAAGGAGAGCAGGAGAGTGGGAAGCCAAGACAAAGGATCCTGCTGGTTAACTTGGGGCAATTGCTAGGATAGCAAATGCTGTAATGGGAATGCTGCATGAAGCTCTAACAAAAAATGAGATGTTGAAAAACGTTGAGTTCTTTCTGGTGAATTTCCTGCCCTAATTTCTCTTATTTCCTGCTGTTAAAAGAAAAAATGTCAAACAGGATGAGGTGTATCTGTGGAGCCACAGTTGACATTTTTAGAGCCACTAGGTGGCATTTAGACCTGGATGACTGAAAATGCTGTGGTGTTTGCTTGTGAGGGAAACATTTTTTGCCTTTAAATCTAGGAATTAATGGGGAATTAAATATATATTGGCTTAATTTTAAGCTCAGGAATGTGTGATATATGCACATATGAGTGGCACTGGGACAGAAATCAAGAGGATCTTTTGATGGAGTTTACTTTCAATACTCCAGTTCTGTGGGATTTTCTTGGGATTTCAGGTGATGGTGGAATAGATGCCAGAGCTAATGCTTTTTTGTAAACCAGCATGACTTGGGAAGGAGAACCAAGGAGAGATACAACTAATAGACTTCCACAGTATTATGTAAATGTTACCAGTTATTTAAAAATAATCCCCTCTTCCCACTTCCCCCAGATGGAATAAAAATCTTTGTTATTTTCTTTGTTTCTCTTACAGAGTTATTACCGAACCAAGGGAGAATTTCCATCTTAAAAGCCACTACAAGAAAGAGACATTATAAAAGGTACTGTGTTTCTGCAGCTGATTCTCTTGAGTGTCTTGTTACTGTTTCATTATGTGTGTTCTTAAATCACTGTCCTTTTATTCAATTGTCTTTACACCTCTCAGAAATTCCTTTGTTTGCGTGCTATTTAGGGCCAACCAAAATTTGTTTAACATAGTGGTAGAATGGTTGAGGAGCAGAAAGAAGGGAATACCCATGATAGCTCTTAAAACTGGAGCTAGGACATGACCCTGTGCCATCGTTGTGTCCGGAGCCAAGGCAGTGGTGGGGGTAAAATGCGAGTGCAGCTGAGGGAAGCAGGGATGACAGTTTTCTCTTTTGTGCCTTCTCTGATCCATCTCTCCCTTTTCTTATTACCATGGAAGTACTTGTTTAGCTTCATTCTACCCCTGACAGAGCAGGACATGTCTCTCAACTGTGGGACTTTTTCCTACGTCCAGTAAGGATCAGACTCTTAGGATGTCTCTTCCTCTCTCCCTGCCAGCTGTATCTTAGCCTTTCTGGAATCAAAAGGCCAATCCTCTGGTCACTCAGAGGATGACCATAAGCATTTTCCGCTGCTCTGAATTCACCTCAGTACTTCGGTGTGTCTGTTTTAAATCTGGAGACTTGAAAGTGAATAATGGGATTAAATATTAAAGTGCTCTTGTTTATTTTCCTGAAATACTGCTCCCTTCTGTGTACTGCTTTATTTTTCTCAGTGTAGGTGGATTATAGTTTTAGCCAAGCGTTCCTTGAAAATAATCCTCTGAATAACATATATCATGTTACTGATTTTTATGAAGTTCTTTCCATTTTCATTTGATTGTTTTTAGATTAAACATATTTCCTTTTATATATGTCAAACCAAAAAGTTTTATTGAAAATAAATAGCCCATTTAAAGTTTCAAAGTTGTTTGTAGGAAAGATTCTCATCAGAGTTTACATTGTATTTACTGTCTGAATTGTTTGGGACTTACCTCTGTTACTTTCATAATCTTAATGAAATGAGTTAGAAGTGTTTATTATAACTGAAATGTATTCCTATTTATACAGTGCAGGATTTTAATTTTAATATAAGAAAGAGAATTTTCTTTAAACATNAATGAGTTAGAAGTGTTTATTATAACTGAAATGTATTCCTATTTATACAGTACGGGATTTTAATTTTAATATAATAGAGGGAATTTGCTTTAAGCACTTGAAGTGGTTAGAAAGTTAAAGCAAAATGGTTATTTTTCCCACTCAGCAGTTATCAGCAGGATGGTTATTAAAAAGGGATGTTTGAATAGAAAGTTGTTTCTTGGAGCAGATCTTCAGTGATTTGGAAGAAATACTTCTGCTTCCAAATAACTGTAATTAGGCACTAGTGATAACTTTGTTCCTGGAAATAGGAAATATTCTTGATGGGGGATATAAACTACAAAAAGCATTAAGATTTAGTCAAAGATAAAAATGTAGGATAGGCTTGGAATGGGTGAGATCAGAGTCTAACTACAGCTATCCGGCAGGAAATGATTTCTCCAAAAGACAATTGATACTGACGCCCTAAATCCAATATTTTCCCCAATTCCTGCTGATTTTCAGGTCAGGGTAACCTCAGCACAGAAGATGTCATTTAAGTGTGGTAGTTGTCCAGTTGAAACGGAGGTTTATGAGAAGGTCAGATTCAGACCAGGTTTTCCACGCAGGGAAGGAGGGATGGGGAGAAGGGGGGATCCCTGGAGATCTGGTATGGTGTTGGTGAGTTGCCAGCCCAAGGCTGTGGTGACCTGTGCCAGGCTCTCACTGCCTGCAGAGCAGCCTGCACACCACATCTCTGTGCTCTGCTGGCAGCCCAAATGTTTACATTTTGATAGAGCCACAAACCAGTGAATAAAAAGCTCCTGTAATAAAGATGTGAATCTTAGTAATGAAAATGGATACCTGCAGTGCTGTAGTAGAAAGGAGTTTTGCTCGGTGTGAGGCTGTGACACTGGGCAGTGTGAGCACAGCTCCGCCTTTCTGTCGTGTGCGAGGGGAGATCTCAGTGGGTAAGGAACGCTTGAGTCTCGACTGATCAATGGGGTTACTATGGCATCTTGATCTGCCCAGGGATATGAACCAGGCATGTCCTGGATATTATTCTCTGAAGGCTACTTTGGCTGTCAGTTTAACCCCCCAGAAGCCAGTGTGCTTGGCTAATAGAATAGGAAATGCTTCTCAGGGATAAGGATTTCTGCCTTGAAAATTCAGCAACATCTTGCACCTGGAAACAGGGGAGTTGAACTGGCAGTTCTTGTGGCAATGCTTCTGCCCCCCAACCAGGCACCACCTCTAGAGCAGCACCTTTTTGCAGTTCATAACAAAGACTGTTCTGTTGAGAGATGTTACATGCTCAAATCTATCATATGGAATGATGACTTTCTCCAAGACTTTCATTAAAATGTATCTGTTTTTCCTGTCTTTATGTTTATGCATGAACTGAATGATGATTCAAGACAGCAGATGAGTTAAATACTTTTATTTTGCTCAGAAATTATTTATTCATTCTCAAATACATGTTTGCCTTGTAATACTAAAAAGCTGTGGTGTTAATCACCACAAACTTGGATTGCATCCTAAATTTACAAGGGTAAAATGAACTTGGATTGCATTTTAAATTTACAGATGCTGAAACAGTGAAGGGTGTGCTCTGCACATGCCATTGCAGAAAGCAGATCAATAGTTTTGGTCTAAACAGAGTAGATTTACTTAGTGCCTCAGGCTTCCAAACTTAGCTTGGTGAAAACAATCCTGGATTTAGAATGACACAGATGTTACTGGAGAGAATTAAAGCTAGTGGGCCTTATTCTGTTTCTTCTGTCTTTGTAGTGCTTTAATCTCTTCATTGATACTATTCCTGGTTTAAAGCAACATAAGGTGGAAATCTGATTGTTTTTAATGAGAGAGGTTGAATTACGGGAGAGTAATGCAGTAAGATTGGTTGGTGAGCAGCTAATGAAATTAATTTGATTTAGTAGCTCCAAGAATTAAACATGAACATTGACATTATGTTCTTTCCTGTTTATACTGATGTTTTTAGTTCCCTGGTGGAGCAATAGAGCAGCCACACAATCCACTCGATGTGGCTGTGAGAGGTAAACAAGACCTATGTTCTGGAAAACAGCTGAAGAGTTTTGGTATTGGTTTTGGTTTCTCCTGAAAGCAGGTGAAAACCCCAGGGAAGAGGCTCACTCTGAACACTTCAGACCTGTGAATTTTTTTCCTAGCAATACCAGTTTATTTATTGATATAAAATGCTATGGGAGATACTAAGTATTTGATTCAGATGGGTTAAAAAATCTGTTTCTATTTGATGCACTTACTTGCATTAATCTTAGATGTAGTAATTGGAAATGCCCTCATAAACCCTGAGACTGGAGCCCTAGAATTAAAAAGCATTTGTTATTACCCCGGAATGTAGCTGTGCAGTTTTATTGGCCTTTCTTCTACTGTAATCTATGGATCTCATTTAGCTGCATGCAGCCCTGTTCTTCTGAAACATAAAAGGAAGGAAATCTCTCAATAGCCTGAAATCAAATTATCTCTCTCTGTTAATCTACATGTAAAACATCCAAGCCCACTTCTTTAAAGGAAAATAGTTTTACTGATAAGCAGAGCTAGACTGTGTTCTTTGGATACTAGAATTAAGTGGATTTTTTTTTTGTCTGCAGAGTGCTATTTATAGCATCAATTAACTCCTCATGGTTGGGATAACTCATTTGACACATCTGTTGCTGAGCTTAAACACTCACTGTTCTGTGGGGTCACAGTTGGATTTTTTCCACTCAAAATGTGTAGTGAAAGGACAATTTTCTACCTAATGGCTCTTAGTTTGAATCTGCTGCCTAAACACGCTGCCCGGTGCCTTCCGGGGGCGTTTGGAATGGGTGAAGCTGCTGGGCTGCCTGACTGCAGAGCTGACCTCAGCTTTGTTGCTTGCCATTTTGTTATTTATCTGCTTGATCATAGCACAATAGTATCTTTTATGAAAGAGTTATTATGAGCTTCTGCAGAATTTTCCAGCCTTGCTGTCATATTTCAGTTACTCTGTTTCACCCGTGACAAGCTGGCCTGGCTTTGGGAACCGCTGCCGGCCCCTGACTCTTGTTGCTGCGTTTTGTAGAGATTGAATGCTCATCAATACAGGGCTGTTCTCAGCTGTAGTTGCCCACACAGAGGCAGTTTCAGTCACATTCCTGGCAGTGGCCTTTCTCTTAAAATGGAAGCCCTTTTACCAAAACTCTAAACACCTAAGAGCCAAGAAAAATGAGGATTCTTGTATATTGTTCAGTGAAATCTTGTAAGTGTTCTGTGGAAGTAACTGCATGAGGTTATAACAGTGTGTTTATATGTTTGGTTTATTTGTGGCCAAATTAGATCGTAGATTAATGAAAATAAAATACAAGGGAAAGAAGGGAGGGAGTGGAATTATGAACTGTGCTGCTTTTGATCTTTATCTTTTTCCCTTTCTCATTGAAATAGCCCTGTTCTGAGAACAGATGTATTGATTTTGGGTGGCTCTGCTTGCAAGGGAGGCTCTACAGTAAGGAAGTCATTTCTGTTGAAAATGTTACAGCTTCCATGGTTAATTGAGGGCCTGATGCTATTTAACAGTCACACAGGCTGTTGGAGGGGTTTTCCTTTGCTGCTTGGAAGACTTTATTGCAGTGGAATGGTTATGGTGGGATTCTCTGGTGCTGCTCACAGTGAGCAGTGGCCGAAGGGTCTGTTGGTGTGGGTTAGGGTCAGATTGGGCTCGCAGGAAGTGGGGGACATGGAGCTGCTGCTAAAGGCAGCTGTGACAATACTTGGAAGCCTGGATAGCCACAAGTCAGAAAGGGACCACAAAGTGCAATCCATTTTTAAGCAGAGCTCCTTATTGATTTCAGTGGGGGAGACCTTTGAAAAATCAATGGCACGCAGCAGCTTTAGTATGCAAGGACATGTGTTCTGGGGTGTTAAAGTGATCGGCCTATGAACTAATCAAGCTGGTAGCAGTCATGTTTGGCAAGCTCCAAGGCAGAAGAAAAAGTGTCAGAGGCTTGAGATGCAGCAAATTCACTACTCATATTCCAAGAGATATTGCAAAGTATGATCTTGTTCATTCTAGCTTTGACTTTCAAGTTGCATTTTATTTCTATAGAAAAACAAAAAACTATAAAGGGAAATATAAAAGCTTCTGGTGATGTATAAACATGGGCCTGATTATTATAAGGTATAGTGTTAAACAAACAGAATTGCTGAAATAATCAAAATATTTTGATTTTTACATGAGAAACCATCTCTGCCTTGTTTGGTCTTTTGGTATTTACAAGATTTTTACAAAAACTATTCCACCTAGACACTTATTTGGAAATATCTGGGGAGTGTTTGTTTACATAGAGAATTTACAGTGCACAGTGTGAATTCATAGACTGTCACATACCCCATTAAACCTTAGTGTGGACACTTAGTAGGTGTGAAGTAATATGCTGCCATTTTGCTGTGCTGTTTTATGCTTAATTAACACAAACACTAATCTCTGAAGGAACTGTGACATAATGAGTGCTCTGATGGAGGCGTTCAGCTTACTCAGTGTAGACAAGTCCTTAGGTCCCAGAGAGCAAGAGCTGTGCTTCAGAACAGTGCTCTTTGCTGTTCTGGTCTAGAAATGACAAATTTTAGTAAGAAATGGATTTTTTTTTTTTTTGCATTGGGTAAAAGTAACCATAGGGTAAAGCATTTACTTTAAAAATTGCCCTTGTAAAAATATTTCAATTTGAACTTTAGAGCATTAAACTGAATAATTTATGCTATTATATATATGCAGTTCTGAGAAAGATGTTCTGTATTTCCATAATTTATTTTCCTTTCCCTTTGGAAATACAGTATAGCAGTTGAAATTTACCTTACTGGGGAAAGAGAGCTACAGCATAATTAAAGCTATGTAGACACACTGTATCAGCAAGCCCTGGAAACACTCTATGAAATTTTGGAAGGAAAACCTGAAAAACTCTACTAGCAAAGTGCTGAAGTGAGGAATCTTTATCAAGGGAAGCTGTAGAAAGAAGACTGCTGTCATTTAAATATGCAGTGATTAATATATAGAGATTGCATTGGATGTAAGAGAATTCTGGGGTTTTTTTGCTGGGAACTGTATCTTTTCTGAGGTACTACAATATGATTTCAGTGCTTTAAACTAAAAGGTTAATTAAATTATTTCTTTTTAAATGGACTGGGAACCATTTTGGTAAGACTGGAGATGCTGTGGTGCTACTGACCAGAGCCAGTTCTGCAGCGAGTTAGGTGTTGGAACTGTATTGCCTTTACAAGTGTATGTTTGGATGCTTTTGTTGATGTTGCTGAGCCCAGTTCATAGTATGATATTCTGCAAATTTATTTCCAGAATTTATTTATTTATTTATTTATTTATTTATTTATTTATTTATTTATTTATTTATTTATTTATTTATTCATACAGAATGTTTCCTGCTGGATGATCAGATGAAATTTCCTACTAATGTAAAAGCTCAAATATTGCACATTGACATTTTTTTCTGCAGTAATGGAAGCGGTGAACTGCAGCATTCATTGCAGTGTCCTTAAGATGCAAAGTTCCTTCTCGAGGAGTTCTCCTGTCACCATTTCCTCTGCCCTTGTTCATTCCCTAGTTTAAACCTTGTTTCACAGGCTGCCTCTGTCCAAAGGAACAAAAACACCCTGACCAGCTTTTTTGTTGTTTCTTTTGACAGCAGCACAGTGTGTCTGTCTGTGCCTACCAGAGAACTATATTGAAATAGCTTTCTTTGTGAATTCCTCATTGCTATTCATTGATGGAGGTTGTCACGTAAGGGTCAGATTAGAACTCGGTCAACCACAGCAGCGAGAGGACCCAGGCTCAAGACAACTTTCAGCATAAGGTCTGAGAAGCAGTTTATTTGGAGTGTGTTACATGTATTTAATATATATATATTTATTTCCAAAGTGTTACTCTTTTATCTGTAGAAACTCAGTTATGTTTAATTTATTCCCTCTGGTCATTTACTTGAGAATTAGTCTTTCTCTCACTTTGCCTCCTGACTTTAATCTTTGGGCATATCTTTGCACAGCTTTGTTATATCTATACAAGTTTTGAGCATAGAATTTACTTCTGTTAGTTTAAGAAAAAGTGAGTTTTCTGGCATGATGGTTCCGTGCCCTTTGAGGTTGGATCCATGCAAAGAAAGGATCATATTTCTGGTAATTTGGCTGAAACACAAGAAATTGTGTTTATGCTGGCTTCAGGAAGGCACAGAGTACCTGGTCAAGCATAAAATCTGCCAGGGCCACATTCCTCTCTGAAAATGTTCTAAAACATTTGAACCAGCAGTGTGAGTTTGTACTGGCTCTGCATTTTGTGCCATGTGGTTGCAGCATTTTTGATGTGGTAG
This sequence comes from Pachycephala philippinensis, assembly GCA_013397055.1. Taxonomy (NCBI): domain Eukaryota; kingdom Metazoa; phylum Chordata; class Aves; order Passeriformes; genus Pachycephala; species Pachycephala philippinensis. Next base: position 727,835 of record VWZT01001374.1, on the reverse strand, counting down.
TAGCTTAAGACTGGCAGTGTTGCCTCACAGAATCATGCCTGTGCCAAATGGGTTCTGTTCTGTACATTCTCCAGCAAAAACAGGGACTAAATTGGCAGCTGCTGACCCAGAGAAGTTTCAGTGATAAATGTTTTAGGACAAAATAAATCAGGGATTTACTGAGCTACACAGATGACCTGATATCCCAAAGCTTCTTTCTCTTTGGTTTCATACAGGATCAGATAGGTACACACGCAGACAGGGAGAACAAGCTCTTGTGCTGTGTGCATCCTTTAGAAATGAATGTCCCCTCTCTAACAGGGATCTGTGAAATGATCTTGAGCTGTTTGGGGCTTGTACATCTGACAGGGCCTAAAGTTGTGTGCCTCAATAAGAGTTCTCATTTCTGAGAGCATCATGTTAGCTTTCTGTGTTTTAAATTGCCTGGCTACAATATCCAGCTTTGCAACATTCCATCATCTACAAGACACTCCTTGCAGTCTAGAGTTTTCCCTGATTTAGGACATTAACAGTAAATCTCACAGTAACGTGCAAGTATTGATCACTGATAACAAATTAGATTAATCAGTGTGGGGTTTCATTCCTTAGGAGTCTTGGGACTGGCTTCTCTGAATATTATTTCTTTGTATTGGTTTGGCATGGCCTGGTTTTGGGTAGCAGGGGGGCTGCAAAGATGGCTCCTGTGAGGAAGCTGCTGGGAGCTTCCCACCATGTCCAGCAGAGCCAGTGGCTGATGGCTCTGAAGATGGACATGTTGCTGGCCAGAACTGGGCCAATGAGAGAGGCTGGTAATGCCTCTGTGATGACATATTTAAGAAGAAAATCAAAACAAAGTCACAAGATTTTGGATTCTAGTCAGAGAAGAGGAGGAGGTGAGAACATGTGAGGGAAAACAACATGGTGACACCAAGGTCAGTGGAGAAGGAGGGGGAGGAGGTGCTCCAGGCGTCAGAGCCGAGATTCCCCTGCAGGCCCTGGTGCAGACCATGGTGGAGCAGCTGTGCCCCAGCAGCCCATGGGCCCACAGGGGATGCAGAGATCCACCCCCAGCCCGTGGGGATCCACGGGGAACGCAGAGATCCACCCGCAGCCC